>VWZY01000374.1:335025-397750 GCA_013399075.1 Chloroceryle aenea | reverse complement strand
CTTTTTGTTGATAAACTGATTATGCAAAAATACATTTAAATATGTGCAGAAGTCACAGGTTCTCTTTTAGAAGATAGAATGTATAGTTAGAATAGCAGTGAAGGATATTCAAATCCAAGCCAGGAAGCCAAACCAGTTAGTCTAGATCAGGTTCATGGATGTACAGGATCCTGTGGCTGTTACACAGCTGCAGTGTAGCACAGGTTGGGGCAGTGCTAGATTCTCAATTTAGAAGCAAAACCCAAGGGAAAGGAGAGGCAGGACCTTGGACTCAGCCAGCTGACCTCCATACCTTCTCCAGCTGAACTCCTAGAAAGAGGATGCACTCTGAGACCTGACAACCAGAATGTAGGAAAGCTTGGAAACAACAACACAAGAAGTAATTTAATCTAAAATTCTGTAAAATAGAACACTTCCTCCACAGAGTATACAGAATACCCTATTATAACCTGTGCAAATATTGTAACTGCTTTATTAAGGAAATGTATTTATTCTATCACAGTGAAAGCTTATTGTAAAGAAAGAGAATAAGAGTGCCAGGGACAGTAAAATATTAGTAAATAAAGGATTACATTCTATACTCTGTACGATTACAATAGAAAGATGCTGCAACAGAAACTGCAGGAATGTGCAAGTGAAACAGGATGCCCATGTGAGAGTATGACCCATAGGCTGGATGTGTTTTGTTAGCAGTTGGCCACCATGTACAAGGAAAGAATAGGGAATATACAGATGTTACTTTGGGCCATTGTGCCTGTTAAGTGGAACAGAACAGCTAACAGCATACACTTTGTTTAATAGGACTTGAGAGAGAGCTAAACCTCTGGTTACTATTAAATTCTGTCAGGAAAAAAAATCCCAAACTTGTGTCACTGCTTATTTGCATATCTTTAACCTGCAATTTAGGTTGATTGTTCCTCCTGAAAAAATACATCCAGTCCTTTAATACAGGCTAATATGATCATTTGCCAGCCCAAATTTAGCCTTTTTGTACAAGAGTATTTTTCTTCTGACAACTAGAAACAGGCTCTTTCTTTGACAGGTGGGTTTGAATAGCTGTTGCCTTCTGTCTAAACCTGCCTTTGACCACACAAATTGCTCTTTGTACTGGGACCAGCACAGTTCTCCAGCTACATCCCCTCCTGAGTTCTTGGAAAGGCAAAGGAGCATGTTAGAGGTGTCTGCATGAGTTTATGAATTGCACCTCCAAACTGCTCTGTGTTAGAAGAAAGCAGTCAGTGTGGGTCCTCTTCTGCATTTGTTTTCTCTTTAGTCTTTATTTTTTCTCCTTAATAAGTGAGCTAGAGACAAGACAGAAAAGCCTCACTAATAGAAAGTTATCAAGAGAAATGAAAGAAAAAACAAACAGAAGTTTTCATTCCCTCCAGTTTTTGTTTGCATGGTCTTCATTATGTTTTTTTGAGAGATAGATGGAAAATGTAATTCACTCTCATATCTGTCATGAAAGGAAGCTTTCAAAAAGCTAATGGAACAGAGAAATTCACTTAGATCATGCAAAAATATGACCACTGATAGAGTGCCAAAGCCAGAGAAGCTAGGGACCTGCTGCAGAAGTTAGCTGCACTGGTGAAAAATTCTTCGTGGTCTTCTTTATTAGCTTTGTAGGAGTTAACATCAGAGATGTTGTTCACAGCTTGTGTTTGGAATTACAGGAACACCCACACTAAAATGCCAAAGACTGGACTGCTCTTTGGGACTGTAATGAAGAATTGAAGTGGTCTTGAAGTGCTTTTCTGCCTGTTCAGAAACCTGTCTGCATCAAGCTTTCATCCAGGTGTCAGATCCTTATCATCTCTGTATTCTGTATGTATCTATATTCTGTATTCTGTATATCTCTGTATGTATCTTAGGTCTCTATTGTGGTTTAGAAAATCCAAACTCAGCATGCTTGAAGCCTGAGGGCTGAAACAATTTCCTTCCCATAGATACTTGTCACTCTAGCCTTAGAAAAAGAGACAGCTCTGTTCATCACACTAACAGGAAATATGAACAGAGAAAAGCATCAGCACAGTGACCAGAGTAATACAAACAAGGGAAGGTTTCCTGAAAGCATCCTTGTCACCTTGCAGCTGTGCCTCTGTGCTAGGAAGCCATAAAATTGATGCTCTGCATAGCCCCAATGTCTATGCCTTAGCACATGAGGGGTGGCTGTCAGGGCACCCTGTGGGCCTTCCCAAGGGTCTCCCATGAAGCAGCAGCGCAGCGCCTGGCAGCCTGGGCCTGTCCAACTGCCTCACCCAGCAGCAAGACAGCTGGGGGCAGCCCCATCCCTGACCTCAGGTCCCTCCCTGGATGTGGCCAGGACAGGCTGAGGGCTTGGCTCAGCAAGGCCCATGGCTGGGACCTGGTGGTTGGCCCTGCTGTGCTGTTGCTGACACATAGCAAGGGGTCTGACAAGGGGTCCTGGGCCATAGGCAGAGTGGGGGAGATCTTGAGGAAGCTGGCAGTGGCAGTCAGATCCATCAGTACCCTCAGGGCCCTGGCAGAGGGAATGCCAGTTGTTCTGAGTCGTCTGCAATATCTCCTCACTATATCTCTGCACACTTACTGCAGCTTTGAATCCCATACTCAATTAATATTTGGGGTTTATGAGTGATTATTTTATGTCTGATAGTTTTTTTTCTAGGAAAACTTGAGAGGGACAAGCAGAAGTACAGTCCAATAAAACCTCAATGTAAAACTGAGCAAGTATCTGTAGAAAATGCTTTCCAACATTCACCTTTTCCTAATTAAAAAAACAAAAACAAAAATGAACTTTTAATTTTTTAAATTTTTCTTTTGTCCAGAGTTAATTTACTGCAGAAACAGCATTGTACAGAATCTACACAAAAGGATAGAACAGAATGTGGAGATAAAGGATGATAAAGACAAGATATACATTCTAAGTTTTAAGGTAAAAAATGAACAGCAGTTCAGACAAATGTAATACTTCCAAAACCAGAATGTTGAAAAGACATGATATTAAGATATGACACATAGTTATGATATTTGGGATGTTCAATTAAATCAAATTTATGAATCTCATACATCTCTCTAGGGCTGACTAGAGATGATAGTCCTGTGTTAACAGGTGTGTGTTACTTACAGGAATCACAGGATGAGTGTAAGGTAATTAATAAATATCCCTAGCACAAATAGTATCTCTGTAAGCTATTATAGAATATCACTGTAAGTTATATACATGGGAATGCTTGCATGCTTGGCCACATATATATTTTGCTGTCCTAACAAAGTAACATTTTTGGCTTTGACGTTTTCAAGGAGATTGGTATATAAGAGATTGCTGTAATGTAAACTAAATAAACTGATTTATGATGAAAAGTCACAATATAATGCTGTAAAGACCAAAAAATAGAGCCATATGTGAGGAATTTTAGCTGCATCAGACCTGTGGTTGTTGGGTAAACAACTACAAATTCTTTCATATTTTAAGTTAATATTTTTGACATTATTATCTCACGGGAATGGAGGAACTTGATGGATATATTTGATGGCTATACACTAGCACAAAGTTTATCAAAAGCAAAAAATGCCTACAAGTCTTAGTGAACAAACAAAGCTTAATTGGCCTCTCAGAGACTTGATGGCCTAAATCAGAGATACAGAAAGACAGGTAAGGAGAAAAGAAAGCTTTTTACTGCATGACAAAAATATTTATGTTTTCTCTGAACCTCAGAAGGAAGTGAGAAGCAGACCTGATAGAAGCTTTCAAATAAAGATAAAAAGGGGAATAGAATAAAAAATAGTAACATGGTAAGAGAGAATAAAACTGATGTGCCTTATTTCAGATATCTAACACCTGAAGGACATGGCCTTCTGGTAAAGGGAAAATTGTTCCTGAACAAGCAGTATAAACAGGCACATTTTACCAATAAATTATTGAGGACAATGCTGAAAGTATTTTTTGTTTTATGAACAGTAAGAGTACTTAGGCTGTATTATGTGAAAGATGCATCTGAACAAAGGGAAGGAAAAATTTCTAAGGAGGGATATTAGTGAAACTGTACAAAAGTATCAAGTTAATAATTCTCTGCAAATTAATGTAAAAGTGGAACAGAATAAAAACAATAGAATAAAAGTGCAGTCTTCAGCCAGGAAGATGGTATTTCATAAAAAGGATTTCTAATTAGAAGAAGGAGATAATAATAAGGACAGAATGAGACTGCAAAACAAAAGGACATATTCTACAACTGGGATGTAGTTTTACAACAACAAGCAGAAAAAGTGGAAAAAGTGCAGAGGAGAAAAACAAGATTTATGAATAGGCTTATTGTAGGACTGCTGGATGAGGTTGAATTCTTCTAGAAAAAAAATCTAGTAAAGTGTAGTTAAATCTTCAGGTACATAAATAGGATGAGTTCTTCTTCATTTCCACAAAGAGCAGACTTAAAACTTATCTGCTTAATACATGATGTGAAGGTTCAGATAGATGCTAGATAATCAGGTATTACTTAGTAAGACACTGGAGAATCTTTTAAACATTTAAATTTGGGGACAAGTCTTCTCACTAGAGTTTGTAATCCTAATCACTTCAGGATTAGAGAATAGAATTGATGAATTAATTTTGTTGATTTAAATCAGAGATAATGTCACTTTATATTGTGGGTTTTTTCAGTTGTTTTGATTCGTGGAAACTGAAAAGAGTGTTAGCCATATTTGTGGTCTCAACTTATAACTCAGTGCAGTCCTACCTGCAGATCTACAAGCAATATAACCATCACTGTGTGTTAGGACTTTGATTTGTGTTGGTTTGTTTAATTTCTGAGAATAACATAAATCATACCAGGGAAAAATGAAGATCAGTTTGTAAGATTTGCACTTTATCTTCAAAGAGTGTTTGAAGAATAATTGATTTGGGTAAGAACTTAATTCTAGTGATCTTACATTCATTTAATATGAATAACTATCTCAGGCAGAAAAAAATTTCCATCATCTTCCACCATATATAAACTGAATGACATATAGACATCTGGCTTCATCTGCTACTTATGTCATTTTGCCAGTGGCAGTCAATCATGTATCAAGAAAACTTCTAAAAGCACTCTGCATGTGCATAACCCTGGGTACTCAAAATTTGACTCATCTAGTTTAATATAAGAGGAAATTAGTAATTTCTGAATGGCTAGTGGTTATTAATATATTTGCTCAAATTCAGATATTGCTTTGACATATTGATAAAGCTGTTTGTTATCTACTACAGTATTTACCCGAGATATTTCTTTTTCTATCCATTTTCAATTGGCTTCAAATTTTATTTTAGTCTGCAAACTAATTAAATAACTATTTTGAAAACATATTGAAGATTTGATCACATGTTTCTGCTTTGTGGTAAACAACTCAATCCTGATTTATTTCATAAATTCCCTTTGTATGCCACTGCAGATTTCTGTGCATACATGGAGATATACAGAGACACAAATAATCTTTTCTGATAAAGAAAGCATTTAAAAGTATAATTAGATTATGACCCTGATTTACACAAGAGTAATAAATAAATTCTGACTTGGTAGAATACACGTAGTGGGATAATTCTAAAAGGAGACTCAATGACAGTGAAAGAAAATTGTTGAAGAAAGTTTCCTTCAAAAATATTCTGGAAAGGCAACTTTCAATGTTTCTAGTTTTCAGCTAAATTAATTTTTTAAAGAAATATCTGGTTTTGAAAATGCCATTTTTTTCCTTTAAATTCAAACATGTTTTAGCTTGCAAAAATAACTAATTTTCTAGATGTAAGGCTGGATCTAAGGGTATAACACCAAATACAGTGATGGTGAGGTTATAGTTCAAACAGTAATGTAAAATTTTCAAAGCTACCCACATAATCCAGAAGGCAGTAAAAATGTTGAGTGAGTTAGAACAGAACTATGTTCAGTGATTTTACATTTCATCTGTCTTCTAACTGACTGCACTTTCTGAAATTAACAGCATGATTTCACAGTGTCTGCTTCTAGCAGTGATAACACTTGATGTTTAGAGTTACTACCAAAGATTGTTGTGCAGACCAAGGTCACTGCAAAATCTTGTGTACTACATTAGGGCTGTAGAAAGTAAAAAGCCACATCTGAAGGGAGGATTGGATGGGACAGGTGATGCTAAACTGACCAACAAGGTATTACATCTGTATATGCCGTATTCAATATAAAGCTGAAGGATCACAAGTGTCAAGCTCTCTTCTTCAACAGCCAGCATCTGAGGAGGGCTCTCTCTGTTCTGCCTTCAATCCCAGTCCATGTATGCCTGAAACCAGTTTCAGGATCCAGCTCCTGAATTCAGTTCCCGTCTGCCACTGAGTCTGAGCCTTCACTTCCCCAGTGCCTGCTCCACAGCATCAGTGGTCATAGTGACAAAATTGCCATCAGGGGTGTTGAGTTCAATACTGCTTTAGTATATATGTGTATATATTTCTATATACATACCTGTCTATTATTATTTCTATTAAACCTGTTCTAGTTTTCTTTTCTAATCAATAATTCTCCCCCCCTTATTCCTTTTCTCTTCCCATCTGGGAAGGGAGAGGGGTTAATAGAGAGAATCTGTTAACCCTAAATGTTACAAATGCTAAATGAAAAGTCACAATTCTTACTACTCATTACAGTTCTTTAGATTTTCTTTCCAATCTGCTACGTGATATGAAGTTCCTTAAGGCAGACTTCCTCTTCTAGATATTTTAATTTGAGCTAGATTAATTCCCTCCTACTTTTGTTGTTGATATTCTATATCACTTATCTTGCAGACTGAGGTCACTAATTTAGTTGACTATCTCCTTCATGATTTGTCTGAAAGCCCTGTTACATTCCAGTTAGAGGAAAACAAGACAAAGGAAAGGTTCAAAGCAGCTTTCCTGAATTCGTTTTGTAGAGACAACCACTTGAGTAAATACAGGAAGAATCTTTGTCTGATTCATGGTAAAGGAATGATTATTCCTTTTGAAGAAGAAGTGTTTTTTGCATGATGTGGTACTTATCAAATACACAGTTTTCATATTTTATAGAAAAAATCATAGCTCTTTTGAGAGTTTAAATGATGAGCTATATAATATAACAGGTGAGTATGTAATGAAATTAAAACAAAGCTATGAATAATCATGTGCATTAGAAAAGAAAGACAACATTGAAAGAATCCTGCCCATACTAACTATTGCTAAAAGAACTTTAGGATCTACCCATTAAGCCTTATCCAGAACTGATAGAACTAACAATATTTCATACCTTTCTTCTAATTTAATTGTGGTGAGAATAAATTGGATCAAAATGGAGCCAAAAAAAATTACTTCAGCCAAAAAGGTTTTTTTGCTTTGGAAATCTATATTTTTAGCTGTACTTTTATCTTGTGTCTTATTTCTTTATTTTCAATTATCCATGGGAATGTGTAGGTGGAAAATACATTGACAGGTGTTAAATTAGTAGCCATTACAATAGTGCCAGAAATCGTGTAAAAATGCTTTTCAGATGCTTCCAGTCCAATTTTGTCTGTCAAAACAACTTGAATGACTTTTTTTTCTAAATTATTTTATTTTTAATTCAACTTCAAATTACTTCTAGAAACAATTTTACTAATGAGTCTCAAGTTGTCCTCTACAGTTCAGTGGCATGGTTTTTAACAGATTCTTAATGTTTTTTTTTCAATGTAATTCACTTTTTTTTTGTCCCTATACAAGGATTCATGTTATTCATGCCTGTCTCACTGTCCATAATAAAAATATCCAGACTAAAAACCTTGACCGATCAATGAAATATTATTGCTTTATCAAATAACTGTATTTAATTGAATTGCAATGAGAAAGAACTGGTCTCCTTCCAACTGCAGAAGGGACATGGATCTCACTTTTAAGAGTGCAAGGACTTTAATTTTCACTGAGTATGAACAGAATTTGAATTTTAATTTCTGACGCCACTGTTGGGCACTGTAATTCCTTGACAATTACCCTGGGCTACGTGGCTTTTTTGTTTGTTTTGTTTCTGCTTCCTCAACCTGAAAATGCTACTTTTCCACTGAAAATGCTCCAGAGACTGAAAAAAAAGTAATCAGAAATGTTTTAGTGAAACTCACGCTTTTGCATTGAATTTTTAAAGTAAAAATTTGTCAATTTAACTATTAGATCAAGTGTAGGATATTCTTTGGTTAGTATTATTGTATGTGCTTAAACCACAAAAAGTTTTATCATCTTTGATATAGTGGCAAAGTAGTAAAGAAACCTGCAAATGGAATTGACTGTAGATGTCTAAGAAATCAGATCCACAACTTTGGGATATAGTTAAAAAGTGAGTGACTGGACAATGCCCTCCATATCTTTGGGCACACTCAGTACAAACCTGTTTTTTTAGAAGTCTTGCTCCTATATTCATCAAGAGAAACCCTCTAATCCTTTTGAGAGTCGATTTTCACTAGTACTAGCTGATCGACTGCAGGCTGACAACTAAATGAAACTACTTGTATGTAATGTATATTGCTGTGTGGACATTTGTTACATGTACATACAATGATGGGGTTTGCTTCATCTGTATGTTAAGAGAAAGCCAAAAATAAAGAAGTGCTGTCAGCTTTCAGGGATATTAGCTTTATAAACTCATAAAGATTTGCTCCCAGACATGTAAAATAAGAAACAATGAGGAATCTATTTATTTATTTATTAATCTAAAGTTCAGCATCACTTGAATGATTTTTGCAAACTTAAGAGTAAGATCAGAAACATTCCAGAGGTGTAACTGGCCTGAGTGAATTATTGTGGTAACCTTCCATGGGTACTCTTCCTGCTGGAGAACCACAGTCAAAGTAATCCCAGTGCTCAGGAAGGACAGCAATTGCAGATGGATATGAATCAGCATGAGGACTTTTCATAAAGGGATTTCAAAATTAATTGCTTTTGAACAACTACTAAGTGTATATTCTGAGAGCTCATGTTTATTCTGTTTGGTAATTTTATCTATAAAAGCAGCATATTAAGAGGACAATGGGGAAAAAAAGTGCATTGTTATTTAGTGGTGAAACAGAGTAATTTATTGTCTGATAACCTCTTATAAAAGTATTAGGCATTTTATTCTCCATACAGGTCATGAAAAGAAAATAGCAAATGGATTTCATGTTCACTAAATAGAATAAATATTGCAGACAGAAAAGAAAGTGCTTGTTCACTTTGTTTTCAAGGAAATGCCATTATGAAACCTATGCATATCTCTTATTGAGATCCCTGAACTGAATCTTTGCTGACATTCAAAATAACTGTAATTCATTCTGATTAAAAAAAAATAAAAAATCCTGCTTAGTTCAGTTCATTCACTTCTGCATCTGCTGCTTTCTGTTAATTTCAGAGAAACAATTTGCTGAAACATCAAGGAGTTTATCTTTCAGCTTTTCATAAGATTTCAGTGTATCAGGAACTCTGGACTGATTTTACTTGAAATTGCCTTGCCCTTTGAAATTTAAAGGAAATTAAAGTTGTTCCAGACCTCCTTTTGCTTGTATTTCCTTATTAAAACTACCTGATATAATGTAACTGTTACTCACCATTCCCTCCTTTGTTAATATATCCAAATGATTCATAATGGTTTTGTCCATATTATAAGACTAGAAAACGGAGAAAACTACTGAGTATAATTTACATTGTGAGTATAATTTACATTGTAACTCCTCCCTGTTCCTGGTGCTTCCTAAAAACCAGCCATCATTCAGTCTGCCTTGGGGCCAGCTGGATGTCACCTGACAGCACTTCTAGCAAAGCATCACTCAAGAAGAGTTGATCTGAATGCAATGCTTGGAATATGGTACTTTGTTCATAAAAGGGACCAGTAACAGGAATCAGCTATTTTGGTGGAGAATTTACTTTTATTTTGCAGAAGGAAGAAAATTAAATTGCATTGTATTATATTTATTTTTTTTTCTTAAATAAAATGAGAATAAGTAAAAGGAAATAAATTTTTAGTTTTACAGACTTGCATATGAAAGAGATTTCAGTATTATTTTCACATATAAATTCCATGTTGTCTGACAAGAGACTTTAAAATAAAACCCCCCACATTTTTGTCAAAATTGCATCATGCATGGATTTTTGTCTGATATTTAATATCTTGTAGTAGTCTTTTACCATAATTGTAAGAGTACACTGTACATGCAATAACCATAGACCAAAGAGCAGATAAACTACATGAGAGTATTCTGAAAGTAAATAAATCTCTCTCCTTATATAAGACTACTCTGGTAGTCTTACCTTTGCCAGGTTTTTACAAGTTAGAAATGATTTCCATTAAATAAGCACCAGAAAAGTGGTTTGAAGAAGTGATTTCACAGCTAGAAGTTAAATGATGTAATAAATATGCCTTTAAGTGCCTTCCAAGAACACAAAACCAAAACCACAAACAAACACCACACAAAACCAAAGCAAAACAAAACCCACAAAAAACAAAGAAGAAAAAAACCCCAAACAACTGAATAAAAAACAAGAAGGGAAAAAATATTTGATAAAAGCTCACAGAAATATTTCTAAAAATAACTTAATGTCATAATTCTTTAAACACTGGCTTTCTATGGCTATTATTTTATAGGGATGGTGAATATTTTTGCTCTTTAAGTGATTTTTGCTCTTGGGGTGTCAATGCTTTCTGTCTATGTACTGAAGCTGAATGACTACTTTTCAAAATTTTTATTTGCAAGGCTAAGAAGATTCGTTGGTGCCTGGGCCAGAGTCAACACATGTATCTAAGGCAATAGAGGCAGGTGGCTCCAATTAATCCTCATTACTGGAAGACTGTGAAATGAGATCTATCTAAGAACAGTAAAAACCAGATTTATCCCATCCTAGGGCAAGAAGGGGTGTTTTGCCAGATGGAACTATTTTTTAAGATATGTGGGAGATTAAATTAAAATCTTGTGAGGAAGATAATGAGTTTAAGAATAAAATGCATATAAATGGGAAGTTTTTCTAGAACACCCTGCAGGTTGTAGAAGAGTAGACAGGATATGATTGTGTGGGTGTAAACAAGTGCTTTTATTGGTAAAAGCTTGGGGTTTGTTAGTTTTATGGGATGTCCTGTCTGAAGATTTTGATGAAAAGGAGCTGTGAACAGGTAATGATATTTTAATCATTTATTTATTTATTTTGATTTCTGATTGGTATTAATTCTTAAGTCAATTTACTTTTCAAATTTTTTTTTTCCTCCCCTCTGTGGGAATTTCCTATGTAATATCTGAGTGCATTTTATGTGGAAATTAATAGGATGTGTCTAAGGTGACTTCTGTCGACTAGTTTTTGAGATCTGAGCAGGTGTGTATGTAGGTTTCTGTCCTTTTTCTTCCTCTCCTGTTAATTGTAGCAAATTTGCTATTTTAAAGTATAGAAAAGACAGATGTTTGTAATAAGCAAAGTTTGGCCATGACCAAATCCCTTATTTAAAATCTCTTCTTCATAAAATCACTGGAGAGATGTAAAATCCAAAACCAAACCCAAAATCTACTAAGGAAGAAAGTAAGCAGTTCTGATTCTTAACTGAATATAAAACATAGCATGAACTTTGTCATTGACTCACCTTGTCCAAATCATTACAATGAACCCACCCCTGAGGTCTGAGGCATATCTAGTCACAGTGTCCAAAGCAGTTAGTCCTTTTATTCCCAACCCATTCAATCTGCCAAACAGTAGACCAACTTTTGCAGGCTTCACACATTTTAAAAAGGTATAGAACTGGTTTTATTGGTGTGAATAAAATGGTAAGCAAATATGTTGTTTGTATACTGTTTGGTTCCCAGGTGTCACCAAATATGAGCCACGATATCTTTGCTCTTTCAGGAAAAAAGAGCCATTTTCCTTTTTTTTTCTGTATTACTGACTCCTCAGACAGATCTAGATCTTTCTGCTCTGTTTGAGAGATCAGAGTTCGTAGTGGCAAGGCTATAAACATACATTTCTGTAATAGCAGGCCAAGCACATGACATGGAAGCAGTGCTTTTTCAAACAGGCAGCCATTCCTCTCATGGATCCCAGTGATATACCTATGCTACCTCCCTCAGGATTCTAGACAGCATTCCCATTAACCACTCAGTTTACACAGTCTTGTTACTGTGCTTCTGATATTGTCAGCTGTCACTGAATTGGTGATGTGTAAGTTGCAGAGATTTCACAGCAAATCCTAAATGTGAATGTTTAGGTAAACAGGGTTTTGTTGTTTGTGGTTTTGTTTGTTTCTGCTTGGTTGTGTTTTTTTTTTTCCTTCACATAAACACAGGTTCTCTCCTGTGTTCTCTCCTGTGCAATCATCACAAGCTCTGTTAAGTCTGCAGATTCCAGCAGCAGTGAAGGAATGATAGATGGCCCACAGAATGCCTCTAAAAAAATGTTTTCCCTCTCTCTTGTTTGTTTACAGATAGAAAAATAATATTGTTTGACTGCATTTAGAGCTTGATGTTTGTTTTGGGATCACCGGGATGTTCTCATGTCACTGTTTATTTAATAAGGAAAAGTCATGAAGACAAGAAGAAAGCTATCTACAGGTCAGTGTTAAACCATATTCTCATGGTTTGTTTTATTATTTTTACTATTGATAAGTGTGTCATGATTAGAGATATAAACAAACCCCCTCATTTTGATATTATGTATGTCCTCAGAATCCACTGAAAAGGACTAATATTTATTTACTTTTACTAGTTCCACTTTGTTTCTATTGCAGTGTGCCTCTTTAATTATTGAGAACTCTTTTCTTCCATTTTTTTCTCTAGAAATAAAGCTAAATTAATTAAAGACCAGGTATGGTTAGACTTCGCTCTGGACTAATAGAGCAGAATGTATTTTAAAGTAAACAGGCATTCCACATTTCCACTTGGTCCTTCACTGAGAATTTCTCTAGCAAGCTGCTCAAGCAGCCCCTTTTGGTCTGTTTGGAGAACACACAGAGAATGAACTTCATTTTCTGTTATGTTATACCAATGAACCTTCATGCCAATTCACCTTATGGCCTCTTGTTATCTCCTGGATGTTCACAGTGTTTGAGCAAGACAAGCTAACATCCTGGGGGAGCATACAAGGCACACAGCTTCACAGGGAAAATCCTTATTTCCTTCTTAGTGTGCATCCAGTGCACTTGAAACAGCCAAGTCATCGGCTGAATATATTTACTTTGGCAAAGCTGATCATTCCATTCCATTTGTACAAACAAAATGTCTCTCAGCTTAAGTTTAGTGAATCTTTTTTGGCTGTTAAATGTGGCAAGAACATTGATTCATTCATATGGTCATTCATTCATCTATTCGCTTGTATGTATGTAGTGCAGAGGGTCTCAGTCCAAAGTACTTGCTATTCAAGTAAATATAAATTAGCTGATGCTCAATTACTGAGGTAGGTTGGATATTTTTACTGGATATCATAGTCACAGCATTTACACCTGTTCAGGTTTCTAATCTGAATGCTCTCGTTTATGAATTTTTACTTTCTGCACACAGAGTTTGCTTAAAAACTTGTCATCAGGAACACACAGACTTCTCTTAATTTCAAAGAACTCTTCTGATGAGACCTCAAATGCAGCTCTTTTTAAGACAAACCTTTCCAGAACTGTTTATGGAGAGCAAGAGAAATGTGAGCTAGAATTTTAAAGATTTTTTTGTTGTACAAAGCATTCAGAAGTACCTTATGTTCAGCACCTCATGCCTTAGATTAACTTTTTTTTTCATTCCGTTGCAGCTTTTGTGACCACTTATGAACAATGTATTTAAAATATTAATGACAGAGATGAGACATAAATTAGGATGTATAAATTGCTGAAAAAGCAAACAAATTTCAGCTAAATTAACATTAAACAATGGAGTATTTGACTCCTAAGGTTGTTTAAAAAATACATTTGGGACAGGAATTCCAAAGGAGACAAAAATTGGCCTAATTTAAATATTTCTCTCAGTGACATTGACGTAAACATAAAAGGACATCCAGAAAAAGTGATTAAGAGCCAACCATCCTGACTGCTTAAGAACACTACTTGGGGAGAGGTGTTCCTCTTTCCTTTGGTGCTGTGCAAGTCACCTAGGGATGCTCCTGTCTTTTTCTTGTGCATTTGTCAGCCCCAGTCATGCCAGTGTATAATGTAAGGGATTCTTATGGGGCTAATGCCATCCTTTTTCTTTTGGCATTCTAGCTTGTATCCTCTATCACTTCTGTCATCTTGTACGTATGCATTTGGCACCTTCATTTAGCCACCTTTGTGTGACCTCAGAATCCTTGTATACATGCACTGCTCTTTGTATAACAGGTTCTCAACCTTCCTGTAAGTCTCAGACTTTTAACATGGGAGTCTTCTGTCTGATATCTAGGTCAGTGGGTTTTTTTGTTGTTTCCATTTTTTTACTTCAGAGTGTCTTCAGCATTTCTTTTCAGATGTCTGTAAAAGACATAGAAGTGAAATCTTGGTCATCTGAAATGCAAAGCTGACAAAACTGGGTACAAATTTTTAAGCCCTTCTTATTCACATGAAATTTTACCAATTATGACTTTTTTTTTTTATTTATTTAGAATCAAGTATATTTTAAAACCTATTATCTACTCTTTCATCTATTGTAGGAGGGGGATCCAAAAGGGAATGAGATGCACACTAATTAAGAAGCATTTGGATACAGGCTGTGTTATCAGCCTATAGGCCAATCTTGAGACTTTCTTTCAGTTCCCTACCTGTTAAGTATGGAATATGTTCCCTGTAACTTCTACTAGTTGCAGAAATCCCCATATAATATGATTTATATTATTAGCGTGCACATGAAAATAAAAGGTTTCCACTTATTTGGCCAAAGACAATGGCAAAATTTAAAAATGTATCTCTAAAAAAAAATAAAGCCTTTTTTTTCTTGTTTAGTAAAAGGGGAAGGGGAAACTCAAGCACAGAAGGTGGCCAGAAGTATGTGCTCTGCAGAACAAAAAGAGCCTTATGCAGATAATTGCAGTAAAGGCTCTCCTTTATTCTCCAAGCAAAACATCAAACTCCCCATAAATATCCCTCTAGTAGCAGCCAGGTCCCTTTTTCCCTCTTGTCCTTTTGAGTGCTGCTCTTCCAATTTCACTCATAAAAATATTGTTATAGGAAAGGTAAAATCAGGTCCAATTTCAACTTCTCTAATTCCAGGACTGAAAAAAAAAATTTAAAAATCTGAATGTTGCATGTTTCTGTTTAATTCAAAAAACAAGGCTTGAATCCACCTGGGCTTTTTGGTTTTACTTTCTGTATGAGATTGATGAAAGCATAAAAAAAGAGGAAGGAATATCAATGAGAAAATGAAATTAAATTCACCTATGGAATGCCATATCATATCCCTGTATCATTTATATGACAATAGTGCTTCTTAAAAGAGTTTTTGGTATATATTTCATTATTATGTATGCTAATTTTAGAGTGATGAATAAAATACACCACCATATGAGCTTCAAACTCTAATTTCAGTGGAGGGGAGTGATGTCACAAATCCTGATCATAAACATAGAGATGAAATGACAGTCTTTGCTCTAATCTAGTAGTTCATGTGCATTTGTCTGTATATGTATGTGTGCATGTGCATGTACATTTGAGTTTGTAAGCATGTACTTAACCACATACATATATAAAAATGCAGTAATCAGCTCTCACCCCTGCTGTTTAATACACAGCCTTGAGAAAATAGTCCTGTAGCTACACATAGTACTAATATATTATCAAAGTTAGGACAATTTAAAGTCATAAATTCTAATGAGAGTGGTGCTACCTGACCTTTTTGGAATTCTTAAAGCTAAAAATAACCCTCAAAATATCACAGTAAAGGAAAAAAATGAAAAATTAATTTTAGGGAATTTGGACTGACCTACTTCAAGAATACTGCATAGTCAGATGGAAGAATTATACACATTTTAGTAGAGAAATATATTCTTTATTAAAGCAAAGATATTTCTTTCAAAGGTCTTTTGAAAATAATTCATGAGGATAAAGTTCAGTGGAATTTTGCTCTGATAGACAAAATGTTGAAAACTCCAATCTGAAGAGTAAATGAGAGTTAATATACAAAAGAACATGTCCAGGGTAGGCCATTGTGTTTCTAATTTCCTAGATTAATCTTGCAGTTGAAAGTTGACCACCTTTATCCAGAGAGGGCAAACAGTGTAAATCTTACAGAGTCCTGACCTTGTCCTTATCACCAGCTAATAGTTAAGTCCCTTAAGTGGCATATAACATATATATATTTATTTTTATTGTAACTTTTGATTAATGCAAGCACAAGTGTAGAGGCTTTTAAAAAACTTCCAGCATTTTCTTTATAGGTAAAGATTAAAGCACTTATTAAATCTTCATAATGAAAAAAAAAAACCAAAACCACCGAACCAAACCAACAAAACCAAAACCATAACAACAAAATTCAAACACAAAACCAACCAAACAAAATAAATCAATGAACCTTACCTAATGACTCCACAATCTAGACATGTTAAAGAAAATTATGCCAGCACCAGAGAGATATTTGAATGCAAGGTCAGGTCTTGCAGAAAACAATAAAGTTGTGTGGAACTACAGAGAATTGTTTGAAAACAAAAATATTTTAAAGTTTCATTGTATTTTTCTGACCATCCTAGCTGCTTGCTTTACATAGCAAGGGTATGAGAGAGTTTGCAACAATGAAAGTGTCTCCTCAAAGTTGTCATGTAAATAACATATTTATTTTAATTGTGAAATTAATAGTAGTTGTTTGAGTTGTAAAAATACTAAACCCCTGGTTTGGTTATAGTTGTTGGCCACGGTTATTTTGGAATACTTATCATACTGGTAATAAGAAAAATGAAGCAGATGGATCCATAATATTTGCTGACAAATACTTGTTGAGATTTCTCACTTGTATTTTAAAAATCATTGTTTGTTACCCAAACTGAAAAAAATCAAATAGTCTCTGTGAAATGGTAGCACGGTGGAAATGGCAAGAAATTGCTTCTTATTCCTTGTGGCCATCAGTCCTGAGATTAAGAAAGGAATCCCTGGACTTAACTGTCTACTCAGGGTAACAGAGATTTTGATTTTTCATCTTGACTCTAGCCTGATCAAAAGCCACAGACATATTTAATCTGAGGATCAAGCCAAGCTTTAAGGGGAAGGTCTAATTTCAGTGGCTTTAAAAAATAACATTTTTTTATGAAGAAGCTGATGAATGCTGTTTAGTTTAATATGACTGTACTTTTTTGATTAATTGCTCTCCTTTCTTTTGAAAACGAGAGATCATAAAAAGCCTCATTTACTAATCTTATGGTTAATCTATTTTACTGTAAAAATGGTAGCAAACTGGATTGTAAATTTTCCTCTGAATTGGGCAACGTGCCAAATTTGTGGATATAAATTCATAGCAGGATTTGAGTACCTAAGGGACATTTGACCACTAGTTCAAAAAAGTAATCATTGTCACTATCATCAAGTACTTCTGCTACTTAAATTCCTACTCAGCCTGAGTAAAGAATGGTTTTATTTCTCTGAAATACAAAACATCTGTGGCCATCAAAGTGCAAATGAGACAAACCCCTCCTCTTTATGTTTGATTTCACATTAAAACACTCTGCTTATATTTTTCTTCATTCAAGAAGAAACTAGCAAAAAGAAATCTTGCAGATGAAACAAAAGGCAAATGCTTACACCTGCTGAAATGTTCTTCTGGAGGGAAAATTGATGATTCTTTGTCCATTGAATTGTCTCATAATACAAATGCACAACCACAAATATTCATACCATAGCTACAATATTTGTGCTTTCAATTTATTTATTAAAGGGTTTTTTAGTAAATATTGTCAAATGAATCCAGGCTGTTGTTTACATCTCTGAAAACTAATAAACAGGAGACAATTAACAGCTAATTATTTCCACCTGCTGAACTCTATTTTGAGAAGTTTTGATTAATTAACAGTGGGGACCCATCATCATCATTTGCTGGTGATAAGGGAAAAAAATAACAATTTACATCAAATTAACAATCTGAAGTGAGGTCTTTGTCCATTTTCTGGGTCATTGCCACTAAACTCATTATAGAAATAATTGGAATGAACAGCCACTGTTAATATAACAATATGATTTCCTTTATGAAGCTGATTGCAATTATGAGGAAGAACGAAAACAAATTTTAAAGAAGAAGAAGTAAGGAAGTATTTTCTTTAAACATGAATATGGCCTTATTCTCAGTCAGTCATGAAGTAAAGAAAATGAGCTTTTCTTCATTTACAAGGTAGAAAACCCTCTCAAGATCTTGTCCACCCCATCCCACTGCAGGGAGAACTCTGAAAAGGCAGCCTGGGTGCTGCCCAGCAGCAGCCAAAATACAGGTGTGTTAGCAGCAGCTTTCCAGCTCTCAGGGCAAAGCACAACACTGTGAGAGCTGCTATGGGGAAAATTAACTCCAGCTCAGTCAGGCCCAATACAGGTCAGAAGATTTCTGTCTGATGAATCTCTTCCTCTTTCCCTAAATAGCTGTTAATCAGCCAATAAGGAAACAGGTGCCTGCTCCCTGGACAGGTTCATCCAGCCTTGGGAATGGTTATCTCAGACAGAAAGATGCTTATCAGTAGGTGAATGGAAACTGCTTTACACCATCTTTTGTTTCTGTACATTTTTCTTTTCCCTTGGAGTTTAGCACAGAGGTTCCATACTGAAAAAATATCCCCCACTGTGACTAAAGCTGAGACAAAAATCACCAATAAAGCTGCTGATTAAAAATTAGTTCCCCCATTCTCTTGGAACCACATTTGCAACTTCAAATGACACTACTTCGTTCATCCGAGGATTATATAGTTGAAAAGAAACACCCAAAAGGAGAATTAACTCACATTAAACTAGCAAACTAATAGGAATTAAATCAGTTTCAACATTACAGTGCCTTTGAAAACAATTAGCATTAACAAATATCTCATTAAATACTACATGTTACTCACCTAGAGGGTTTAAAACAGGAAAGAAGGGAAACAAAGGTAACTTCAGTGAAAAGTAGTTTGATTAGATTCATGAAGTGTGTATTTCTCGTTACTTTTATTTTAACATTTTTCCACTTGACATAAACACTGCTGTGATGTTCATACATCATGGGCTGATTCTCTTTGTCATGCAGCAAAGTGACTTTTGCTTCAGGCCAGTATACTCTAATGGAGAGAATGATCCTACTTGTTTGGTTTGATCTCTGGGCTACCTCCCTCTCCATCAATATAGTTTTGTGATACTTTCTGGTTTAAATTGAATTATGAAGAGCCTGTTGGTTTTGGCTTTAAGTCAGACTGCAGTTTGAGGGTGGTGATGTCAAGTAATAGCTTATAGCAGTGTAGTGCTTGTTAAATAGAGGAAGTTCTTCACTGTATTTTTCCTTTAGACACAATATCATCAGCAGCAGTATTTTGAATGCTGAAAAGAATTGTGTCAGAGTTCTTTTACTCCGTCCAAACACCAGACATATCCCAGGCTGACAAGCTCTTCAAGCTTTCTGTCACCTTCTTACTTAGTTTTAAAAAATTCACTTGAATGCATTTGCCACCTTTTTGCCTTACATTTGACAATGAAGGTTATCATGCTCTCTCTGGATTCATATTTTTAAAGTGTCATCTTGCAGTGATCAGTATGACAGCATGTTTCATACAGTGGCCCGTAAAACCTTTGGAGAAAACCCAAGAGAGGATTAGAGTTTATGAAAGACAAAGTTGGGGGAGGGAAGGAAATGAAGGATTCTTTTTTTATTTCATATTTGATACAGGGGAAAAAAAGGACAAATCCTCCTCTTCCCCCTTTGGAGTTTATTTGACGATTGGTGCCACTTGCACTACTTCCATAATCCCCTAGATAGCATAACTTTTCAATCAGAGTGGAACATAATATCATTTTACTGCACATAAGATTAAACCCTTTAGACAGGCAGACACTGCTGCTTTGTACAGAGGAATCTGAAAAGAATATGCACTTCTTGGGTTTATGGGTTAGAAGGCATTGGTAAATAATGTTATTGGACATTAAAAAGTACCACAGTGTTTTAGCTGATAACGTATGCAATGTGATGCTCTAAGTATGATGCAGGCTGGATATTTGCCACAGATGTATCATATTGTAAAACACAGTATTTGGTGTGGTAGGTTGACCTTAGCTGGATGCCAGGTACCCACAAAAGTCATTCTGTGGCTCCCCTCCTCTGTGGGACAGTGGAGAGAAAATGTCACAGGCAAAACAGACTTGGCTCTGGGAAAAAAAAACTATGTAATTTATTACAAATCAAATCAGAGTAGTATAATAAGAAATTAAACTAAATCTTTTTCTTAAAAAAAAAAAGAAAAAGCTTCCTCCCATCCCTGCCTTCTTCTTGAGCTTAACTTCACTCCTGAATTCTCTACCTCCTCCACTCCAACAGGGAGAGGGGCATGAGGAGTCGGGGTTGTCTCTGATGCTCCTTCCTCCTCAGCAGGATGACACCTCACATTTTTGCCTTGTTCCAGTGTGGGGTTCCTCCCATGGGAGACAGTTCTCTGTGGTCTTCTCCAATGTAAGTCCTTCCCATGAGCTGTAGTTCTTCAAGGACTTCTTCAGCGTGCATCCCTTCCATGGCATGCAGTCCTTCAGGAACACATTGCTCCAGTGTGGGTCCCTAAACCTGATCAAGTATGGACTCCTGTCTCCAAGGCTCCAGATATCCTGCCAGAAGCTTGCCCCAGCATGGGGTCCTCATTGGGTCACAGCCTCCTTTGGGCATCCACCTGCTCTGCCATGGGGTCCTCCATGGGCTTCATGTAGATATCTGCTCTATCATTAACTTCCATGAGCTGCAGGGCCACAGCCTGCCTCACCATGGTNNNAGCCTGCCTCACCATGGTGTTCATCATGGGTTGCAGGGGAATCTCTGCTATGGTGCCTGTAACACCTTGGTGTCTGCAGAGTTGTTTCCCTCACCTATTCTCACTCCTCTTTTCAGCTACAGTTGCATGGTTGTGAGTTTTTGTCCCCTTCTTAAATATGTTATCCTGGAGGCACTACCACTGGTGCTGCTGGGCTCAGCCTTGGCCTCAGGTCCATCTTGGAGCCTGCTGGCATGGACTCTTTTGGGCACAGGGGCAGCTTTTAGCAGCTTCTCACAGAAGCAATCCCCATAGCCACCTCACTACCAAAACCTTGCCATGCAAACCCAATACTTTTGGTTTAATATGGTTTAACTGGTTTGTTTTTGTAATATGCTACTGTATATTTTATATATATATTATATATATGTTTCTTTAATTGAAAGAAACTACAAAAAAGCAGCATGAGAATAGTGAAATTTATCATTGCTTTCTGACACATGGGCTTTATTGCATTTGACCTTTGTGTGCATTATTGTGCAACAGTCACTGTGGCAATTGCTGGTATTAAAGATCAGAAGCAGGCATACAGAAAATCAATAAGTATTTTCTAGAACTTGAGCCTCAGTTGCAGTTATTCAGTCATTCCTGATGTCTGTCGTGTAAATGTTTCCAGGTCAAACTCTGTTCTCTGTTACATCAAACCCCATCCAGAATCAACCACAGTCAGAGGGAAGTTAGAGGCAGAGTAAGTTATTTTAGCCTAACAAAACAGAGAAAAGAATCCTCCCTACTACCATTAGTGAAAAGGTTCATTCTACTCCTTTTGGGAGCTGGATGAAGAATTTAATCATGTTTTACAGCTGTTTTCTAGCAGATTATTGTTGTCCCCCACTATGGGATGATATTTGAGTCAAAGGGAAAAACAGAGCTCAAAGGGTGACAAATGGCACTACAAGGGACTGTTACTCAGTTTCTCAACGTGGCTGAGTAATAACTGGATGAGCTGGCTTGGAAGATACATTTTACTGACAGAATTCCAACACAAAGGTACTAGAAAGGGGGAAAAAATCCAAATCATTGGCATTTAAGCCAGTCTCTTAGGAATTTCTCCAAGAAACTAGAACTGACTACTAAGTATATCAGATCCTGACTAAACCGAGACATAGATTTCATATATTTTGGAATTATTTTTGCATTTTTGTGTTCTCCAGTACCATAAAACCATCTATTTAAACCAATGGGCTCAGTGGTTGGATAAAGTCTGCTCACTGTAAATGTAAAGGGCAAGTTCTGAAAGCAATGGCTAATTTTCCAGGCATCTGAAGACAGGGTCTCACTGAGGAGAATGGCAATGGATGTGAAAAAATAATGATCAATGCAGAGTTCACCCTGTCTGAGAGTCTGTTAGACTCATTCTGCTTTCTGTAGGTTATTCAGAAAACTGTAGCAAATGTTGATGTCCCAGATATAGTCTGCAAATCAGAAACAGGTTTTTACTCATTGTTTTTGTAATATAATTCATAAAATAAAGTTCTGTTCACCTAACAGTGTTACAGTACCGTGCCCACTTGGGTTTTGTCAATCTAATGTCACAGCATTTCACAAAGGAATTTGTTTTCATGTGAGGAAAATAGCTGTATTTTACTTTTAGTGGGAAGGAAATGAGGGATGGAGCAATTACAGGAGAAAACTGATGAAATGTTTTGTCTCCGTGGGTATATTACAGAACATCAGAGATGTTCATATTGTACCTCGCTTTTCTGTTTCATCTCTTATAAAGGTGACATCTCTTGATAAAAACTTTTTTTAGTTAGATTTTATCAGTGAAAAGAGAAACCATTTGTTCATTCTTATGGAATGATAATATGGAGGAAAAGTCAGGATACAGAAGAAAGCCCTGGTGTGTGACCATCTGTCTTCAGGAAGATTTGCTAGTAATGGCTTCCCTTGGATGTCATCACAGACTTGTCTTTCAAAATTTAAAACTGCCAGGCATTTTGAGAAAGGCTTAAAGTAAACGATGTCTGAATCAAGAAGCATTGTTTTCTGAGATGTTGAAAGAGCGAGCTTTTCATGAAGGCTTAAGAACTTTTCAATTTTGCTTATGTTCTTCCACGTTTGTTTTGGTTTTATGTTTTTTTTTTTTGATAGATTCATTAAAACTATATATTCATAGGAATAGTATGAAATGGAATATATGAAGTAAAGCACTAATGGCATTACTAAAGGCATATAGATGCCTTTTCTCCTGGTATGGTACTTGAACAGTTCCAGGTCAACCGATGAGGGCAATTTAATTGGTGAGTTCTTTAAAATTAAAAGCACAGGAATAATGAAGGAAGCATTCTTGCAGATGCAGCTTGCATGGTTTATTGTTTGCTGTATATCTTTATTATTATTCCCTTTATGCAACCCCCCAGCCAACCAAATAAAAACCAACACAACAACTGTCTATTGGGTGTAGCAGATGGCTTGTATTATCACCCAAAAGGAAATTAATAAAAGAGTTAGAAATTCTATGTTGATCCCATGAAGGGTGCATAGAACTAGCTATGATCCAATGACAAAATCTCCTAGATTCTAGTTTATGTCTTTTATTTCCTAGCAAGTGGTTTAAATCTTACATCATCACATCACAACCTCTTCTTTTGGGATTATAAAAATGCATATTTTATATATTTCAGCTTTTTAAGGCATCTTCGACCATTTACTCACCACAAAAAAATTAACCATCATCTACTGAAATGCTCATAAGCATATTTCAGTTTTATGTAGTGTAATTTGAGCTGGAAAGAACTGAGAGAAATGATCAATTAGCTTCTGTGTCTATTTCTGGCTGCAATAAAGCTGCTTTAATATTGCAGACTTGAACAATGCATCGCATAATAGAAGTGTGATCACCTAAGGATGAATGAACACACCAGAAACATTAACGCTTCAGGGAAGGGCAGTGAAAATTATTATATTCGAGGAACACTATTCATGTGGGGAGTTTTCTCATGAGAACAGATTAAAGCCATGGCATCCTCAAAAGGAAATAACTTTGCACAGGAGGAAACATTGTATAGTGCTTGAAATGAAAAGAGCTACTGCTGGAGAAGAAAGCTCAGTGTTCCTCTTCATCTGAAAGGAATAAAGTGTTGGCCTCTCCTGCTTCAAATGAAGGTACGTGGTTCTTTCACTGCTTTTAATTCACGGGAAATTGTGACTGACATGAGTGCAAAGGATTGTTTTCCTCTGCCTACAAAGAGTTGATGCAACTAAGTCATCTTTTTTCTGTCTTTGATGGATGAAGTTGCAAGTGATCTACTTTCTCTTTTTACTGTGAATGTTTTCCAATATTCTTTTTTTCAAGACTGTAGGGCTTCTAGTAGGTGGAAATCTTGCTTTACAGAAAACACTGCTTTGATAGCAGTTGTTATGTCAGTGTGTAACATAAAACCTAGTTGATAGAAGCATAGAATGTTTTGGGTTGGAAGGGACCTTTAAAGGTCATCCAGTCCAACCCCCTTGTAGTGAGCAGGGACATCTGCAGCTAGATCAGGTTGCTTAGAGCCCTGTCCAACCTTGCCTTGAACGTTTCCAGGGATGGGGCATTTACTGCCTCTCTGAGCAGCCTGGTCTAGTGTTTCCTTCCTTATATCTAGTCTAAATATACCCTTTTTGGTTTAACACCATTACCCCTTGTCCTGCTGCAATAGGCCTTGCTAATACGACTCTCCTTTCTTTTAAGCCATCTTTAGGTACCGAAAGGCCATAATAAGGTCTCCCTGAGGCCTTCTCTTCTCCAGGCTGAACAAGTCAAAGTTGTTGGCAAAGTAAACAATCGTGTTGGGACTTAGATTCCTCAGAAGTAAGAAACCTGCTGCCGTCTTCCTCCTAAAAAAGGACCTGCCAAAGAAGATTCTATCTGAACACAAAGTAAGTTTATCTTTCTTAAATAATGTTCCAGTGTAAACCAATCTCATTTTATGTTTTAATCAGTTCTTTTACTAGATTTTAATTGTGAAATTAGTATTATTAGAATGTGTTCATTAACTGTGAATTTAATTCCTTGTTGAGAAATTTGGTCTTGGTGAAATTTCTCCGTGGAATTTCATTTCTGAGAAAATAATTTTCCATGGAATGGTTTGGTTTAGGCATTCATCTGATGTAAAGTTGGAAATTAATTCATGAGTAATATACATACGGAGATAGAATATTAACAACATTTTTCCTGTGAAGCTTTCAGTGATTGTCTGATGGGGAAAGAAACAGTCTGTTTCATTTAATGTCTTGCTTCAGTCTTTAACTGAGAGCAAATTTAATCCTGACTGCTTAGACCTTTCTTCATTTTTACACATTTCTAGTTATCTAGGTCTATTGTGTTGTTTATTCTTTAAAAGTGCTCTCTAACTCCTTCGGCTTGATGAAATTGCTGGCTGATCTCCACAGGCTGGCCAGGGTGACTTCTTCCAAGGATAGAGAAGGTCATGAGAAAAGGATTAACTGGATTTTTACCTTTTATTTATATGATCATGCATCACTTGCTTTAAAATACAGTTTGTCTGACTTGGATAACTGTATCATACAGACTATGTAGCACAACGAATTTACTGTCCTCGCTTTTTACCTCAGACAGCCTGCATTTGTTTTAGCCATGTTCTAGTCCTAAAGTTTCATAATTTTTTAATAGAAATGATGTACTAAATCAAGTTCCAAAATTCTAGTGAAGCTAATTATTTTTATAATTTAAACTTGTAACCCCAGCCCAGCATGAAATCAGAACTGTTTAGGTACATTGATTCCTTAGAAAGCACATGTTGATTTTCATTAATTATGTTACTGTGCTCTGCTGTATTGCATTTTCATTATTTTGCCTCAGTTTTGTTTCTTGCCAGCCCTGTACGTGCTGTGTCTATTCACATTCTGCAAACAGGAGCTTGCATTTATTCTGAGGATTTGACTATGATAGGCTGTCTTCTTCCAAGTTCTCCTGAGACCAGTTTGAGGCAATCACTTTGAATTGTTTGGAAGGATTGAACAAAAAAACCCACAGTAAATCTCATTAATGTCCATAAATATGAAAGGGCAAGTGTCAGGAGGATGGATGACATCCAGTGATAGGACAAGATGGGCATAGGAGGTTTCAGGTAAACATAAGGAAAAACTTTTTCACAGTGAGAGTGACAGAGCTCTGGACCAGGCTGCCAAGAGAGGTTGTGGAGTCTCCTTCTCTGAAGACATTCAAACCCCACCTGGATGTGTTCCTGTGTGATCTAGGTCATCCTGCTGTATCAGGGGGGTTGGACTAGATAATCTTTTGAGGTCCCTTCCAACCCCTAAGGGTCTGTGATTCTGTCTGATTCTGTGTAAATCCATCTGATCTTGGAGAGACATTGTTGTCTAGCAGTAACTAGTAAAACCATGTCTATCTCTGGTATTTGAATCTGCCTCAGTTATAGATGACAGGAAAAAATTTGTTCATCTTCATACGACTAAACATGGAAAAAAGAGTATCTGCTGAATGTGTCTGTCAGCACTCATCTTCTCTTGTCATGAGCAGCCCTCATGCACAACATCTCAGAGCTTCAGGGCAAAGGATTGTCTTGATTTCCCATCGTGGTGCCATCAGATTCGAACTTCATAAGCCATTGGAGGCCATATCCTTCCCAATATATTTTTCCTTTTAAATTTCACAGGAGGAAGAGATACTTTCCAGACTGCTGATGAGGGACTCCCTTCTGAAAGACCTGAGTGGCTGCACCTCCTCCATCCCACCCCCCACAGCACGTTATGGGGCCAGTGTAAGGGCAGAAATGTAAGCTAAAGAGATAGGGAGAAAAACACTCCCCAACAACATGTTCTCCTCAGTTCTTCTTCCTCATTCAGAGATCACCTTCTTCTTTTCCCTGCACCTACATCCAGGGATACAAAAGTTTCCAAGAAATTATTCTGAGCTATACACTTCAGCATTCTACATCACTAAAAGGAGCTTCAGGAGAGGATGGAAGAAAAATATCTAAGGAAAAAGATACTGAACTGAACACAGAAGAGAGAGAAAGCATGCTTGAACAATAAGAGAAATAATGGGGAAGTGGCCTTTGAGTAACAGTAATGATCAATTCATTGTTGATCATCTCCTTTTTAAGATGTACTGTCCTTATCTGACTTACATCCCTCCTTCCTGTCAGTGCCTTACTTGTTTGGACTCACAAGGATACCATTTATATCTAACAGCCTTTTTACTAAAATCCATTAACAGGTTTTCTGTTAAAAACAAAATGGTCACTTAGATGGAAAACTATAAATTCCTGAATCCCTTTATGGATGACCAGCTGAGATCTCAAGCAGATTCAAGAACAAATAATGCTAAAGAAACACAGGTAATAAAAAAACATAGGACTTTCTAAAGCAAGCACATATTATGTTCCCTCAAATAGTCTGTGTCATATGATTGACACAATTTGGTTTGTACATGAGAAATAACCAAATGGAAAATTATTGTATTCCTGAAGATTTCACATTCTTCCCATGTTTTAGCACCCCTATCTTTAGAAAACTTAACCGTGGTGGGTTGTCCCAGCTGGCAACCAAGCACCCACACTGCCACTTGTTCCCTCCTTCTCCATGCACTAGCAGGTTGGAGAGAAGAGCAGAAGTGAGAGGTATAAACAGACAAAACCAATGCATTTGCTTACCAAATCTTGTCCTAGGCAAAACTGACTTGTCTTGGAAAGTTAACTTATTAAAAATTCATATATATACACTGGTTTGGGTATGAAGGGAAAAAAAAAAAGAAAAAGAAGAAAAAAAACCCCAAACTAACATTTATACACTTAGGGAAAATACCTTTCTTTTCCCTTTTCCAGGCTCAGCTTCACTCCAGTTACCTCTTCTCCTGCCCTGTTAATCACTGCAGCTCTCACTTAGTCCCTTCAAGTGCAGCAATAAACAGTGCAGGGATTCAGATCAGGAACACAGTGGTTTCCCTGTGCCTCTCCTTTTTTCTCACTCTTTTCTGTTCTGGTCCCTTTGGGAATATCTGCTCTGTCATGGAGCACCTCTTCCTCCTCTGACCCTGGCATTCCCTCTGCTTTTTATCACTGTTTTTTTCCCCCTCCTCTGCTGCCCATCACATGTCTCTCTTAAATATGTTTTCACAGAGGCACCACCAGGGCAGCCGAGGGGCTCAGTGGTATCCTTTGGTGGGTCTACTAGAGGCATCTGGAAGCAACAGTGTGCATCATGAGGTAGCCCCTGGACTATTCTTATGGAAGCCACACCACTGCCAGTAAGTCGACAACTACATTCCATACAGGAGCCGCCTTCTTCCTCCTTTCATTTCTAAATCTACTACTGTGACAGAGTTTGGGTAACAGATCCTTTCTGTCACTTTCCAACAGCCTTCTTGTGTCTGAATATTGCTATCATCTTTTTTATCATTCTTCTTTAATTTAACACTAACAGCTCCTGGTTTTTTTGACAAATCTTTTGTGGTTTTAGTCTCTTTTTATTTAGTCTTTAACCATGGTATCCCAAAGTGGACATAGTAGTTCAGATGACATATCAGGTAATCTAAAATGTAGCCATAACTGGTTTTAATTAATTTTCTGAACATCAATTTTCAAATCAATTGCAAAGGGCTATATTAAAAGACTTTTCCAGAAATGGAGATGCCATGAAATAGAACACTTGTTTTTCTTGGACTTGACTACCTAAAAGATGGAAACAAACAGTGCTTTGCTTTAACATGGGAAGAATATTAAAGTAGGCTGTAAAAGCCTGTGTTATTCAACTTTTAAATTATTTGAAACAAAGAATAAATAATGAAATTACAATGTTTGCTACTGATTAAAAATTAGAAATTATTTGGGATAACTCAAACTGTAGCTGACTACCCGTTCCAGAAAGTTGTCTCAATTTTAAGTGGAACTCATTATTTTATCACAGTCAGTGTTAATAAATGCAAAATAATTCATATGTAATAAAATATATTCTTACAGAAATCTATATTAGTTATTGGAAAAAAGCTTAAAATTGTTGTAGGCAGTTGTTTGCATAAGTCAAAACAGAAAGGTAAATAAAAAGCTGACATTCATTGGAACTGAAAAGAAAGAAAAATATAGAATATTATTGTATGATTCCATAGCATCTCTACTGAATGTACAACATAGAACAGGAAAAGGAACTATAATTGCAAATTGACCTCAAATGGACACTTTTTTCATCATCACATAAGTCCTTCCTTTCATAGTTGTCCTAAAAGATTTTACAGTTTTAAATAAAATTTCTTTTATATTTAACTTCATTAAAATTACATGACTTGGAAGGAGTAAGATTTAAACTCATACATTTCAAAGCTTCATAAAAACAATTAATATAACAACAAAAATTATCTCTGTTAGTGGGAGTGTATTTAATAAAACATTCCTCCAAACATGTCTATTGTCACTTTTAATGCTCCTGTTAATTATCTAATTCATAGTCTATTGCATATATAAGTTCAAAACTTAAAATCTGTAAAATATATTGAAACTGCTGGATTAAATAATATACAGAAAATGGTGCAGAAGTATAAGTATTTAATTTTATGTAAATTAACTTAGGAAATAAGTCAAAATCAACTGGATTTTCACCTGTCATTGAAAACTGAAGCTGCTGTATACGTATAAAGTAGGAACTCATTCAAGACATTGCAGAAAAGGTCTGCAAAAAGAATCATGCTGAATTCTTAGATGTATGTCTTCATCAAATTTAAGTTCTGGAGATTTCTCTCTTCAGAAATCTGGATTATTACTTGGAACCCACTTTGGAAATGCTCTACAGAAATAGCATACTTCAGAAAGTCATTAGACGTTCTCTTATTTCACGACCTTTCTGAAGACATAAAGACTATTACACTGGTGCCCTGGAATACTATTGAACCACTTACAACATACTGGTATACTCTCTTAGCCCAGTCTGCTGTTGCCACCCTGTGATATAACAGAAATCCACAGCTTACTTGGATCACCCTCTTCCATGCAATTCAGGTACAACAGTGCCAGGTCTGGCTCCCACTGGCTTTTCCTCTATCTTTCCTTCAGATCTTTCTACTACCTACTCATCAACACATACATGTTTCATCTACCTTTATCTCTGTACAAAGATGTGAGAAGGAACAGATATCATTCTTGTTAGAAGGAGATGAGCTACCCACTTGAAGAGAATAGATGTGACACTTCATTAGCCAGTGGTAGTCAAATGAAGCATGTATTTTCCTTTCCACTGACAGCTTCTGGCATGAGGGAAGGAGGACCTGATGAGGGTGTATGCTTACCTAGATCAAAACAGCTGGAACAACCATTGTCAGGGCATGAAGCACACCTTGCCCCTCCTTTTGGAGCATAGCTTGCTGCACAAGAACAACTGATGGTAAGAGCCACTGTGAGGGAAGACCTGGAAGATGGGTCTCCCTTCCCCTTTGCTTGGAAGCTTTGTTTAAGCTCAGGTCCTGTCTCAATCCTCCCCTGTGCCACACTACAGGGGTATTAATGTCATGTCCATGCCTTCTCTTCTACCCCATTGATCAAGGTGCTGAGCCAGATCCATAGGCTTCTGAAACAAGATAGAGACACTGAGTTCTGAGCAAACAGAGCTACACAGACTATGCTGGGTGGATGAGGCAGGTGCTGTGCATGATTGGTGACCTGATGGTGGCAAGATCAAAAGTGTTGTATTCTCCTCATAGAGAAATATGACCGTGTTGCAAAAGGCTTCCTGAGTTAAAGCTACAGCCCTTTCTCTGGAGATAGCTTCTTTCAGCCCATTCTAGTGTAAATTTCAATCATTTTACAATTGTAATGAGAAAAATAAATAAAAATCACATTAAGTTATGAGTATCGTTTTTCAAGATGCCTGTTTCTTTATTCTGAGAAACAATATTTCACCAAATTATTCAGAAAAGACAGATTTCCTTGTAAGCTTAGTCAGCTGAAGGTCCCAAAGTGGAGGGAGGAGTGAGACACATTAACAACTTTAATTTCTTGGCTAATTTTTTGCCTCATCTGATTTTCAGTAATAAAAAATCCTAATTATAGCTTTTATTCTCCTGTTCTTTTTATCTTCATCATTTCACTTCCCCGTCCAGATAGTAATCACAAAGAAAAAAAAAAAGTAAATCAGGCAGATCCAAAATCTGAAATCAGGACATTTACCTTTGGGTGTTATGCCAGGACACTGAACCATGTAAGATTCATCCTTCTACAGTAATAATATTTACTTTTTAATCAAAAATATGTCTAACAGTTGTGTTACAAAATAATCAGGATGGAAAGGAAGAGTCATAATGGGGAGGGCACTCTTTAGAAGGATGTAAAAAGAAAGACTGTGTAATCTGCTATGGGAAGATATTCATCTCTGTGCTCTGAATCAGCTCCTCATCTTACTGAATATCCCCTGAGACAAAAGATCCATTCTTTTTAAGCATGAAAGTTTCAGAGCTGTCTAATAGGAGGACTTGCTGTGAGTTCTGTTTTTAATAGCTTCAGAAGTATGGTGCCATTTAGATTGGCTTTTAACATGTTCTTAAATAGCTATTTTATTACTCTTGCTGACATTCCAGAGGCATGAAATTACAAAATCACATTAAGAAGACAGTAGGTGGAGGGAGGAAGCTAGTTAAGTAACACCAGACAGGCCAAAAAACTTTCAAGGACATGCTTATTTAAAAAAAGAATATTCCTGTTAATTTTTTTTAATGCAAATAAATGCTGGTTCCTTTATGATGTAAGAAAATTCTTCTCTAGAGACTGACCTTCATTTGAAGGTTTTGTTTGTTTCTTCATGGCTTTATTTACATACACATATAAAAAGTATGTAGGAAAGTCTACTCATATAGTGATTTTACCAGTGGCAAAAATACCATTTGTACATGCTGATTAGGTTTGTGCATTTCATGAGAAGATTCACAGTAATGAAATCAGAGCATTTCTCATAATTTAAGGAAAAACAAACAGCATAACAAAAGCAGAGATAGATATTGCAATATATTACATGAAGATGAATCATCAAGCCATGATGGTTCGAGTCTGTATTCCATCAAAGAACTGTCAAGTTTTAGCTTTAAGTAATTTCAAGACAATCTGTTCCTGAGTCAAACCAGATAATAAGAGAGAAGAAAATAATTTCTAATGCGAGTAGTAGAAAAGTATCACAAAAACATTAATATTTTGAGTTGGAATGGACCTTCATCTAGGCCACCCCTCCCACCATGAGCAGGGACATTTTTCACTAGATGAGGTTGCTCAAAATCCCATCCAACCTTGGCTTGAACAGGGCTGGGACATTCACAACTTCCCTGGACAACCTTTACCAAAGTCACAGCACAGTCATATCAGAAAAAAAATTTCTTTCAAGAATTTCAATGGTGGAATGATAATAGAATTTGTCTGCAACAACATCAGTGTGCCTGGAACTGCAACAAGTTATCACATATTTGCTTAAATCCATACATTTCAAAGATTCAGCAGCTAGTATTGAGCAAGGTCAAGATGAGTTGTAACCAGGATATGCTTGACCATGTGCTATAATCACAGGTTGTCTTACACCTGAATTTATGGGGCTTTCCTCAAGTTCCAGTTAATCAAATACATGTATCTCTCTTCTTTCTCTTTTCACCTCCATCAGTGCAAATTAAAATCTTTATTATCCTAACCTGCTGTAAGGGAGCTGAATGGTTTGTTTTGAAATGTAAATGGATTTCATAGAACACATAGAATAAAATAACTTACAGCTCACCAACTCTCACTGCCCTAGAATTACACTGCTCACATCTTTTTTAGCAGGCTTGTGTACCACTCTTCCCAGATAAAATCAGTATCTCCTTTTAAAGGCACTTTCAGTGTGCTTCAAGTTTCATAACATCCCTGGGTTAATCAATAGAAACTGTCATTTTGTTACTAAATCTTTAGTTACAATATAATGAATTTTGTATGAGAAATGATTTCTTTTAAGTGTTGCTGAGTGTTACATCCACACTGTGCAAGGGTATGTATAGTAAACACTCATCTCCAAGTTCTGGACCTTGACTTGTCTCCTCACATTTACTAGGTTCTATTAATGTAAATTTATTGTACCTTTATTGCACATTCCTTTGAAGAGAGACTAGTGTCTTACTGGCTGAAATGATACTGAGCGAAGAGCAAGAAGGAGGGATTCAAAAGATGGTGAAGGAGAGATATAAAATGAATGAAATATATAAACTTATAACATGGGGCATAAAATCTTCTTTTCTCTTTCTGTCTTTTTAGAGTGGATCAAGTAAATTTTACTTAGAATGTCTTACTTAATGTCCTTACTTAGAAGGACATTAAAGGTCCAGCTGAACAACAAATAGCCTTGTTTCTAGTGAAGTGTCTTCATTTTCTTGGGGAGGGTGGGTGTCTGCAAATATAACAATATTTCACCTAGTGATAGAATAAGCCATAAAAAAAAAAGATTGAAGGACCTTGTGCTGGGTCCTCTCCTTGGAGTGGAGTGTAGAAGACTTCTTCTTTTTTGTATGTACATCGTTAACAAAGACAATTTCTGAATGTTTAGTATTTTATTGAACTGGAACTTGAGTTCAACAAACTGTTTACAGAACTAAATTAGAAGAACAGAAGCTTATTCTCCAAAATATTTTTAACTGCTTGTGGCCATGCGGATGGAATATCATGTAGTTTATAACCACCAAAGACTCCTGTGAAGACTTGTCTATACCAAGCAACTAGCATTTATTCAGCCCATCCTAATCTCTGTATATCTTCCACTTCTCAAGGTAAGTTCTACCTGGATATAAAGCAGAGCCACTCTTAATTAAAAACTTCATAAATGTAGAATCAATTATTTGTAAGGAATGGGTGTTTACATGTGGACTACAAATTTCAGTCCAGGTTAATTAATACTTGAACATAGACAGCCATTTCTTCTCAACAGACTGTTTGGATACCAAATGAAATCTCAACTTTCTATTAACAGCCTTTCCAGCTATAGAGCTGCTCAAGAAATTATTTTTATAGTAGAAGAGTATTTTTACAGCAACAACAACAAAATATTTTAAATCCTTATCAACAATGAGTGAACCATTTGCCTTCAGTCTTTCCAAATAAATTGAGGTTTGGTTAAGAGCCCTGGGGTCAAAAGATAAAACTAAGTAAATTACAATCAAAATTATTATGAATTTTTAATTAAATGCAGCTGCTGATTTTTCCTTCACTAATAATGACATTGTGTAGATATTCTTTTAGAGACCCTGATGAAAAATGTACTGAAAGGCTTGGGAAAACTTTGAAGTAAGCTGTGTTTCTGTTTGGAAATGAAGAGACAGAGATAGGATCACCTCTTTACTCTTAGCTTAATGGTACTACTACAGTGTCTTACATGTGGTGCATCTTAATATACTTAATAAAACCCACAAAAACTACTTAAGGCTTGGCAGGTTACAGCAGTAGAAGGAGATCTTAGTTATGTGGTGACTATTTGACTATTCAGCAGGAATTTGATTTCATAGTTCTCCCCTGATGCTGTAGCTGGTGATGCTGAGGGACTCATCAGTGATAGGTCTGTGCTTGAGTTGAATCCCTGAGTTACCAGGCAAGGGATGCAGTGAGCACACTGAATAGGATAAGGAGAATGAATGGGAAATCAAAAGTTATTTTGTATACACTTGGGATGAGCGAAAGAAAAGGGGAATCCAAGCTCCAACTTACAGAAGAATAGGGACTCTCAGAAACTACAGTCAAGATAGGTGGATTTCCTCAATGGTGGAAGCTCAAAGATGGTAAATTCTGGCCACCAGAAGACTGTTTCTCCACCTGCAGATGTGGAAAAATTATAGTGCTCTGGCAACATGAGTGAAAGAGCAAGTATTGTCAGGACAGGCATCTGGAGAACCACACCTGGCTGATGAACCAGCTCAAGTGCCACATTGTTCCTCTGACCCTCACAGAATATTTCTGTTTAATTTGATTAGCAGTCAGGTAACCTCCGGCTGAACTTCAGAATAAAAATCTTTACAGTAAGATTGGTTAGACACTGGAAAGAGCAGTCCAAAGAAAGCATTACATCTTCTTCCTTGGAGATCCTCAAAATTTGGCCAGAGAAGAATCTGAGCAAGCTAGTCTGAATTCCAAGTTAACAATGTTTTGAGCAGGAAGTTTGACTGCCTGACTTCCAAATGCCTCTTCCAAACTCTCATTTTTCTAACTCTCCAAAGTGGCTGTTTGTAGCAGTGACTGTGTGCTGAAAGGGAAACATCGGACTAAGATCTTAACTTTTCAACTCTATAATCACTCTTGTAATATAATAAACAGTAGTTAAATGCAAACCTGTAGTGGCTGAACTATTTATTACCTGATTTCATAGTACTACAGTCACTCCTCAGAAAAGTGGACTCATCAGTCAAACAATAATGTTTACTGGTGCATAGCATGCTGTCAAGCTCTAATGGTCTTTAAGTATCAAAAAACCTGTAAGGGATAGCATTCTATTATCATTGAGGCACAATATCAGGAAAGACTGCATCATTGAGAGGTGAATATAGGCTTCCTCTATATAGCTTCCCTGGATATAAACTGATGCAATCTATCACAATTTAAATGAATAATTTCAAAATATTGTGGCCTCTCAAATGATTTAAAGTCAAGGAGATAATAGTGAAATAGACTTGGCTCTCACAATCACACACTGTTTATGACCTGCTTGCTGCACTCCCAGCTGTGCTTATGTTGCTTTTTAACCAGGAACGTTGCACCAAGAATGATGAAACAGAAGCTCCCAGCAGTACAGGTAGAAAAAGAAAGTAGAGAGCTATGGTTTTTTGACTGCTCAAAACTGGAAATACTAGAGAAAACTGAGAGCTCCTTCTATTTATTTATTTATTTTAGCAATTGTAGGACAATAAAGCCCCTTAATCACACCTCAGCTACACTGTGCTGAACCAATACACCCCACTCTGACATATGCTTCTGTCAGCAATAAAGAAAAAATTAAACTTTCTCTTTTAGCAGCTAAATATAGTTCATCTAGCCAAAGCAAAGGATTGGTCATGCTTTTATTTCTTTGTTTTGGATTATTTTACTTCATTAGGGGCAAAGTGAGGTTTATTTTGTACAGGATTTTATTTTTTTTAATTCCTGACATTCCTGTCCCTTCTCTGTTGGAAATAGCCAAAATTTAAAAACTACATTTTTTCCTCTTTCTGTCCAATATTTTGTGTTTGTCTATGTGTGTTTTACCACGTACAGATTTATTCTGAAATAGAAAATCACTAGCTTTTGCCTTAATTGGTTTTCCCTCTTTCTCCCCCATACCTCAGCCCCTCAGATAGACAATGCATTTTTATTCCCTTGTTATTGTTTCTCTCCTATGCTTCTTTGGAATTACAAAGGAACTGATGAATTTTTGAGGTCCTACGAAGTGCTTTTGTTTTGCCTGAGTGCTTGTTTCTCATTAGATACTAGGAAAATCAAGGACAAGTCTCTGTTGCGGATGCTGGGAATGGTTTGTAAGTGCATTACTTTTTAGAAAAACAAAAGTTGAATGAGTTCAGTCAGTGGTTCTAACTAAATTCCAACACAAACAAACAGAGTGAATAAAAATGTTTCAAAACTGTAAAAATGTACAGATGGGAAGGCCCAGTAAAGATTCAGTGTTGAAATGAAGACAGAAAAAGAGCATATGAATCATGGGTGAGGGTCATCTGTGGACAATAACAAGAGAACATGTAACTTTCCTCCTGCTGGGGGATTATTTACATTTCTTTGTTTCTGTTCAGATTTTTTGCCTAAGGGAATTATGAAACTATGACTTCATTTCAGACAGGCACAGGCCTACTGTCATTCCTGTCTGCTCCGCAGTATTTGCAGTGTAAAACTGATACTTTTTTATTCTTTCAGGGTCTTTATTCTGGGTTTTCTGACTGCAGGCAAGGTGCAGGAGCTTCAGTGTCTTTCTGTAAAGTTCCACAGCGTGACTTCTCAACAGTCACTGTTCTGCCAGCTCTTCAGACCTGACTTACAGAAAGACCATGATGAGCAATAAGTAAATGGCAAGATCAGATGGTTATTCTTTTATCACCTCTAGCACTGCATTTTGCTAGTATCTTAATTAATATTCAGCATTTCTTGCCAAAAAAAAAAATCCAGAAGTTAATACATTTTTCCATATTCATTTGCTCTGAAATACATGTAAAATATGTATAGAGATTCATACTTCCCTGAACTCTGATACATGCAAATATAGTTATAGAAACTATTTTCCCTGTTACTGAAAAAATACTATCACATTACTAAGAAAATAACAGGAAAACAGGAATGAGAGGTTAAGAAAAAATTAATCTATGAATTCTAATGAAAGACTGCACTTTGAAAAGATATTGCTGGCTCTCACAAACAACTTATAGGTTAACAAGCATGTGGTTAATAAATGTCAGATGAAAAATAGTAACAATAATACCTTTAAAAAAAAGACAAAACTTTTTCAATTCCCATTCCAAGCTACTTTCTGTACTCACCTGAGCTCCCAGAGTTTCATTAGTGTAAAAAGACCTTCAGGTTCTCTTTCTCTGTGAACCTACTGAAATTTTTAAGATCTTCTTTTTTCTTTCTCTCTAACAGCAGATAAAAAAAAATAAATTTTAAAAAATAACCTTGCCAGTATAGAAGGAAATGAAGACCAAGATACAAATCTTAAGAAAGTTGACTTTCTGTAACCAGAAAGTAGAGTGCAATAAATAATTTTATAAAGAATTTTCTTACTTCCAAAAGTGCTCGAGTCACCAGTTTGTAAATATTTCATTTATTTGCTTGAATAAATACATCAAGAAGACTGCTTATGAAAACTTTATTTCATCTCTGTTTCTCTCCCCCTTCTCCATCATGCTGTTTTCTGATGCAGTACAAGCCTTGGCCTAAAAGGACTTGATAATCTAAGAAGGTTTCCTTCATGCCATGAAGATAGTGCTCCCAAAAGGAATGGGAAGCACATATTTAATCCTATGTTTTACAAAGATTTGTGATTATTTGCATCTCAGTAGAAAGGGACCTGGAGGTATTGATTGATTGATTGGCAGCTGAACATGAGCCAGCAGTGTGCCCAAGTGACCAAGAAGGCCAGTGGCATTGCAACCTGTATGAGGAGTGGTGTGGTCACAGGAGTGACTTTACCCCTGTACTCGGCACTGGTGAGGATTCATTTCATGTACTGGGGTCAATTTTGGGTCCCTCGCTGCAAAGACAGCAAAGCACTAGAGGATGTCCAAAGAAGGCCAGCAAAGTCAGTGAAGGCCCTGGAGCACATGTCTTATGAAGAGCTCCTGAGACAGTTGTTATAGCTTAGCCTGGAGAAAAGGAGTCACGGGGGAGACCTTATCGGTGTGGAGTCAGCCTGTTCTCCCAAGTAACAAGTGATAGAAATGAAAAAATGACCTTAAATTGCACCAAGGGAAATTTAGATTAGATATGAGGAAAAATTGCTTTACTGAACAGGTTATCAGGCGTTGGAACAGCTTGCCCAGGGGAGTGGTTGAGTCCCCATCCCTGGAGGTATTTAAGAGTCGCATAGACATAGTGCTTAGGGATGTGGTTTAGTCAAGGTCTTCTCAGTTTAATGACTTGACCCAGTGATCTTAAAGGTATTTTCCAATCTAGGAAATTCTGCAATTTGGTGATTCTGTGACTCTTTTAGAAACTGTTCTTTTAGCTCTGAGAATAAAAGATGGTAGTTTTAGCTAATGCTAGCTAGATGCTTGCAGATTTCACCAGTATAAAATATAGGCTGTTGAGAAGTCTTCATTAGATACATCTGTTTCTAGCAGGCTAGGTATAAAAAGGAATTTATTCCTCATATATGTACAGATGCTAGTACCTGTGCTGAGGATCACTTAAAGGATCTAATATATACAACAATTTACTACAGAAACGATAGTATTTGTCTATTAGAAGCTTGTCTAAAATTACACAAAAATTTAAATCACATTACCTAGAAAATAGAATAAATATCAGAGAATGTATTTTAATTGATAAGATATAGAACCATTTAAAAATAGATAGATCTTCTGGTTAGAAATGCTTGTTCTCTAATAGGGTTTAGGTGAAATGATAGCTAACTTTTAGTGTCATTCTACCCCTAGGGATTTTCAAAATACTTTTCACTTTTTTAACTACTGACAGCATGACTTCACTTATTACAAATTCTTTAAACTTTTGGCAATTGTCCATTGCACCCAAAGTAGTTGTAGCAGGAGCAGGCCATTGATATGCAGGCAGTGATTTTCATCTTGTATTGCTTCTTAGTGTTTTTTAAGTATGCACTGCACCACCAGCCACTCGATGACATGTGGCAAGAAGCAAGAAATTTTATTCTATCTGTAATCTAATTTGCCAGTTCCTTCAGCATCTTGAAGATTCTCCAGACTTATTTCATTAACACCTTGAACTTTTACTTTCATTTGGATTTTAAGAAAAAAAAATCAATTTCTGTGGGGTTTTTTGTTTTGTAAGTGACAGGATGGCTTGGTATGCATAACTTTTTAAAGGCAACTCTTGCTTTATATTTCCATACATTATCTTAGATCAGGGCCTGTGTGAGATGTCTTTCTTTTTTTCTGTATGATTCATAACAAGACTGGCATGATTTTTTTGGAAGGCTGTTCTCTGAAAATGAACAAACACCTTTTAAATTTGAAGCTATCACCAAAGGCTAATTAAAAGAACAGGGTCTCAGAAAGAATTATCTATTTCTCCTTTAAATAGGAGAACAAAATTAAAAATCATTCAAGGCTAGGAAGTAAGAAATAAATCAGAATGCTATCAGATAATGACGGTTCCAAGGTTCTTTTCTTATAGAACCTTAAATGGTTTGGACCATCTAGAATAATAGCTTCAACTTAATCAAAATTAGAGCTGGTTTTGCAGAAGATTATTCAAGTAACTCTAAGAAGTTGCTCATTAAAATAATGTAGTTGCTCTTATTCATAACATCTTAGATGGTGCTTTATCTAGATGATAAAGTGCAGAAAAAAAACCTGTTATCTTTAAAACATTGCTTTCCATAAACAGTGTAGATCACTTTGATTCATAATGAGTATGACTCATTTTTTTTCATTTGTCAGGTGTCTGTTCGAGTAGTCTGATTTGAACAAACCTTGGTTGCCAATTTGTATTGCAATGTACAGGGAACTCTAGGTAAATTACTCGTCCTTATTGAACAGTTGGCTGTTGGGATTATTCTCTGTGCTATATCAATAGCAATTTTTCACTTGATCCCTGTATCTGACTTTTCCCAGAGTCACCTGACTGTTACATGAAATCGGTTACAGATGCTTTAATACTCCTGAGAATACTACTGTTGAGAAATCACATTAAAATACTACTGAAAAATAGAGGGGAAAAGCATGGTTGATCTGCACCTAAAAACAGTTTTAGGGATTCAGAGGGATACAATCTGATGAGTTAGGAATCTTTTGATTTAACAGTAATAAAGGTGAATGAAGTTCCTTGGAAGAATTGTTTGTTATCATCTTTATCTGCTGATGCTTACTGATTTCATATTACAGGTAAGCTGTAATATCTTACGTTACCAACACATATTGATTTACATTTTTAAGTTCTTTTTTTACAATTTTAGGTATCTGAAGAAGGCTGATCTTGTTAATTACTTACAATTTATTTTTCCTGAAAGTTAGGATTCTTTAAGGATGATCAAATTACTTTTTTACAGTGATAAGCAATGAACAGAGGAAGGAGCAAACCAGAAGAGCAAAGGAAAGAACTGCTGCTAGAGCTCTACTGGGTATTTGTTTGTTATTGATTTTTTAAACTATATGTAGGATGAGAATTCTTTTACTCAATTGTGTTTGAGATAAAAAGGAATTGAAAAAATTTCTCTCATCATTACGTGAGTAAGGGTGGAAGAAATAATATTTATTTGTAAGAAATTTTAAAATCGAGTACCTCAATGAAGGAAAAAAAATCTATATGGGAAGAATAGGCCAAAAAAAAAGAAAAGCTAAAGGAAAAAAAAAATTCTTTCTGACACTATGAAATATTGGGAAACCACTAGAGGGAAATGCTGTCATTTTCATATTTCAGGGCTTTCATTTCACTTTGATGAAAATTGAATAACATCCAATTTTCCCAACATTGTAAAGCATTTCACACATCTTTGTCATTTTCAAGCGACAAGTAATTTCAAAAGTCAACAAGTTTAAAGCTGATGTTTGACAGAGAGGGTAGTTCTATAAAAATTGAAGAGCGGTCCAATGACTACAGTGGTATCCTGGGATTTAGAGTTCATAGTTTTGCCATATACTGTCTGTCTGGTCTTGGACAAGACATTTGATCTTTCTGCTGCATTTCCTCATCTGTAAAATGGGAAAGTGTAACATTTACCAGTCTCAGAGGAAACAGCAAGGATAAATATATTGATTGTTAAGAAGAAAGTTCAGGAAAAAAAGTTTTCACTTAGGCATACAAAATTGCTGATTTGAAATGTCGTTAAGGTTCAACAGTTGATACAATTGACCTTAGATGTTTAATGCAGTTTCTTATGTGGCTTTAAATCATCAGAACTGCAAATACCTATGAAAAATCCTCAGACCTCATAAAGCACTAATACACAATTTTCCAGTTATATTTGCATGACACACTTATACTGAAATTAAACACATTCATGGAAAATTGTTATGCATGCTCAAAGTCTCCAAGTGGGATTGAATAATGTTTTAAAATCCTAATACCACTCAACAGAGAAATTATAAAAAATGAGGGAAAGTCTCTTTATATGAAGTAAAATGAAACTCCCTTTAAGAGTTTGTTGTTGTTTAAACATGAACATCTTCTAGAAGTAATTAGATACCACAACTTCTGGTACATTTTAAAACAGCCATCACAATGTGCACCATGAATTCTAGTCATATGTTACATCATGAATAATAAAGGCCCATCAGGACCAATTAACCAAGAAATATGAACAGGCCTAAGAGTATTTCAACTAGTGTTACTTTGCCTGTTATTGTAACAGGCCAAGAATACGTGGAACATACTGCATTGAAATTTACTTCAGCCTGGTTAGGACACTTTATGTGATGTAGGTCTCCAGTCAGTGCTGACAAGAAATAATACTGCGATTTTCCCCTACTACCTCTTTTCCCCCTGGAATCTTGTAATGTCACTCATATATTATCTACAAATGTACCTTCAGTTTTGGCTTAGACTTAAGGCTTGGTAACAGCTTAGTTTGTAGTGCTACAAGTTCTTTCTGCATATAATAAAAATATGTTCATTAATTTTACAATCAAGTCTTGTTTCTCCACCTGTGAACTGAGAAACACTTATTGCATATCAGCCAGTATCTATGTACCAACTTCCTTTGACATAGACCAGACACAGTAAATATGTGCTGAGCTCAAAAGCAGAGATATGTTAAAAATTGTCTTGTCATTGTTATTGGCCTAGTTCGGCCCAAAGGTTGAGCTTATATAGAGAATCTGACAAGGTACTAAAGTCCCTATTGGCTATGTTTTGTTCCATTAACACACTGATAAATCATTAATACATCTGTAAGCAGTTCAGGTACAATCATAGAGTCATGACACTGAACTTTTCTGTCAGTGTGTGTCCATTTTCACATGTGTATTTCCTTTCTTCCTCTGGAAAAAATATAGGTTGCTCTGTGTTCTGTTGACTTCTTGGCTGCAGTAAGGCTGTTAATGAGCCAAGTCAAAACTCCCAAATAACTTCACATCTGTTACCAGAAACACTTACTAAATCCCTGTGGCAGAGATAAAGCAATTATACAAATGAGAATGATGTCTTTTCTTCTAAGCTACTTGTGTCCTCTGAAGATCTAGCTTCAGGCATTCAGTTACATAATACACACACTATACCTGTAAGACTGAAGCAGAGCATATTTAAAAATGGAAGTTGCAGTGAAGAATTTTTAATAGACATTATCATCTATAACAATCCTAATTACTCTCTCCATTCTGAAAATGTCATCTGTTCATTTTTTCCATCATGTTGGAGAAGGAAAGCAAACCAGACCTGACATATTTTCATTGTTTCTGACATGGTTCATTTCAACATGTCTACCTGAATTCTCAGTATGCTCTTTTGCCTCGTTTAGCATCTCTTTCTGCTCTCTGTCATGTGGATTGTGTATGCCATTGATGTGCATAATACAGCACTGTTTCATGTTTTGTAACTGTCTGTACCTTCATGATCTGACTTTAAAAGTAGTGAGAAGTACTTCTTGTTACTTGTTCTGTATTTGAGTTAGCATATCTGTGTTTAATCGAGACACTTAATCTACTTATCCATTTCTCTTCTACCATGGTACTTTCCATTACTTTTATCCAGCTCATCTGTCTAAAAAACTTTGCCTCTTTGTCTCTTATGGAAAAGGGGACCTTTCTGGGGTAAATACTGATCACATCTACAGTCAGTGGGAAAACTCTGATGAGTTCCATGGTTTTCATTAGTTATAGGTCCAGGTTTTTGCTTATATGGCTCATGTTCTTTCTTACATGTTTATTTGTAATTATTAAATTTGGTTTAGTTGCCCCTCACTGAATGACACATTCACCCATCTTTTGGTCATGTATTTCAAATAATGCTTCAGCTGCCCTGTTTATTGTGAAGGAACAGAAGAAAACATGCCACTTGCAAAAAGGCACATGCCACTTAAGTTCAAGAAGCAGACAGTCTTCTCCACATATTATCCCTGCAATTGACACTAAGAAGTGGAATAGATATTGAAATGATCTAAATGTGGTTTGTCTTGTCCATAATTGTATTGTTGCTGCTTTTTGACTTTGTGTCTTTGTTCAGGCTGTCTACCTTTGAATATTTTAATCTTCTGTGCTGATAAACTGGTTGCATACGATAGTGACAATTGTGATGTTCTATCCCACTGCAATTTAATAAAATGTGTTGACACTAACTGAACAAAAGCAGCACTTCTGCCCTTTCATTTCTATATGCACCCTTTTTTGTCCTTCTGTTCCACTCTTCTCTTTTTCTTAGCAATAAGACCCAGTTTCTGATATATCCACTATCTTACAAAGCAAAGTCTTTTTTTAATTTACAATCTTTCCATCCCCTTGTCACACATGGCTCTAATTTCAGGGCACTATTTCCACTAGAAGCAAGCCTTTCATTTATTTTTCCCTGATTGTATGCATTCATGGTATGTGTTATATTTCTGCCTTTCAATTTTCATCTAGGAAATTCCCATACCCTTTTTATTTACAGCTTTTTTTTCTTTATTTTTTCATCTTAATGATGTGACCACCTTTTTCCCTATCTCAATTCCTGTGATCTGAGTACAGATTTTTTTTTTTTTGTGCCAATTTCTACTTTGTTTTCAGCTTTTGTGGCTCATTTTTATCCTCAATTTTCTTGCACCAGCCAAATATTCAAGCTACTTAATCTGGTGTCCTGGTTTTGGCTGGGACAGAATTAATTTTCTTCCTAGTAGCTGGTACAGAGCTGTATTTTGGATTTAGTGTGACAATAATACTGATAATACACTGAAGTTCTAGGTGTTAGGTAGTGCTAATTCTAAATTAGCAAGCAGGTGCACAAGAAGCTNCCTTTTTATTTACAGCTTTTTTTTTCTTTATTTTTTCATCTTAATGATGTGACCACCTTTTTCCCTATTTGTTTTCAGCTTTTGTGGCTCATTTTTATCCTCAATTTTCTTGCACCAGCCAAATATTCAAGCTACTTAATCTGGTGTCCTGGTTTTGGCTGGGACAGAATTAATTTTCTTCCTAGTAGCTGGTACAGAGCTGTATTTTGGATTTAGTGTGACAATAATACTGATAATACACTGAAGTTCTAGGTGTTAGGTAGTGCTAATTCTAAATTAGCAAGCAGGTGCACAAGAAGCTGGGAGAGAGATGGACAGGACAGCTGACCCAAACTAGCCAAAGGGATAATCCTTACTGCAGAACATAATGCTCAGTATACAGAGGGGAGTTGGCCAGGAGAGGCAAATCACAGCTTAGGGCTTAGGCATTTGTCAATGGGGGGTGAGCAATTGCGTTGAGCAGCACTTGGGTTGTTTTTCCTTTCTTCTTTTATTATCTTAATTTTCATTATTATTACTTATTATATTTTATTTCATTTCAGTTATTAATCTGTTCTTATCTCAACCCACGAGTTTTACCTCTTTTCCCAATTCTCCTCCCCATCCTGCCAGTGAAGTGGGAAAGAGTGAGCAGTTGCATCGTGCTTAGTTGACAGCTGTGACCACAACACTTGGTCAAGATAGGTAACTAATATGAGCTAGTTAACTGATTTTGATTCAGACTGCATCCCTATCTTCTTTTACTTTAGAGACTGCTCACACCATTATAGACCTTCAGTTCTTTGCTTTAGGGTTCACACATTTACAAGACAGAAAAGTGTATTTGTCTATCATTTCCCATTGCCATTCATTTAACATTGGAGATCTAAAGACTAAATGATGTGCATTTGGTTTTTATAACATAAATAACAGCCATAACTGTAATGAAAACAAAACAAAACCCACAAACAAAAATTAAAAAAATAATAATTAAAAAAAGCACAAACAAATTGAACCAAACCAAGCAACCAAAAAAAAACCCCAAAACCAAATCAAACAAACAAAACCCAAAATATAATATATATATATATATTGCTGGNGAGGGGAGTTGGCCAGGAGAGGCAAATCACAGCTTAGGGCTTAGGCATTTGTCAATGGGGGGTGAGCAATTGCATTGAGCAGCACTTGGGTTGTTTTTCCTTTCTTCTTTTANAATCAAACAAACAAAACCCAAAATATAATATATATATATATATTGCTGGATTACTTCCATTTCAACTGGTGTAATTTACTGTGTCCTCAATTATGTGTGTGTGCATTTCCCAAAGATGTGTAAGGATAGATTCCTTGCTGCCAGAAATCAACCTACTGTTTCAGTTTCTGTAGTTTGACAGCTTCACCACGCTCTGTGTTAATTAAAATTCCATAAATGATGTCAGAGAAACTTCAGATTCTACTGTTATAGTAACAATAATTCGACCCATATTTTGTTTTGTTTTTATGCCAAATATCATATGAAAGCCTTCTTAGTTTTCTTCCTGAAGCTTCTGTTGTTCAATAAGTTTTAGATTCAGAACATTTTAACAGTTGATGTAAATTCCCACTGAATAACTCATCTTGCTATATAATAATTGTTTCCTTCATCTTATGGCTAAGATACTTAACTGAAGTGTCACACTTTGGAGGTTATGTGCACATTATCTCTTTTTCCAGTCTTTATTCCAGCTACTTTTTATAAAGGGTTTATCTCAGCATTTCTTCACCTTTTTGCATTTGTATAATCACAACAATCACAGTTCATCAAATATGACTTTTCACTGCTATTTGATATCCTTTATGTTCTGGCAATTATTCGGAGAACGTGATGTAAAATTGCAACTGAAAACATTGCTAGTATCTGTCCTGTTTAATTAGTATTGTCCAGGGCAGACAGAAAGGGATGTGGAGAGTAGCAGGTCATCTTTTCTGTCATATTGTTAGAAGCTGAAGAAAGCCATAAAACAATTAAAAATGTACAGGCATAAGCTGAGATTCACATGGTTATAATGTTTGTGAAACTAATGAATAAGTTTTTAGATATAATTACATGAGGTGTATTCAACTTTTAAGTTAGATGATTTTCCAAATATTTCTGTGTATCTTAAAATAAGGGCATCAAGGCTTAGATTAAAAATATTTTTATTTGGGTTAAAGAAAATGGCATGCATGTATAGACAGCAGTCTGCACAAGTATACCTTAAGTAGATTATAAGAAGACTCTGAGTAGACTGACTGCTTCTGAATTGGGTACTTATAAACTCTTATATTTGAGACAAAAACAAGTGGGCCTTAATATTAAGAAATATATGAGACAATCTGATGAAGTGCAGAAGATTAATTTTCTTATGCAGACAGTAGCTATTTTCCCATTATGGTTAATTGGAGGTTTTTGGGGGGGTTTTAATAGTATCAGAAATACCATGAAAGTAGACGGTGGTTGTTTTTATTGCAAGATGAAAACCTAAATTCTAAGCGTCAGACTTTTAAGTCTGAGTGAGACTTAAAACCAGTTGAAGTCAAAGCAGAATATAATCATCAAAATTACTAGAATTCGTATACACAGGGATTGGTTTCTTTATTGAGAGGTGAAGTTAGAAGAAGATGGTTCAAATTTGGGAACCATAATTCCATGGATGGGGTTGGTCTTTCTGATTTCAGATGTGGACCCTAAATTGTAGCTACCCACTACAAATAATAGTAATCAGCAACACAAAAGACTGCTGAAGCCAGAGACTCCTGTATAACTTGGTCATCAGTCCCTTAAATGGTCCCTGGAACTGAATCAGCTCTACTGGACTCAGCAGCATTTGTCACAGGCAGAGGAAATTTACTGCAAAGCAGAGCAGAGAAACAAATCAGTGTCCTTACCATGATCCTCCATGCCTGGAAAATGCATCTAAATGTCCTGTTTCCAGAGTAAGTGGATGCTTTTAATTTGTTAGAAGAATACTCTCTCCCTCTTTTTCTTCTAAAATCATTATGCTAGATGTCTGAGATTTTTCTCTATTCAGTGGACAGGAAAGATCTATCATGTTAAATAAGCACCCTTAAATCATTTACATTGTAAGATATAAAAACAAATGTAACTCTGTTTTCCTTCCTTCCCCAATGCTGTTTCTTCCCCTTTTTTTGTACCCGCTTTTCATTCTGTACTCACAATATTATAATTCTTTCTGGCAACAGAACAGAAACATTGTTTCCATTACAGTTTATTACTTTTTCCTTTTTAATTTTTTTATCAATCTGTATGAATCCCCAAGGACTCAAGCTTTTGTTAGAAAACATAGACAAGATATATTGTGGGTCTAGTTCTCCCATATTTCTGTATGAATTAGACTGCACATTTAGTTCCCTTGGGCATAGTTAAAATTAAAATGTAAGTACAATATGTATATATTTAGTATTCTGAAAATGAATTCTTTTTGTTCTGTTCATGTCTATTAAACCTTCTTTAGGTTTGTGTATGCAGCATGTGGAAGTGTTCTAAGATCAAAACCAACAAAATAAAGAATAAAACAAGTCTTTTCAGCTACTCTCTATAGGAATCTTTAGGGTGGTTGCTACTCCCCTATAGCCCAGAGCAGCCAGTGAGGTCCCATCTGTAATCAGTAGAGGCCTGCGACCTATTGCATCTTAGGCTGTAGTTTCACAATCAATTCACAGCAACAGCATCTGCCACTGATGCCAAGACAAATGTTTCTACCACTCTCCCTTCACCTCCTTGCCATCTTCCCCCTCCTGGGGAAGTTTTGTACAGCTGCACAGTGAACCAGGTCAGAGAACTGATCTCGCTTAAAACTAGCATGGCAAAAACCCCAGCTGTTTATTTTTAACTGGAAGGTAAATGTGTGCACTGAGACAAGGGAGAAAGAGAGCTACAGGACAATGGGGCTGCTTTTCCCCATAGCTCTATCAGTTCAATCTACTTTAAACTGGTTGTGAAACCACAGCACTGCATACCTACCTTTGAAAATAGCCTTTGAACATGCTCATTTTTATCCCTTATCAAAGGTACTTAAATAACTACTTCATCCTTTTAAGTGTTAGGCAGCTTGTCTGAAGTTCAAGGAAAACAGTTCCCTCAAAGTGATTTACACAAAGACAGTAGGGGTTGGCACTCCTTAATTCTCTTCACAGTGCCACTAACTGTGGTAAGACTGAGGAAGAAGATTCTCATTTTTATCAGCTCACCTGCATAACGTGTGTTATCATATTTACATTTAATTTTGCATTTGCTGCAAGACAGAAATAGTGACTCAGATGTACATCCTTAGCTGCCTTTTTACATGCCTTCAGATGTAAATTTTACTACAGTATTATCAATGATTATTATTATGATTATGAACAATCATCCAAAAATGTCATTTCCACAGCTCCCTTGTAACAATGGCTTGTTTGTCCAGTTAATATCTGGTGCTTCTTGTAAGGTGTTGAACAGTCTTAGATGTATTTCACTTTCCCAGCAAAGAAAAAGAGTAGTTAGCAGCTCAGAGATTTAAAAGAATCAAAAGTAATTAGTTCTCTAAAAGGTCATAAAAAAGTTAAGATAGACTTAAATGGGAACTACAGGCATTGTGAAAGTCCTCAGCTTAGCATTTCTATCAATTCTTATCTTGGTAAGGGCAAGACAGGATCAATAGCTAAATAACTACATAAGTCAACATAACACCATTTGCAAAGTGTTTTATGAACCCAGTATGAAAGACAATGTGTGAGTGAAGTGTCCTATATTTCTTAGGTCAAGTCAAGTAAGAAAACAAGGGTAGGTAGTCATAAGTAATTTAACGTGAATCATAGATCACAATGCCTCAAATCTTGATTTTTAGTTCCTTATTGAACAAATAAATTAGGAAAAGGAGATTTTAGGGCCATAATTAAAGCAGTGAGCAGGGAAGGTTAAGCAAAGTAGTGTACTAGTCTACCAGGAAAGGCTGTGAGTGGGGACTAAAAATCCAATGTACCTCACTGATATGTAGGCATTTAACACACCTTCATCAGCCAGCAATAGAGGCATCATGGATTCACACTGTCTTATGCAAAGTGATTCCAGAGGTTATTTCAAATTCTAGAGATGCCTGTTTTTCTGATTGCTTGTAGGAATCTAATAATTTTATTTTTAAGTTAAGCACTATAGTTAAACACTGAATATTTTTCAGGATTATTCTGGGTCTTGGAGCCATGAAACCATGCTCTCAAAGCAAAATATACTATTAACAACAAAAAAATTAGTTTATCATCTTATCCCAATATTGGAAAGTAACGTTTGTGGGTTTGTTTTTTTTTTTAATGCTGTTCCCCTTCCTTGATTTTTCCCAGCTGGTGTAGTTTCACCCCAACTGGGTACCAGGATCAAGCCACGGCCCAGCTCTCCCTTGAGCCTTCACAGATATCATGAGCTGAAGCTGAAATGGAGCCCTAGGGCTGGGGCAGAGGGTGGTTGAGGAGTCCTGGGGGACTCATCTCAGCAGTCACCTGTGGGTGCCTTCAGGGCCCTGACAGGGCTACAGAGGAAGAAGAGGGGCTCCTGCCTGTATTTTAGCCCATCTTGTCTATAAACATCTAATGTGATGTTCTGATCAGTTTTTTCTTAGAGTATTCTTGGGGTGGTAGGGTTTTCCATGACAAATTCGTGTGTGACAAAGAGAAAATTAGGCCCTGAAATTTCTAGTACATTAGGAAGGAGGTCACCAGTTGTTTTTCATGTTTGGACTGGAGGCCAGAAAAAATGAGCTCAAAAAATAAATAGCAATGTAAAAAACTTTCTTCCCTGCTTTTTCTTGCTTTGAGAACCTGTATATTTTCTTCTTTGTGTTCCATATTCTACAGAAGAAAGTCTGTTGATAAGATCTGTTAGTTTTTAGCCAGGAATTCAGAGTGTACTGTATACTTTTTCTTTGCCATTTTCTTCAGAATAATAAGCTTCCAATTAGCAAGTTTCATTATCAAGTGACATCAGAATGCAAAATGATAATAGTGTTGCTTAGCTAATCCTTTTTTGTTATAAAAGGCTTTATTTTTCATTTCTTTAGTTGTATAGTTGGAGCTAAAAGCTTTGTTATTTAAATACGTATAAGATTTTAATTCCAGAGCATTTTAAAAAAGGAGTGATCTTGGAGAAATAATTGAAAATTTCATCCAAAATCTGGGAAAAACTGTCCAACATCTGAAGTTTCTATGTCAGCATTTAAAATTCTAAATGCTCCATTTCAGAAGCAGAAATATTTTCTGATTTAACACTGATTTTAATTTTTCTTTTTAATTTAAAATTGCATTTGGATTTAATCAGTATTCTAAAAAAAAAACAAAACAAAAAAACAAAACAAAAAGCAAGAAAAAAAGAAAAAAGTATTTTTCAAAAGAAATAGTATATATATATGAAGCTAAAATATAAACACAAAATATAAAATGACATATAAAGTAAAAATTATAACATTTCTGGTATAAAATATGTATTTAAAAGTTAACAAAATAATCATGCATGTATAAAAATGCACAAACTTGTTAATCTTTCCCTCAGAGGGACTGCAGACATATGTTGGCAAGTTGAAACATTGCAGTGTCATCTCAGAGCATCTAATGAGGAATAAAAGTAACTAAAGAAAGATGAGAAAATCTAGAGACATTGTACAAGACAATGAGATACAAAGCAAAAATGTTTTTAATACTAACTCACTATTGCACAGTATCAATAAGTTTTCCTTATTTTCATGCACAAATTCTATCTTTCCAAAAAAAAAGAAATAATCAAGTCTAAATTCTTCTAACTTTTATATCCTTTCATAGGACATAGGACACAGGTCACTTGTCAAGAACAGAACATTAGTTTAAAATGAATTACAACTAGCCTCAGCAATATATAACTTATTTAAAATAATTTCTGAGCTGGAATAGATAAAGAACAGAATGTCACACTCACTGATTTTGTGTTTTCAAAATGTACCTTATATCAAGCCTGGAAACAAGGCAAGAAGAGCACTGAATGGTACACTGATTAAGATAATATCATGCGTACTGGCTACAGAAAAAGCATGTGTAACTGTGCTGTCTTCGTTTTCTCTTGGCACACAGTTATAACTCAACCTGCAGCACATCTGATAACAATGAATGATAGGGAAACAATAGCTGAGCATGCTGGAACTGAATGAAAAATAGCAGCGTTCGGAGTGAAACTGTAGACCTAGTCAATGAGGAAAGTAATTTGTGTCTCAAATAACAGAAATACGTAAGTTGCTAAAAGTGGCTTTAAGAAGCTCTCCATTTGAGAATTGTAAATATTCTTGTTTACTTCAGCAAATATGAGTATGTACTAACAGTTTAATTTTTGTGGTTTAGGGAAGAGAACTTGTTAATAACAGAATACTATAGGAAAAGAAGCTAGACTTACTAGGGAAATGTGTGGTGCTTTCTGGTTGTCTTAAAAAAACAAATTATATAATAATATATGGAGAGTTACACATCTTTTGTGTTTGGATAACTTCATGGTTATTCACATGACACAAACCTCAGTAAACAGAACATTTTGAAAACACTGAGCTTTACCTGATTGGAAAAAAGAGCTGGTGTGTTTCCTTAAGTTCAGCCAGAAATCCTACTTTCTTTTATTTTGTTCTCTCTGAGACTTTGGAAGAAGCAGAAGAGAGAGTAATTGAACTCATTTCACAAACTCTGCAGACAACATCTGTGTTAAAATGCAAACAATGCAGTCGCTGGTGAAAGCTAGGGCAGTGGCAGACAGATGCCAATGTGTTTGCATGGATCTGAGCTTTCAAATCAAGCCCATACCCCTGAGACTGTGCAGAACATTCCTAGTGCAGCACTGCACATGTCCCAGTACCTTTTTGTCAAATTTTTACAGGGTGCCAGAACTGAGCTCTACTTTTCCTCAGCAGTGAAATAATAGACCAGTTGGGACCCAAAACACTCTGTGCTTTTTCAGTTATGGCTTTCATTGCTCATTATGGTAGAAGCACTGTGGAATCTGCCATTTCAGTATTCAACCTCAAAATATTAAAATTAAAATTTAAGATTCCCATGCTGCAGATACAGCTGTCTTTATGGGTATTAAAACCTGCCTGCATCCACACATCACAGTGTGCTAACAATCTGACTTATGGCTCATCAGTCTGGAAAATAAAAGATACTATCACTGATGAGCCTGTTTATCTGTTCACGCCTCATTCCTTTGACCTTTAGGGGGAAGTCTAAACCAGACAGCATCCATCCGATGTCACGCTAGCTTACTGTCCACACCTTTGTGGAATCACCAGGCAAAGCTGTGAAGCTTAAAGCCAAATAAATGAGAAAGATCATCAATGAGTAAGGAGGACCTCTGCTCTCTCCAGTCATTTGCAGTTTATAGAGCAGAGAGAACAGGCTCACTCACCCGCAGCGGGAAGCACCGTCACATTGTCTGGAGGAAAGATTTAATGTTCTCCTTGCTAGACGAAGGAATATCTGTTGTGTTTAAGTTAGGTGGCCAGTGAAGATCATGTAGAGTGAACTGATTTAACTGGCTTTAGGGGAGCCGCAGATGGTCAGATCCTAACCCCTCCCAGCACAATAATCACTCAGAAGGTACAGAGTATAAGATATCCTCAACATAAATAGAAAATGCTGGAGGTAACTGTGACTATTGATAATGAGCAGTAGAAAAATAATTTCCTCTGCTCTATGTGTGTGTGTGTATTTTTTTTCTTCCTCTGTAAAACAAATCACAGCAATACCTTTCAATCCAATAACCTTTATAAAAACTCCATAGTGACTAATTGCAAGAGAACTAGGAGCATCTACTATTAGCAGAAATAGAATTGTTATTCAATAACCTTGGGAGGCTGCACATTAAATGATGCTCTGAATCCGTAGTTATTAGACAGGGGGTCTAGTGAAGGTTGTTTCAGATTGCTGCTGGCGTCTTGCTGCTGACCTCTGTAAATTCAATGCCACAATGTCAGCAGCTTGAAATTCCCTGTTTGGATTTTATACAACTAATAATCTTCAGTTCAGTACTATTTTCAAGGAAAGAGAATGAGAATGAGGATGAATTGTTCTCAAAGTAGTGACATTCTCTGCAGCTCTCTGTGAGGGGCAGTTATGACAGTACATTCTCAGGCACTGCTCACCTGTAGCAATGAGTCATGTACTGAGAAAACAATTTGCTTAAGCTGCTCTGATGTGTACTGATGTTGATTAACAGAACGCAGACATTTGAAATTGCCTTTGCATTGTATACATGGCTTTGTTTGAACAAAAGATAGCAACAAGCAAAGTGGAACTGGTATGCCTGCCAGAGATTGCCACACACCCAGACCTTTGCCTCCTCCCACTCTGTGAAAGCAGGAACACCAGTAGATTTCAGCATGAATAAAGCAGGAAGGTTATGTTTAATTTTCACACTGCGTGGATGTTGATGCAGGAAGAACAAACCATCAAACAAGAAAACAGACTGCAGAAAGGAGCCTTCAGGGCACTGGTTTAATTCCATTCCAGAAGGTGACAAACAAAGCCATGAAATTAATTTCAAGTCACAACATCTGTGTTTTTGTAATCAGACATTTACAATTCCCAAATGATTCTTGGACAAATAACTTTAAAAGGCTGTTTTCAGTGGAAAGAGAAACCAGCCCTGTCCATCCATCCACGGAAGTTCTGCTCCATGAACCATAAGTCATTTCACCAGTAGTTTCTTTAAAACTTAATTGTTGGAAGGAGACCAGAAAGATTTAGGGGGAGTTATTATTAACAAGTGCACCAATCACAACATACGTCAACCTCATTAGGAATCTGCCTTTAAGTGAAAGCAAGATGAGGGCCAAACACAAATTAGACCCATTTTCTGAGAGAGCATAGACTCTTTTTCACACAATAGCACTGTGTTTTCTGTGGTTTGGGTATAGAACTGTTCTAAGCAGACTGACAGGTGTGAACATGCAGACTCTGCCTTGTCCCATCCATCCAGAAAGGCTTCAGCATGATTTCAGGGAGATTCTTCTGTCCAGTGCATGTTCTGTGACAGATAATAAAAATCAGTTCCTAAATTGGTCTCTAGGCAGGCAGCCTTGTTTCACTGGAAATTGATCTCAGCTTGCAAGCGGAGGTTAGGACCTGGTTTAGGATTTTATTTATTTTTTTTCAGAAACTATTATCCATATTTTGGGATTATGCATTCAGAATGATTCTTCTGAGATCTTCATGGCCATACTTGCATCGTTGGTTGGTTGGTTTGTTTTTGTCTTGGTTTGGTTTAAATTAAACAGTAATACCATCACCATGCATATAGAAACAAAAGCTGGATTTATATAAATTTTTAAGTGTCTTTTAAAACTGCCAAGCTTTTATATCTTCCTGATAAAAAAATATTTTATTTTTCATTAATCCTTCCTAAATAGACAAAACACTTTTATGTCTAACTGAAGTTTTAAAAACTGTTCATCTTCCCTCAAATCTCTTACCACAAAAACCTAAAACTATACCATGGTGCCAGAAATACAAATAGTGTAATGTTTCTCACTATGGCTTTTTGCAGGATATTGTTTATAACCTGACAGAACAAATAAAAATATATGAAAAAATATGTAATACTAATTCAGTTACCTAAGGAACCAAAGCAGCTTGCTTCTGACTATGTCTATATGGCTTTCAAGCATAACTCTCAGCCCATTCTCAAGTCTGGACTTATTCAGTATTCACACTGCTTGGAGGCAAACTCACATTTTGGCATGGGGAAGGCCTGAGATTCAGCAGATGCTGCTACTTGGTCCTCTACTTCTAATACAGACCAAAGAACCCGTATTACACTGTAAGTGGATAGAAAACTGGAGGTACTCCACTGAGATACACAAAATCATGCTTTTACTTCCTGTGTTCACTATAGATATTGGCATAGGTGCAATCTATTTCACAGTATATTACAGAACAGAAAGCTAATTCCTTTTGCCAAACTGAAATAATGTCCTAGCTTTCAAATATTTGGATTTTATACCTAACTTACAAGCTGAACCTGAATTAATTAATATTTCTCTTTGTGAACAAGTACAATACAAGCTTGAATTCAGTTAGATTAATATGACTTTGAAAACTGCACTTGCTGCAGAAATTCAAAGCTGTTAATTTAGTTCTGATCAAATTATTGTTCTGAAATCAATGTGATACTAGACTGTTAATCAGTATATTTTAAGTTCAATATGATAGCTTTGAAGAATGTATTTTTAAAAGTTTGATTTTACTTTATTTCTTAGTTTATTTCAGTCTGTAGCAGACTTTCAGAGCTAGCTGAAATAAGAGAACAAGAACAAGACTTCTTTTCAATTCTAATTAAATTGCTAATTGGTACCCGTAACTTTTCACTCCTGACATATAACATCAGTGAATAACAGCAAAGTAAACAGCAGCATTAAAAATGGCATTATTTTTCCCTTGAAAAATTCTGAGACCAAATCTTGTTTGAATTTTGCAAGCTCATTTGATGTCATTGTTAAAGTATAAAGTCTCTAGCACTCTGTGGGAGGAGAACTGTTTGTAATTAGATATTGCTGCAGGTAGCAAATGCATATCGTATACTGCCACACAAACAAATCCAAATTAGGAAATGCTGAGTAGAGAACAATACTAAATCTGATAATGCAGCCATGAAGCTAAATGCCACCCCTATGACCAAATTCAGAAAGCATGAAAATAACAATGTGTAGCAATAATGTGAAAAAGCAGATAAAGAGTAGCAGAGCTCACACTGAGGAAAACCTCCCTTTACCAAACAAGAATAAATACCGTTTGATAACATCTCTCTCTCCCTGATAAACTGAAGACTGTTGTTAAAAATTGGTGCTGAATATGCAAAAAATGCCAGCATCTAATCCATCCTTGAATCAACTACAGGGAATGTGAGGACTAGTCCTACTGAATAATCTTAGCATGTAGTTTGTTTACCATTGCTAGTATCAGTGAAGAGAATCTGTTCTTCCAGGATGTGAAAGCAGATGATTTCTTGGAGAAAATATTTCTACCTATCTTTCTCATTTTGGATTTAATTTGAAAATACTAGTTAATGTCTGTTAATATCATTTATGATAAGATGCAGAGATCAAAAATATTATTTTTGTCTCCATTTTACTTTGAGGCAAAAAAAAAGTATGATTTGATTATGATGGTAATTACAGGTATATAACAAGAAAATGGAATAGTACAAAAGAGGAAAATAATATCTTTATACCTGTCCTAATCCCAAACAACATGTAATTCCATCTGGTCATTTATGATCTGATGAATCAGCCACACCATAGACAAATTTAGATCCAATTTCATTTACATACATCCTTCACTTTGAAAATTATAATGTGTATTTTTTATTAAATGTATCTTATGATGTAGCCTCATAAAATGATTAAAAAAATGAACTGTGATACTCTACCAAGCCTATCAACTTTAAAGGAATAGTTGCTGGAATCCCATCTTATTGACACCTCTTATTTAAGTAGTCCAGCTCAAGACTCTGGGATTGCTCAAGCAGGCAGCAGTTATTTGAATGAAAAAATTGCAGAGTTTTGCAATTATCTATTAATAAAATAATGCTTACTTCATTCAACACAGCTGCATGTTTTAGTTTTCTTGAGTGATTGCAATACATTTCCATAACTTAAAAAACCAATTTGGTTATATTTTCTAGTCAGGTAGTTCTCTGCATAAAGCTCACTGAAAGCTTATATTGCATTTAAAGTTCATTTCCACTCTGAATTTGGCAATCAGTTTTTTAATACAGGAAAATCATATTTAAATTATCCATGCTAAATGACAGCTTTTAATTGCACTTCATATTTTTCTCTGTCATCTTGTACACCATAGGTGATTTGGAATATTGAGCAAGCATGTTAAATCCCTGACATGTGGTGAGTCTTCATTTCAAGGTTAAATGGTACTGGTTTGGAATATGCCTACTGTTTCCATCAAAGTCTGCTGTCCTGTTCTGACAGGGCTCAATTCTGCATGGTGCTTCATAGTTATAAATGTGACTGACTGAGCTTGCAGTGCTTTCAAATTATGCTTCTCAAGGACAGAGCCATAATGCTTATTTAAACATAGATTTCAACTTATTCACTTGAATGCCTAAGGTTAGTTTACACAGGTATGATACTAACAGACTCAATTTGTCTCATTTAAAATATCAAAAATCACATATAGGTGAAATATTGAAAAGAACTGTTTATCATCTCCTGTCTAAATCTCCTTACTATTTCTGTTAACAAATGCCCTAATATTTTACATCTTGCTTTCCCCTTGCTTTACTTTAGAATAAAGAACTTTCCAGCAATTTTATTCTCAAATAGTAAAAAGGCATAAAGGCAAATGAAGAAATTGGTTTCACAGAACAAAAGAGATATGCAATGCTCTGAAATACTGCAATTTCTTGGGGAGAGAAAAAGAAGATAAGGAAATGAGAAGGGGTAGGTACCATTTTACTGACATCAAAGAAATCAGCTATATTAAAAATCAAGTGACCTTAAATGCCACAGGGCCATTAAAAGTAATGGGATGTGATCTCAAGCCAGTGAGTGATGTGAAGCCAATTCCTTCTCAGGGGCTCAAGCTGTAACATCCACATTAATGTATTAGTATCAGTAGATGAAACATAACGAATACTACATCACATTTACATAATGGATGAGACTAGGGAAGCGGTTCCAGATGGCTGATGAGCACCTTGAGCCAAAAGAGGAGGGTTTTTTTTTTTTCTTCCCTGACATATCAGCATCCACGTCTTTAAAGTGCTAAGATTAGATCAGGTTGATGGGAATATGGACTTTGAGTGATTCATTGCTCTTAAATATGAAGAAAGTTTCAATATATCTCAAGAACAACAGCATTCTGTGCACCCGTGGGACCTCCTCTGCTTATTGCCATTTGCTCATGGCTGTCTCAGGTAGTTCAGTGGAAATTAGAGGAAAAAAAAAGCAGGAAAAAAAGTCTTATTCTCTGACAGGTACTGCTGAACATGTCTTCAAAGAGTTACCTCGTGTTCAAAGTCATATTTATGCATTGTTACTGGGTTTGTACCTCAATGCACATAATGCTGGACTATTCATGAGCTCAATACAACCCTCAAACATTTAGTTTAAAGACAAATGAAACTGCAATGTCCTTTTTTACAACCATAGGATTGCTTTATAAATGATCTGTCCAAGCCTGGGATAAAATCAAATGCACTGGATTGACTTTATCAGTGCATTCAATGTGTTACTGAAAGGAGTGTGTTTTACCAACAAAAGAAGGAACTCATGTCCTTGATGACTTTTTATTCTTGAAGAAAGCTATTTTTTTCTGAATGAGCTAAAGAAGAGCAAGAAATATGTTCCCTGAGCCAGGAACAAGAATCCCAGACAGTCCATAGGTAAGACAATTCTGTGTACCTGCTCGTACTGAAAAATCGCAACTGGACAGGTGTATGTAAGTTGCTCCCTAGGTTATGCTTAAATCAACTTTTATTAAACCAATATTGTGTCAGAGTTAAACCCATTTCCAGATTTCCAGTTAGGAAAAAGTCCTGGTTTACCCTTTTGTCTCTTCCTGGTTAGGCTGGCAATGACATTATAACCTTTTTGCCTTATTCTGTAGCAGGTAATGAAGTCTGCTCACTAGGATAACTGTGGCAATTTAAGTCAGTGTGGTGGCTGTTTCAGAAGGCTATACCATTGGCAACTTTATTTTCTGTGGCACATTCGATTGTCCTAATTTGTTTTTCTCATGTATGAAAGACACTGAGTAAAAAAGGAGTGTTGTAAGCAGTATTTAGTCATTATGAAGAGATGGAGATGAACCTAGGGAACCTTATAGCTGTCATGGGATGGCCTTACACCAGCTCAGTGTCTGGAAGGGCCTAGACAGAATTCTGTTTCATAGCTTTTTCTATTTTTAAAAAAATATCAGAATACAAAATATAAAAGAGACTTGTAGAATGTTAATTGAAACATAGATTGTGTGTGAGTGTGCATGTGTGCACTTTAAATATAATGTATTTGTAGGGTAAGGGGTGGGAAGAAGTTATGTAGATCATTTAGTAGAAGGTAATCTCCTAATTGGAGAACAAGTTCAGAAAGGTTGTCAACATTTTTGGGGTTTAAAAAGACCATGAACACCTGTTCTTCCTTAAACCTTGGTTTGATTTTAGCATTCGAAAAAAATTTGCCAGCAAATTCCCACCAAGAAGGAGGAAATATTTCTAGAGTACAGGAAATCTTCACCTGGAACATCCAGTCCTCAGAGACTCATGTAGGTGAAACATTGCTATGTGAAATTTGCTACCTTGCAGGTTTATGCTGTACACTCGACAGGAATTACTGTGGACTTACTGGATTTGGGAGGCTTGAAAATATAGATTCCCTGTTTCCAAAGTTTCACAGGGTTTCACATGGTGTCAGGGGTTGGAAGGAACCTTGGAGATCTTTGAGTCCAACCCCCCTGCCAGAGCAGGGCCATACAATCCAGCACAGGTCACACAGGAACGCAGCCAGGAGGCTTTTGAAAATCTCCAGAGAAGGAGCCTCCACAAGCTCTCTGCANCACATTGCTGTCCCATTCCATGGAACTTGTCTACCAGGACTCCCAAGTCCTTCTCCCCAGGGCTGCTCTCCAGCAGATAACCTCCCAGTCTGTACTGGTGTACTTTATTATTCTTAGTTCTCTTATCTGACTTTTTTCTGCTGTGGTTCTAAGATTTTTCAGAATAATAAGTATCTGTTTAAAAGTCTTGGGGTTTTTTGTGTTGTTTTTTAACATTGACACTAATGAACATTGGGTTACAGCTTGATCAGAAATCAAACAGCCCTGATATGCTAACGGAGAATACTGGAGGAAAGTCACCAGTAAGGGGGGTGGGGGGAGAAATAAAAATCTAAAAGCACCGAATTTAAATTATATCAAAATATAACTCTCAGAGATATATTGTACTTCTCCATACAGCAAATATATATTCTAATTAAACAACCTTCCTAGAATCTTAAAATTAAAAAATGTTAATGGAATGATTTAAAGGTTTTCTTTTTACTTCCCCCTCCATTCTTATCCTTTCTTAAAAACCAGTACCAATGTTGCTGTTAACTTGATGTATTTTCCCTAGCTTCTGGTCCATGAGCACAATAATGGGCTGTGTATCACTGGAAACAGGATAAAAAGTCATCAAAACTATAACAATGTTGGAAGGTGAGGTGAAATGAGGAAGGTGTGATGCAAATGCATTCTTTTGTGCTATGTGAAGCATAAAATGAAAGCATCCTTCATTGCAGGGTAGTAGCTATGAAACACACTTGAGAAATAGCAGCTAGATTTATGTTGACTTAATATTAAGTTAATATTGATTGGGAAGAAACAGCCAAAACATGAATAGATACACTAATTCATATTACCATGTACTTCTGGCAGCTCTATTTTTTGCAAACTTAATGAAAGGCACAGTCAAACTAATTCATCCCTTGAGGTTTGCCTTATTCAGAGATCTCATAGTGTCTGCTTTGTCTATCTTCTCTTAATTTGTTCAAACAAACACTTTTTCGATCCTTAAATTAAGTTGGCTTTTTGATTCTCCCCCAAGACAATTGCACATCATTAGAGAGGTGGTGGAGCAAGTACAATTGCAGACATCTGCTACTATGGTATAGTGATGCCATAAGCTGATCTGCAGTCATTGTGATTATCAGGACTTCAAGTTTATGTAAAGGTCACCTTGTTTGATTGTGGATAAATGACCCTGGGATTTCATGCCTTCATTAAGTGGCTATAAACCCATTTGATTATTCAGTAAATCTGTTATGTGAAGAGAGAAACTCTATGAAGTCAAATAAGTGCCTAGAATTGTTTTCTTTGTGTGTGTTTTTATTACTTATGAAATATTTTTTATCATTTATACCACGTGGTATTTCCAGTGCTGATACCCAGACCTTTGTGGATGGAAGTAAATAGTACTTTAATAATATGATACAATGAATTATTAAATTGTACTGCTGCTGGTGATGTCTATTTAAGTTCATGACATTGTGAAAACAGCATACAAGCATAATCTTTTCTTGGATTTAAAACTCAGGACTGTTCTGTTTTCTTTTTACTGTCAATACTGCAATTTGTTTCTAATTGCTAACATCCTATATTTTATAGCCTGGTAACTTGTGTATGATCCTACAAGGATAGCTTTCCCTAACATATGGAAATAAGATTTCACCACTAATTACAGAAGTTAATTGCACAAATAAACAGCCTTTGACTTTATCCTAAAATGTTCTCACACCAAACTATCACTGTAGTCAGAAAAGTTATGTATACCTCCTTCCCTTTAGGGATCAGATTCTTTATTTTGTTTGGACAAATCTTCACTTAGCATAAACTGGAATTGCTTCATTGCCTTTAGAAGGGTGATAACAATTTATGCCAGTTCAAAATGTGGTGTTAATCTCAGGACTAACTGAGAAAGTTAAAAAAAAAAAAAGGAATTCTTCATATCAACTAAAAAAAAATAGCCTCCAGTCTTAATACAAGATGATGGAAAATTTAATGCAAGTTATAAATAGGACCATTAATTTGATATACAGTGCTCTAGTAACATACTCTATTAAGCATTCATATTTACTTAGTTGGTACTGTGCTACCAACATGACATAGCATAGTTACTACTTTCCATCATATCACATTAGCAGTTTGTGTTTCAAACTTAGTTAAAATGCACATAGCTGTACAAGAAAGTTTCTAGATTTGCCAAGTGTCCACCTGTTATCATAATACCTTCTGTTAAAATGGAGATGAAAAATTTTCATAGATATGAATCTACTTGGTCTGTGTGAATTTGGAAGCTTTAATCAAGTATTATTCAATTTAAATTCTACTTTGGGTTGAAAACCATTAAAAACTTATGTGAAAAACATGGAACTTATTAGAAAACCTTTGCTAAGGCACAGATTAAAAGAAAAAAGGGAGACGAACATTTGAAGTTTAGTCTACAGAGAAGTAAAAATAAATCACATGATAGGGTTACATGCTACATGCTGCGTGTATTTGTGTAAAGGCACCTGAGCCAGGCTAATGACTTCATTCCCAACAACTGCCTGCCACCCTTAGGCCCAGTTTTATCCTCTTCCTCATTCAGACCTAGTTTAAAGCCTTTTCAATGAGCCCAGCCAGCTCATGTACCAGGACTCTTTTCCCCCTTTGAGACAGATGAACTCCGTCTGTCACCTGCAGACCCCATGCAGTGTAAAATTCCCCGTGTCTCCCCAAAAATTCTGTTGGAGGCACCAGCCTCTCAGCCACATGTTGATCAGGTGGGTCTTCCTTCCTCTTTCAGTATTCATCCCTGCC
>VWZY01000374.1:321287-334937 GCA_013399075.1 Chloroceryle aenea | reverse complement strand
AAAATTGTTTTCAGGTTTCTCTCCATGACATCATCATTACGAACCTGGATAACCAATAGAGGGTAATAGTCCGATGGCCATACCAGACCAGAGAGTTTCCCAGTAATATCTCTGACCCTGGCCTCAAGGAGGCAGCAGGCTTCCTTATGGTGTGGATCAAACCAGCATATGGGACCCTTGGTTCCTCTCAGAAAGGAGTTGCCAACTATAATTACCCTCCTTTTTTTCTTGTTAGAGCTGGTCCTAATGGGTGTGGGAGACCAGCTTAACCTTGGGTGACTCCCCTGATGGACCTTCATCTCCATCATCATTTGATTGTCCCTCAATTTCCAGAGCCCTATACCTGTTGTGCAAGGGCAACCACGAAGGGAAAGGAGGCTGGGAGGGGATTCACCTGCCTCTCCAAAGAGGAACCTGTTTCTATTCACCCTTGTTTCTTAGGGTTCCCTCCTTTTACCTGGTGGCAAGGAAGGAGTGTTTCCTCTCCTTCTAATGGAGCCTCCACCTGCTGCCCTATCCTCAAGGATGGCAGGGCCTGACTCCACCAGTCTATCTCCTTTTCACATTCCCTTATTGTTCTCTGCCTTTCAACCTCCTCCTTTAGCTCAGCTACCAGCTACCAGGCTAAATCATTCACCCAGTCACACCAGACACGAGTGTTATCCCAAGCACTCTCCACTAGAAATGACAGGATCTAGCATTCTCTGCAGCCAGAGGCCTGGACACCTGCATGATTCCACAGGACCTCTGTCTGGGTCGCCACATTCTTTCTGGCAGGAGCTTTTGTCCAGCTCACAACCATCTCTAGTCCTGTCTGTGTAGTGTTTTTTTGTGGGTTTGGTTTGGTTTGTTTGTTTTTGTTTGCTCGTTTGTTTGTTGTTTTGTTTTGTTTTTTTCTCTCGTGCATCCCCCCACGTACCCTGCTGGCCGGCCATGCACCAACAAGCGAGAATGCTGGCTGTCTCACTGTTCACAGTCTGAGGGCTGCTTCTGGTTTTGCCATGTCTAAATCTTCCAGGGTTTCTTCAGGAACGCCCCCAGCCACGTCACACTCTCAACCTCTCTCATGAGAGATGTTGAGTCCTGACAGGTCTCTCCTTCCTTCCTCGGGCTTCCCTGGGTCAGGGAACCCCTCCATCCACCTCATAAATGTCAAAAAAGGGAAGAATAAAAACCGGAGCACTTTGGCATGGGTTTTACCAGTGCTGGCACCACTGTGTCACTGTTCATGGTCTGGACACAGCATCCCTCTAGAGAGGCGGCAGCACCAGAGCAGTGAGGCCTGGTGAGGCCTTCGCTTCTCCTGGGCATTTGGATTTAGGGGAAAAACATGAAAATGTTTAACAAATCCTTTGGATCCTTCAACTTTTGGACAAAGTACTGGCTTTGGTACTACAAGTGAAAGAGTGTTTGGGATGTCAGCCTTTCAGTCAAGCAATAATACTGGAGGCCTGTTTGGGACCACGCAGACAAAACCAGGAGGATTATTTGGTTTGACTACATTTAATCAACCAGCCACCTCCTCAACAAGCACTGGCTTTGGATTTGGAACATCAACTGGCACATCAAACAGCTTGTTTGTAACTACCAGCACTGGTGGAGGCCTCTTCTAGCCCCCAAACCATCTTGAACAACAAGTTTGTTTAATGAACCCACCACCACACAGAACTCGGACTTCTCATTTGGGAACACCTCCCTGGGGCAGCCGCACACAAACACAATGGGTCTCTTTGGAGTCACCCAACCCTCCCAGACTGGAGGCCTCTTTGGAACACCTGTCAGTACAAATTCTGGGGCTGGATTTGGAACCAGAACTGGCCTTTTTTGACCACAGGATTTAGTGTTGGCAGTTTGAGCCTGTTTGGGAACAAACCGGCTGGATTTGGAGCCACCACAACCAGCACTGCCTCATTTGGTACAACCACGTGTGACAGGCTCTTTGGTTTTGGTGCCAACACCTCTGGGAACAGTTTATTTAGAAACAAGTCAGTGACTCTGGGAACTGGAGTAGGCTTTGGGACAGCTTTTAGGACAGGGCAGACACCTTTGTTTGGAAACACCCAGCCTAAACTTGGTGGGATGCTGAGAATGGGAGCCTTTGGAGCAACGGGATTCAACACATACACAGTTACTCTGGGCTTTGAAGCCCCTTAGCCCACTGTAGCACTGACAGACCCAAATGCTCACAGTTACTCTGGGCTTTGGAGCCCCTCAGCCCACTGTAGCACTGACAAACCCAAATGCTTCAGCTGCCGAACAGGCCATCCTCCAGCAGAATCTCAACAGCTTGATGTACCTGCCCTTTGGAGAGTCTCCTCTTTTTAGAAACCCTATGTCAGACCCAAGGAAGAAAGAAGAGAGGCTCAACCATCAACCCCGCAGTGCAGAAGGCCTTAACAATGCCAACACACCACAGACTGATGTCTTGTCCATTAACCAGATTAAAACCAAAAGTCTTGCAGTTGTTTGGCTCAGCAAAATCTCATCTCTTTGATGGCCTTGATGATGATGAGCCTTCCCTCTCCAACAGTGCATTCATGCCAAGGAAGCACATCAAAAAATTGGTGCTGAAGAACCTCAAAAGTAACAAGCTCTTCTCATCTCTCAATTGTGAGAATGAAGACCTGGCTTCTCCATTGGAGTATCCAGAGAATGGAGACTGGGTTTTTTTTGTCAGTACCTCCTGAAGAAAACCACAGACAAGATAGTGAACAGGAGGAAGAGGACAATCACCATGAAGTGATTCGCTTTTACATGAACCCTATTGCCAAACCCATCCCACAGACCCCAGAGAACACTGCTCACAAACACCAGAGCATTGTGGACGATACCATTGTGGCTCTCAATATGCGGGCAGCCTTGTGGAACGGTCTGGATGGCAGCTACAAAGATGTTTCATTTCATGATGATTCCCTGCAGGATGAGCAGGGAGTATATCATCCAGATATCATCCAGATTTAAGTTCATTGCATTGAATTCTCCTTCAAAATAAATGGATCCATGGCCTTTGCAGCTGATGGTGAAGTCTGTCATAATACATTCATTCCTATCGGTAATCCTCGTGAGCTCCTCCATGGAGGGGATGGTGTAATATCCAGCTCTTGTTAGAACAATTCCTGCAGGTTGAGGATGATGTATGTCAGCAGCTTAACCTTAACATCTACTTTTGGTATACCACCATCAGTCCCCCAAGTGCAGATGAAAACAGTTGGTATCTGCAGGCAGAAGGGGCTTGTTCCTCTGAAGAAGTCCATTATGTAAACAAATACATTCACATAAATATATTTTTAATACTTACAGAAATATAGATATGTTAGGAATATGTCCAACAGACACATTAGAATAGAATAGAATTGAATTGAATTTCAGAAGGGACCTACAGTGATCATCTAGTCCAACTGCCTGACAGGTTACAGCATGTTGTTAAGAGCATTGTCCAAATGCCTCTTAAACAGTGACAGGCTTGGAACAGCAACAAACTCTCTAGAAAGCCTGTTCAAGTATTTGACCACCACCTTGGTAAAAAAATGCTTCCTAATGCCCAGTCTAAACCTCCCCCAATACAACTTTGAATGATTACCACATGTCCTGTCACTGGATTCCAGGGAGAAGAGGCTGGCATCTCCCTCTCCCCCTGCTCAGGAAGCTGTAGAGAACAATGAGGTTTTAAGTGTCATTAACAGCATAAGTATTTTCATGTATAGGATTTAATGCCTGTAATTTATTTATCTTTCTGTAAACACAACATCAGTTTATCCAAAGACTGTAAGAGACTTGTGGTTTCTTGTGACTTGTGAATGAAAATAAAATACTATTGCATATTGGTTTATTGTGACTAGCAATAGCCTTGTATACAGTAAGAATTATGTTGGGTATGCTACCTTTACCTCAGAAGAATAAATTCATTTGGTCCAAAGGGAATATTTGAGGTATTTTACATTCAGTGCATCTTTTGTGATACAATTACAAGCAAATAATTGTAGATTTTACTCTGAACATTCCTGTACTAAGATCAAAGTCTGTTTAGCCATTACAGACTTTTGTAACCATAACCACATGTTGTACTTTATATATTGATATTTGTTGACAGAAGGATCATACTATTGAAGATATCTGGGAATATTTGATGGAAAAAATGGCAAAGCCAAATGTATTATAGAATGTGTCTTGTGGTGACTGAGAGAAATTCTAGTTCCTGTGCTACACCTTTTTCTCCTTTGCTTTCTTCTTGCAGGTTATCCTAAACCACTAATTAATTTTCCAGTTCTTACATGTTCTATCCAAGACAGATAGGAAGGGATATAAATAGCAATTTTTTATGCCAAATGTCCACTGGAACATTTTTCAGTGAACCATCAAAACAGTTTACATCCACTGTTTCAGGACACCTATATTTATGCAATGTTTCAAGACTTTTCTCCAGAGGCATTTGGTCTTCACACTTCGTAAACCTTAAGGATATGGAGACGTCATTGAATTCCTTGCCAGACTTCAACAATAAGAGAAACAACATTTTTCCTCTTTTAATTGTGTCTCTAACTTAGAGATTCCAGATATTTAAATTTTCTTAACTCATATGCAGAAGAAAGAATACAGACATGCAAGGAAAAGTAGATAATATCTATATTCTTCCACCTATTCCACTAGCAAGAAATAACTAAAATCGAGTTCCAACCTTTAGGAATGAAGGAAACACTTTAAAGTCATGCACCAACATTTGACATTTTCTTGAATGCATATTAATAAATCCTATCTTCTGTTCTGAAGAGAATGTTGGTGATCTAGAAATCACTCCTAACAAGATGCCATTCTTTCAATGTTATCTCACTCTTTGGTGGCTAGTAATTGAACTAACAGAAGGCTTTATTCAATCTTAGGGAATCTTAACTCATCTGGAAAGTAGTTTTTGATCATAGTTCCTGCTTAGAGAAATCAATACAAAGCTAGTAAACACTGTGTCTATTCCACAAGGTTTCTAAATGCAGTCTTCCAAATGTATAATAGCCTACTTCATGTCAATATTTTCTAAGCTACAAAGAACCAATTAATTCCATTCTGGATAATGAAGTTCTGAAAACTTTTGAGCTATCAACCAGACACAGTATATTTGAATAGAGTTATATTGTCAAGGCTTTCTGAATGCTCAGGGGTCTAGGAAATATATGAAAGTTACAGCACAAATAAATAATAAAATCAAAGATAAAACTGGGGGCTAATGTGGTAAATCAGTAAATATGTCCTTTATATCTGGAGATTAGTGTTAGAATTCTGCATTAGGACCCACAGTGAAAATAATTAAAATGTCTTCAATCTGATCCCCCAGGTGCAGTCTGTCCACATTAGAGATTTCACTATACCATTAAGAGCGACATCCACTTTTCTCCTAAGGAAAGGTGTGGAACAGGAATACCAAGGGACACTTCACAGGACAGGATTGATGTATGTTGGCAGAGCAATGTGTGAAAACAGTAGGCCTGTAATAGCCAGGGGATTAAGTATGGATTAAGTGCACTGAAGAGACTGCTGAGAATTCTGTATGACCTCTGTCTGCACAATAGTACATATATTCAGACCTTAGCTTCATGAACACGGTTTTCATCAGTATAGTTATTAACTATAATATATTAATGTATATCTGAAGAACAGGAGTCTATGGTAGCTTATCTCCCACAAGTCTGGGTGCTACAAATCATAAAAAAAGACTGCACTTTTCACTTATTCTGATCTAGAAGTGTAATAAAAATGAGAGTAGCCTACATTTTAGAAATATTGCAATAATAATAGTGAACTAATACAGTTGTAGGGTATATTTAGTATTTGTTGTGGAAGCTGTACAAAGCTGTGGTCCTCATAAACATGAGGACCAGCCTGATTTATCACAAGTGATAATCCAAAACATTGTTGGGTGTGTATTTTTGATCAGTGTTTTATACATCACAAAATGTTTTTGGAGAATATTTCTCCTTTGAGCTGTTTTAGAATTTAGTTTAAGTTTAATTTTCTTGTACTGGCAATTTCATTTCCATGGGCTGTTTCTATCGTTCTTCACATATTCGCTCATGTAGCTGCCCTTTACAATTACATTAACTCTCACTGCATCTGGGATCTTCTGTATGATAGAGCTGATCCATTTATAAATGTAACCATTGGAATTACTAGGGGCTGAATCTTTTAATGTAGCTACTTCCAAGCTGGACCCTCAGATTTCACTGGTACCATGTTGCCCAAGAGATACTCTGACGTTGTGTGCAGTTAGAAGCAATAAAAAGAATATTTCAACCTGACAGTGGCAACAAGAGTAATCTTGTGATGTTGCCTGTGGTGTATCAGATACTCACTGTTCATTCTGGTCCTTCTGTGTATGAAGAATTTCTTGGGTGCTTCAGAAAAGCTCTTCTGGTCAAAACTAAAGCATTGAAGCTCTGAATGTCTCTGTCCCAAGTCCAGCAGTATACCTTAAATCAACAAGAAAATTATTCTTTATGAGGCACAAAAGGAAACTGAGAGCTGTAGCAAGTTCCCACTACTATTATGTCCCACCTGGAATTTCTATGCCAGTTAGCTTGCAGAAAACTCTTAACTAGATAACAATAACCTGCAACACATGCAGAAGCCTTAGTTTTTCACATTTCTTGCAAGAAAAAAATATATCCTAGACAATGGATTCCATAGAAAAACACTATCTTGTTTTTTCTACCAAAACATCTTTGGAAGTCTTGAAAGATCACCTCCATGCGTAGGGAAAACCAGTTTTGATATATTTACTATTTGGCCATAAACTCACAGAGTTAAATACTGACCCTATAGAAAATAATAAAGTTCTAACACTGGTGTCCTTAGGGTCAACAATTGGAACAAATATGAAGCAGATCATCCTGAGTGCCATCATGTGGCATGTAGAAGACAAATAGGAGATCAGGCCCAGCCAACGTGGGTTTAGGAAAGGAAGGTCCTTCCTGACCAATCTCTTCTCCTATGACTGGGTGACCCACCTAGTGGATGAGGGGAAGGTTGCTGATGTGGTCTACCTCGACTTTAGCAAAGCATTTAACACAGTCTCCCACATCATCTTCCTGAAAAAGTTGGCAGACCACAGCTTGGATGGGTGCACCATTCGCTGGGTTAAAAACTGGTTGAATGACCAGGCCCAGAGGGTGGTGCTGAATGGTGCAGCATCCAGCTGGCATCCAGTGACTAGTGGTATCCCCCAGGGAACAGTACTGGGCCCAGTATGATGGCCTGGATGAGGGATTTGGTCTACCCTTAGTCAAGTGCAGGGTCCTACACTTTGGCCACAATAACCCCCTGCAGCACTACAGACTGGGGGAAGAGTGGCTGGAGAGAGGCCTGGCAGAGAGGGACCTGGGAGTACTGCTTAACAACCAGCTGAACATGAGATAGCAGTGTGCCCAGGTGGCCCGGAAGGCCAATGGCATCCTGGCTTGTATCAGGAATAGTGTGGCCAGCAGGAGCAGGGAGGTAATTCTGACCCTGTACTCTGCACTGGTGAGGCCTCACCTCCAGTACTGTGTGCAGGTCTGGGCCCCTCACTTCCAGAAGGATACTGAGGTGCTGGAGCAGCAACAAGGCCNACTCCTTTCTAATTTAAGATGATTACCCCTCATCCTTTCACTCCAGGCCTTTGTAACCAGGCCCTCTCCAGGCTTTTAATAAGCTCCCTTCAGGTACTGGAAGGTGGCTATTAGGTCTCCCCAGAGCCTTCTCTTCTCCAGGCTGAATATAGGCTGGACTTGATGATCTCAGAGGTGTTTTCCAGCTTCAATGATTCTGTGATTCTGTGAATTGGTGTGCTGAAAGCCAGACCTCTTGTTACAATAACAGCTAAGCTGGAGGACTGGCTAAAGTTTAATTTAGGTGAAAGCTTTCTCATATTCCACCTCACTCACCATGCTGAAGCATCACTAGTTTCAACTTGGAAAAGATTTAAGGAATGAATCTTGTTTGCTTTTGATTGATAAACAATTTGTAAGACTAGAGTGTCAGCACTGTAGTGGATTTGGAATGGAAAGGATCAGGGGAAGACATTGGAGGAAGGGAGACTATTGATTTCCAAGGTCAGCACATGCTGATGTTTGATGAAGCTGGCCATCAGCAACAAAAGATGATCTTTTCCATGTCCTTTGAATTATACATCCAATGTGCTCTTCCTTTTAGAAAAGACAATAAAGAAACTTACTTGAGGGAAGAAAAAGTTGAATTGAACAAGTCTGTTAAAGAAATCAGTTTATTTTTATACTCTTAAAACCAAAGTATTCTCTGCAAACCCTTCTATACTCTGAAACAAACACCCAACAAAGAGAAAGAGCTGTTAAAATGAAACATTTTCCTTGGAAACAAGTTTTCTCACTAAGCCTATTTCTGCTGAAATACCAGCTGTGAAATGCTTCTCATGAAGACAAGAGAACTCCAATTATTGGCATTTCGCTCATGCATTTAACATACATTATGCTCATTCTTATTGTTATTACCAAAAAAATGGTTTAAAAACTAGATTTGCCTTTTCCAATGACAATGGTTATGAACAAACTAGAATTTGAAAATGTATTTTCCTCTCTTACTTGAAATTCAAATGCACAATTAGACATTTCGACTGCTATTTGGAAAAAGTGTAGAAAAAACACATACAGTAATAAAAATACCATAGTTTGTTTGTTTGTATTGTTGTGTTGTTTTGTTGTTGATGATGGTGATGTTGTTGTTCCATGTAAATACTCTCATTATTCTCAGAAGATTGTTGCAAAACATTCATAATGTAAACCTAGGGTAACATAAATTTTGCTCTAAACATTAAATGCAGCAGAAAGTATTGAAGGGCAAAAATGTGAATCTTCTCTTTGCGAATCCCAGGTTGATGTATGTGATCTCATGAAAACCACAGCAAGTTTAAGGACTTGACATTAAAACCAAGGAACACTTTGTGGGCTTTGACTGGCCTTGGCTTCATTCCATCTTGAAACTTACTTTAAGTTTTGCAGCAAGTTTACTCCTAAGCCCAATTTTATCCCTAGTGCAGCTCTCTGAAGGTCAGAGATCTTTTATCTAGGATTAATTAGATAACTAGCACCTTATGTTACTCCACAGGGAATTTGGTACCTATTGAGTATGAACTTGTTTCCATCATTCTCCCATTAAAAACTAAGAATGCAAAGGGTTTTTCCCCCCCAGTCAATGCAATATTTACATTTGTCCAAAGCATAAGAAACAGAAACTGTCATGGAATTTTAGCTCCTGCATGATGAAATAAAAGCATATCAGAATGACTCACTTGTGGGAGGGCTTTGTGGCAGTAGGATGAAAAGTGGATTTATGTTCTGTGCATGTAGGGAAGTTGGAACACGGTGCTGCCTAACTGTGAGAAAAGCTATTTCCTAATGTAGCTCAGGTGAGATCAGGTTTAGGTGATTACAGATAGCCCATAAGAAAATCCATTATTATAAGTTTTCAAGAAACCTTTGCAGTCTTATAAAATCTACTTAGTCACAAATGCACTCCAGTCAGAAGCAGACATAATTCAGTACTTATGCACAGTCCAGCTCCTAACCTGTTATAGTTTGTTCTTGAGATGGATAACTGTAACTATTGGAGGTGATAAGCAACAGGGTTATATTTCTCAGTTACATATACACAGACAATTTTGCAAAAGGTCATTAGATTCTGTGACATATAATTTCAAAGACCAGAATCCAGTATAAGAAATAATATGCAAGTGAAATTGAAATTAATGGTATTTTTTCCTTTTCTTCCTGCATGCTCCTACAATTTTTCTGGAAAAATAACCCACACCAAACCTAAGATGGCAGTACACTGACTTACTAAAAGAAAAGAAAATGATGTATTTTGGCATTTAGGGTCTCTTCATACGTTCTGACCAACAGTGTGGCCAGTTACCTAAAACAATGGAAATTTCTGAAGTTCGGTAACCACGGTCATGTCTGCTGTTCACGTGTCTTCCCTGTTGTAATGTTTAATCAGAAATAATTTTAGGATAGAAAAGTTTGAGGAAATAGCTGGGTTTTATACGCACTCTGTCACTGATTCTGTGGGAAGAAAAATCTGCCTAAGTTTACAACTGTTTCAACATTCTTCAAGTTTGCTGTAGATACAGAGACTCTCGAGTCCACTTTCATGCTTCAAATTCTGTTGTAACATGCCTTGCATCTACCTGTAAGGATGTGTTTGTGCTTGTGCATACATGACAACCAAGTGGTGGTACTGAAGGTAACAGCCACTACTGCACATGTGCATTCCAGTCCTTTGCTTCATTATTCAGTGTCTGGAGGAGGGATTGTTGCTCTAGTGCTAATTAACCACTTCTCCTTCCCTCCCTATTGCCATAGTAAATCAGTTATAGAGCTTTTGAATAGTCTTTTCATAATAAATGGAACGAAATTTGTAGAATATCTGCAAAACATTAAAAATACAAATTTTGAGGGGGGAAAGATTTCACAATTGTTGCAGAAAATGGGTTTAGTTGGTGTGAAATTGTTCTGTCTGACAGCATTTCCACTTATTGCTTTTAATAGATTGACTCTGAGATGGAAGGGACAGAGGAGAGGGGAGTGATTTTCACAAGTCATTTAATTCACTGCCTTTATGAAGAGGAACATCATTGACTATTCCTGACTGACTTTCACATGATTAGGGAGGTTGCCTACTCAAAGTACAGCTCTTGGCTATATGTTTTCATATGAACTGAAGAGGTTCCTGCTCAGGATATGTCTTGATTAATGTTTTTGCCCCTCTGACAGCATAAAATTTGCTTGGACGCCAGATTGGCAGAGAGTAAACTGTATGATACAAAGACAAATTTAATACACTTGGAAAAGTGCATCTGAGAGCAGGAGTTGTGTCGTATGTCCCTGTAGTGATAGTCAGCACCTTTCCAAAGAAAGAGGGAAGGCATTTATGAGGTTTATTTTTAGACCTGCAAATGCAGGTGATTATCTCAAGAGATTTATTTCCCTAGGTGCTCTCTAATCAGTGGAGCTAAAGAGATCAGATGCAGACAGATTAATTTAGTAGCTAACATTGTACAGCTAGGTTTCACAGGGTGTTATGCAAGGTAGAGTTTGTTCCTATCTCTTCTAGGTAAAATTCCTTGATTTTACATTGAACACTCACGATTTCTTCTTTTTGTTGTCCTTACAGCTTCAAAGAACATTTGCTAGCTTGCTGTAGCATGAATGCCATGTGCATCCCTGCTTGTATCATTTGTAAGAGTAGTCATTTTTCATTCACATGCTTTAAAAATGAAACAGGTGGTAAGGTAAATGTAATATTCATGGGACGAAGGGAAACTTTTAAAAGAATTTCTGAGTAGGTGCCTGTGTATTACCAACAGAAATAAAGAAAATTTTAGCACTAGAAAAAATAGAAATCACATCTGTAAAGACAACACTATATCAAGGAAGAATAATTCACTTTGTCCTACCTTGGGATTAAATGTTCACTGCTGCTTGGGAAAGCTTGTGTTTCTTTTGTGCTATGTATGTCTGTGAATGTTTTATGAATCTAAGTGAGCTTAGGAATCAAGTTTCTTAGACAGACACAGTTTATTCAGAAGAATAAAGATACAGCAGAAAGTTATTGATTTTTGAGGAAACTACGACTTGTGAAAAATTAACCAGACATTCCTTCCAAATCAATACTATTGCCCTTGCTGATTTAAGACTTCTTAATCTGACCCATAGAGTGTTTCCAATGTAAAATAGTCTGCATCATCATTCCTTTCATATAAGCTGATTTCTGCTGTCCCCTTTATCCAAGTTCATATCTCCTACCAGTCTTCCTGGGTATGCATACATGCATGTCTCTGTACAGGAGTACTGGTGTCCATGAGAAACAAAGAGTCTTCCATGTTTATCACATTTAGAGATGTGACAAATTCAAGAATCTTTGTGATAAAGACCAAGTCTTCTTTTGTTAGTAGAACTGAAAGAATAAACATTATACTTTTCCATGATATTTAAGTGTTGTATTAGTACTAAAAAACAGTACTAGTAGATTGAAGTAAAGTTGGTCTCCATTCACAATGGTTTCTCTGTTGAAACCATCATCAAAGGTCACAACTACATGTACTAAAACTTGGTAGGATTTGCCATATCCAAAGGAGAAACATGCTGCTGTTGCCATAAACTGCTATAGAAAATAAACTACCTTGTGACATGAGAGTATGGGTCTAGTTCAGGAGATGCCAGAAAGATCCAAGAGAGTGCCCCTAAACTGTAAATGTCTGATTTTCCTGGACTGGCAGGTTATATGTCAGGACTTGAGGAATTGTCTGGATCACTTTATGTACATAATATATGTATGTGTGTTTTATTTATATGGACTACTAACAGACACAGGTGAGAAGCTTCAAAATATTTTTAACTAAGTCAGATGAATATTTCAGAGCAGGAAGTATTCTCAATGACAGTATGCACCAGGAGTATAAAATTGAAAATGTCATAGTCCAAAAGTAACTTATAGCCTTCCCAATGTTAAAAACTATGAATGGATAAATAAATAAATAGGAAGGTATAAATTGGAGCATGTCTTCTCTACAGATGGAGTCAGAGATTTCAGATAAGGAAAACAAATGTTTTAATATGAACTAATCCAAGATGCAGTTACTGAGAGGCCTTCAAAGGTCTGTGCTTTTTTTTTTTTTTAAAGTTGTTTCACTGTAAAATGGAAATTGAATTTTCAGTTTTAAATCCAGCTAGTGTTTCATTTTAAATTCTCTCTAACTCATTGTTGAAATTAGCCAATTTTCAGAATCTGAACTGTTCAATGCAGATAAGCACAATCAATTCAGCATCAGCTTTCCTGCCACAATACACACACATACTGTATTGAAAGTGTGGCTCTTTAGTAACAATTCTATACCCATTTGAACTTCGTGACTTAATGACTGACTGAAAAACAAAACAAAACAAAAACTTCAGTAGAGTTTCATCATAATCATTTGGAGTATTAAAGATTCTCAGATTTGTTGTCTCAGGGAAAGATATATTGCAAAATCAAATCTGAATTAACTACTCACAGTATTCTGACAGGAAGAAGGACTTTTTTAGTTTTTGCACATTTTCTTTAAATAAAAAAAGTTATGACATGATCAGCCAAGAATGTCAAAAGATATTTGTTTAATTAAGCGACGGCTTAAAAGTTTTGAGTGACATCATGTTTTCCATAGAGTAAGTTTTGACACTTCTTCGTCCTGCACTCTGCCATTTGCTAAATGATACTTCACAAGCAGCAGTCTCTGTGGAGCCACACTGATTACAGCCAGCAACACAGAAGCACAATGACAAAAAAGAGACAGTCTCTCATACATTTAAACTTGATTCAATGCTGCTATGAAGGCATTCTAACAAATTAAAAATGAAATGTATAACAAAGGAGAAAGTGGTAAATGGGAGGCAAATACTTTGCAGGTTATGAAGTTTAGAAAGCTGATTAAAAAAACCCCAAACACTAAAGATGTTACTGATAATTAACAAAGAAATGTTGTTTTCTAAAGTAGAATAGAAAAAAATATACCTGCATTGTTGTAGGTGTACCAAATGAAAATGATTAAATTATTAAAAACTGATACAGAGCTGGTAGATGTTTTTGATAAATATGTCTGCACTGCATAGACAAAAA
>VWZY01000374.1:284249-321241 GCA_013399075.1 Chloroceryle aenea | reverse complement strand
AACAAACAAACAAAAAAAACAAGGATGCTGTGTTTACACTTAAAAAGATGATGAAGTGTATTCCAGCCTTCTAGAAACTGAAGAGGTTTTAAGAGCTGCTAAGCATAAAGCATCAGACCCAGATTAAAAAAATCTCCTATTAATGCTAATTTTTAATATTGCTCAGATATTTTGGTTATTCCAGAATAATAGAGTAATTTTAAGGATGTGCCAGAATGCAGAAAGTGCAAGCAGGATGACCAGGGTATTTACCAGCTCGTTAGTTTGACACCCATCTGGATACAATAACAGAGGAGGTAATACAGTAATCACTTCATAAAGAAGGGGGGGGGGGGGAGGGGNGGGGGGGGTAGGGTTATAATTAATGCCAGTCAAATCGGGTTTATGGAAAATAGAACTTGTCAGACAAACCTGATTTAATTCTTTTCTGTGATTACATGTTTAGTTGATAAAGATACTGTTGCAGACTGGATATGTTTAGATTTTTGCAAAACTTTTGACTTAAACCATCTGACATTCAGACTTTTAAAAATTGCCTTTATGCTGTATCAAAGTAAAGCACATGCTAAATGAAATAAAAAGTGATGGACCTGTAAAGTATCTGTCAGTGAGGACTCAGTACTGAATGAGGATGTTTTCAGACAAGGTGGTATTCAATCTGACACTATTCAATTTGGTTTTAATCCAGGATGGAAGAATAAATATGAAATAACTGCTGTGGAAAATAATAATAATAATAATAAAAAAGAAAAATAAAAAAGTAGGTGACAGGCAATAAGAATGTTAAATAATAGCAAAGGACATGCTCACACTGGAGAGGCACATCACTGAGCCTGGGGACTGCAGAGCTGTGCACCTCCAACAAAGGATTCATACCACCACTACATTTTTCACTGCTGCACAAAGCTGGTTTGACAATTTCATATGTTAAAAGGCTTTGTGTGTAGTAGTAGAAAATCAGCTCAGAGTGAAATGGTGCTGTGTCCAGACAGCTTCTGAAATTCTCTTTCATACAGAAAAGCAAGTGGGTGATGAATTAATCATGGCTAACACCTTTGGAAGAGTTTTGCTGTCAGTATTTCTTATCAGATATTCAAAAATAGAAGAACAAGTACAAATATCACAAAATTACCCTGTGGACTAAAAATATAAAGGCTAAATGTGTATAAAATCTCAAAAATAATTATAGAAGAGAAGTTCATGGCAGTGAAAATATACCTTCAGCAAGGTAGCAAAGAAACAAAAAAAATCAATGCTTATAAAATAAAATCAGAAAAAAATAAAAGGATAATCAAAGATGGCATCAACCATTTGTGATAAAAAAAAAAAAAAGAGTGCCTGCTCCATCTCATAATGCTATGTTTCAAAACTAGCAAGATTTATAAGGAGACGTCACAGATTTTATTAGATCACCTAATCTCTTTGGAAAAAACAGGCAAAGTTTAACTTACAAAGCGCAAACCTGAAAAGAAAAAAAAAAAATAAAAAAATTGGAGCAGCTGCTGTGGCTTTGTCAGTTTTATTTTACAAGTATTAAAGAAATATGCCTGTATACTTACCTGGATTTTTCTAGGGGAAATGGATCTAAACCTAATTCCTTATATGCACATGCATCTATTAACTTTCTGAAGTCTACATTTTACCCTACTCTGTGCAGCCTCAGTTACATGGTCAGCCCAAGTATTCTTGCTCACAGCTCAAAATATTTATATTTTTAATCCTAATATGTCTTATCAAATCCTAATATGTCTTATCAATATATTTAGTTTCTTTTTTCAGTAAGTCAGACCATGTTGTTAATGTCATGTTGTTTGTTAATGCATGTTGCTAAACTACCTAAGCTTTGGATTAAGAGGCCTAAATCCTATTTTACTCAAGCACTGCTACTAGACTCATGTTTATTATGGAAATATATTTTGTATTAGTCTTTGAAAAAACAGTTTGAAAAATTAGGGTAAATGTTTTTTACTTCAGGAAAAAGAAAACCCCAACAAAGTAACCACTCTCTTGAAGTTTTATACTGAGGAGAAAAATCACTGGAAGGTAATTTTCAAAGCTTTTAGGGCTTTTTAGCCTGGAAAAGAAGACTGAGAGGGGATTTTATTAATGATTACAAATATCTGGAGGGTGGGTGTCAAGTAGAAGAGGCCAGGCTCCTTTCAGTTGTGCCTTTGTGATAGGAGAGGTGATGGTAACAAGGTGAAACACAGGAAGTTCCACCTCAGCATAAGGAAAAACTCACTGTGAGAGTGACAGAGCCTGGAACAGGCTGCCCAGAGAGGTTGTGGAGTCTCTTTCTCCAGAGACTTTCAAAACCCGCTTGGACCTGTTCCTGTGTGGTCTACCTTGGGTGTTCCTGCATTGGAAGGAGCGTTGTACTCAATGATCTCCAGGGGTCACTTCTAACCCCTACCATTCTATGATTCCATGATTTCTGCTGAGTGATTAAGCACAGGAAAATGCATTAAAAATTACAAATATAAATACATTAATAAATGAAACAGAATGTATTTATCCAACGGCAGTAGTTATAATCTTTTGCAGTTCTGTAGCACTTCCATCTTAAAATCTCCATTTACTGACCCCGGATCCAATCCAGCAGTGCACTTAAACATTTGACTTAAAGCGTTAGGCCAATAGTATTGCACATCCATGGATGGAGGAGGGATAGAATAATCATCTCGGAGTACTGAACTGGGCAAACCTGATAGGGATGCTATTGTCCAATTTTACTTCATGACAGTTACTGATGATTTCAGTGGAGAATGGCTTCAGTTAAGTCATACTTAACTAGAAACGTGTTTGAAACATAATGATAGTAACACAAGTGAAATACTTCAAAGAGGTACTTCGGAGTTGACCCAGAAAGAAATAAAAAACATGCAGTGCTACCCAAGACACTACCTAGATAGAGAGAGGATGAGATTAGGAAACTGGTTTAAATCCCATTGCGTTTGGGGTTTTGGCATCTGACTCAAAGGTGTCACTCTCTTCACAAGACTCACAACACAAAACTATTCTGCCCTTCAGAATTTCAATTTCTTTTACAGAGCAACTTGTCTAGAGAGGACAGTGCTCAGCCCAGAAATGTGTGACTCAGACTAACTACTCTCTCAGGATTGAAGACATTCCTATTTTAAATTCACATCCATGCACTTCCCACTATGTACTTGACTTCTAAAAGCAGTGTTGAGTAGGGGTATCTGCAGCCTACCTTCTTAATAGCATCCCTTAAATGCAGTGTAAACATTAAATTAAACCAATCTAAAACATAGGCAGAGGAAGCCTGTGTCTTTCTGGTTAGGATGCTTCTATGGAAGTGAAAATTATTAACAAACATAGGATCAAATAAAAAAATAAAACCAGTGTAGATTATTATGATCATCTTTCTGAAGCTGTCTCAATTTTCTTTTTTTCTAGAATACATTTCTCCTTTTTCTGATATGAAATCCTTAGCATTTGTTAAGCACAGCTTGTGTTTGGTTTTTAATTCCCAGTCAGAGAAGGAAGACAGATAATACCCTGCAGTGTACCTCAAAGAGGAGATGATTAGCTGTCCAAGGCTCCCTATGGTCAGTGACGACATTTATTTCCACGAGTTGATTCACCTAAGAAATAGGGAAATATCCATGAAATTCAATTTCAACTGAATCTATGTCATTATAGCAGGAGTCTTTAGACAGCAATCTGGACCTGCACCCCTCAGTTCTTGTTGCTTTTGCATAACAGTTCCTATCTCACCAGTTAAAAAAAAGTATGACCACATGGACAGCATGTCCATCATGCTAGCATATACTACAAGAAAAATAACACAGTCCTCCAAAACATTCTCTCTTGTTATCTGCTTCTGTAATGCAGCTACTGCAGCATAATTAAGACATGCTAGACAAACTGCACTCACAATATAAATTTCTTTCAATATTTATGATGTTGAATAACACCATTAGTCATGACCATTTGTTACTGGAAAAAATTTGGTAATATTCTCAAAACACACACACTTTTAGATTTAAATCTCATTGAGATTCACCTATTGTATCACTCATGAAATTCTAGACAAACACAGAGAGAATGGATTGGGAAGCGGCCTGTAACCAGAGGAAATATAAAAAAATATACTTCTTGAGGAAAATTTAATATTTGTCATAGCAGCAACATTAATTTCTGCATAAATAATTGTAATGTCAAATGACTTAAAGTTTGGAGCCTAGGTTTACAGCAAAGCAGGTAGATAGGACAATCTTCTGAGCAGGCTTTCAATTGGTTATAAAGTTTGTAGTCATTGTGCAACAGAAGATCTCTTGAACTCCTTGCCTTCAAATCTGTAAAATTATGGTAATGATACATTCCTTACAGCTTGCTGCAATGATATTGGATTTATTGAGAGGCACTCAGAAAGATTCGTGCTGTAAAAATGTCAAATAAACAAAGACTATGATTCAGACTCAGAATGACAGATTTAACTTTGCACAATAATACTATTTTTTGGGGTGTTAAATAAATTTGTCACAAACACCTGATATGCCTTTATGTTTACAGAATTGAAATCCTACAAGAAAATCTATACTCCTACTTTCTGATGATACACTTCTGTTATGTCAGGAAAAGTTCTGCATGCACCTGAGTGCAGCTCTATGTGCAGTAAAATGACTTAAAACGGGCCACTTTTGCTCACTGAGAGATCTAATGTTTCAGATTCGGTTGTCTTTCATCTCCTAGCCAATAGGAAACCTCACTTAGATTTTGTTTATGTAAGATCTTTCTGAAATCATAAGCTGTTCGGTTTTTACAAATCCAAACCCGTGGATCTAAGCTACCTAAACTAAGTGTCTCTGATTAGAAGCATAAAACCACCGTTATCTCTGGGTATTTCTAATGTATTCATTACTCTGGTATCAAGGCTGCATCTGGGTGATAAACGAATTCATTTTATGTTTGTCAAAGTATCACAGAAACTTTTTTACATTCTCTTTCAAGCTTTCTCAAAAACAATAAAATAAAATCTTGAGCTTAAAAAAAAAAAAGTGAAGAGTTCACTCCAATTCCTTTCCAAATTAGTGCTGTTACCACCTGCTGAATTACTCCTCTTCACAGAGGTACCTTAACTGCACTGACTGCAGTTTCAATTGTTTTGTGCTTTATAAATGTGAAAGGAAACAAAAGGGGTACACATATTTGAACAAATGACCCTATCTCTCCTTACTAATGTGATTTGTTTAATTCAGTCTTGGAGAATATTCAGCTGAATTCTTCAGAATGGCTGCTTATTAGCTTTCAGGCTTCAGCCCTCTTACTGCTTTAACAGTCCTCTACAAATGCCATGTCATATATGTAGAAGAGAGAGGTGACTTTAATTAATTAACTGTTAATACTTAAATACTCATTGAAACCTGGTAAAGTAATACAGTCATATTTTATCTGAGAAAAAAAATAGCTTAAATGTCTAACTGCTTCCCAGGAACTGAAGTGATTAAGCATTTGGTTGGTATTATACTTCTTTCTTATGGACAATGGAACTTCAAAGATCAAAATGTTTACAGAGTGATAAGCCATTATACTTAAAAGTAATGCAAAGTAAAATCAGCTGGTTTGCATTTATTTGGTACCATGACTTCTTATTATTTCATTTCTCTTTTTCTTGGAATGTTTTGTTGCACTCCTGCCTTGTTCTTCCAGGAGTTTGTTTGGGACCCTTTCGCACCCTTGCTGTAAATGTACACAGGAGGTAAACCAGTATTCTTCCTATGAATAGACTGGACCTAAGAGCAAAGTCAAAGAAAAATAAAATATACAAAATACAAATTGTTTTTTTGTTTTCTAGTGGAATTGTGATAAATCTATCTCAATTATTACCTTATCATATCATTACTGTAAAAGCTTATTAAATTCTGACTCAGTTCTGCCTTTTTCTACGTTCCTTTAGTCAGATTGGGAACAATTTGTTCCTCTTTAGTTCTGCTGAATACATGCCACTAGGCCAGGCACCCCAAAACATGGAGGAATGCTTGCCCAGAAATTTAAAGAAAGGTTTAATTACCCCATCACTGTAGCAATATAAATTTACACCTCCTCCCTCTCCAATGTGTCTGAATGCCTTGATCTTGGGGTCCCGATAGGCACCAAAATGAAAATAACTGACTGATAAATTATAAAATGTTTTGGGTAATTTCAGGGGCAAGTCAGCCAAATTCATACCAAAAAAAAAAAAAAAAAGTCCAAGAAATGCCAAAATAATAAAAGGGAAGCAATAAATTTTTAATAAACAGGCAAGCTAATTTTGAATGTCAGCATTATTCTACCCCTCCACAGGCTTCTGGTGAGATGAAATCTTTGTAAGGACAGGTTATGTTCACTTCAAGAGCCTGTCCTGTTTGCTCTTCATTAGCATAATCATAATTTAGGACATCTGAATGAACAGATTCTTGGATTGAGAGCTCCTCTTAGACAATTAGGAGTTGAAATTTGTTCCAAATAGCATTCAGAAAGCAATTTCTCTGAGAATAACATTAAGGTTTTAGATATGATCTATGAGCTTAGTGTCACAGTCTACTAATAACTCCAGGCATGCTTCAGGAGAAAATGAACCCTATCTTAGCATAAAATGCTCTCTTCTAGAGTAGTTATGTTAAGATTTTCAAGACCAGATTGTTAATGCATAATACCTAAACCTGATACTTTGACAGACAGAAGCTGCAATGTCAGATTAAGAAAAGGAACTGTGCTTGAAATCACCTTGGCTGATTACATCTTTCCCTTTCCCTATTACTTAACAGATCAATGATAATTAAGTAGTAAAAAGTATAATGCATTTTACAAACCAATGCAAGAAATAACTACATTTACTGATTTGTGTTAACTTGTATTAACTTCTCTGGTCTCTATGGGAATGAATGGTAAAGAGAGCTTGAATGCTCTCCCTCTTCTCACATACCTTTGGGAAACCAGGGGAAAAGTTAGTGATCAGTAGCTCTCTGATTTGTAGTTATGTCATTTGCTACATAATTTTTCTTTTCTTATTTCTGACTGTTTGGCAATAGATAAAGACAGATTAACTTGGGACGCGGTGACATTTGTTGCCAGACTGTAAGGATAACAAGAGTTTTCCAGAGGGAAAGTAATTCATGAGGGAATCTTCTTTTTATTGTGAAAGTAAGCCTGAATGTCCATATTTTCTGTTTTTAAATGTCTGTCTTTTCATGCTTAACATATGAAAAATGATCTTTCTGTTTGTTGTGCTATGCTTTTTTTTTAGACCCTGTCAAGGAAAAAGATATTCTTCAATTGATTTGCTTTGTGGGGCATTGAAGGACAGAGAGAGAAAATCAAGATGGAAAGATTTTTAAGGAAGTAATAATATAACAGCAGGTATCTCTGGTATTAAGGACTTTTCCCATAGTACCCAGTGTCTCTTATGAGAAAATCATGTTCTATATTCCTGGTAAATTCTAGACATACAGGGTACCTCAAATGGAACAGAAAACTGACTGAAAAAAAACCAGCAATGATCAGAAATCTTAGTGACAAACATTTTTGTCTGGCACTTTCTGTTATCCCGTTATTTATAAAATACAAATGTGTTTCACTTCATCAACAGCAAAACAGATTATTACATTGGATATTTCATTTGAGATTCTTCATACAATTTCTGGTTAGAAGTTTGATTTCAACTTAAGGGCAAAGATAACCCCTTTAAAAAAAATAAAATCTAAAAATATCTTTGGATCTGTATTTTAGAAATTCATTTAAGACACTCAGAAAAGTAGTTTAAGACATGTGCAATCTCTCAAAACATATCTTCTACCTATTAGCAACCCTTACTGTGCCAAAGCCTGAAACAAGAAACAAAATTGCATCTTTTCATCATCCTTGTTGATTATTTCTTTCACTGAGGCTCCCATGTAGCCCCTGATGAGTAGATGATGAATGACAGTACAGACTTCCATGACAATCAATTTCAGATAAATTGTCCACAGACTACCTGAGCCAGTCTCAAGAGCACTGTTCCTCTTGTGTCCCTGTCACACTGGGTCGGAAATGTGTTACAAATGCTGCCCCTTGAAAAAGAAATCTGTCCATTTCCCTCTGCTAGTTATTAGAGTGCAGGATGTGACATTTCAGGTCTCATATCGGATCAATGGATTGCAGGTACTTTTGTTAGCTTTGCTTTTATGGGGGCCAGTGGTTGTCTCTTTAGCCTTCTGTGCACCAGCTTACCTCACTTTTAGCTCTGCTTAGCAGAATGTTGAGTCACAGAAATGAAAATTTCCTCAAATTGTATAGATGAATGATAGTGACCTTTTTAAGAACTTGAGAACAGTCTCTGCCTAAGAACAGAAAGATCCCAGCTTGCTGATATCCCAGTATTGAAATCCTCAGAGTAATTGTACATGAGATGTCACGTGTAGATAACAGTATATCATATACACACTAACATACAGTCCTGGCAAGATCTATTAACTTTATGCTCTGGAAAAAAAAAAAAAGTGAAATAATTTCAGAAAAAAAGTGTAAGAATTTTTAGTAATTTTCCACTATCAGGGAAAGAAAAAAGAAAAAACTAAAGCACTTTTAAACTGTAAATGTTACTATCATGGAAAACAATAAATGCTGGAAATTACTAACTTCTGAGACAGGCAGTTTGAATCTAAGCCCAGTCCCTTTCCAGTGGACCTGTTGATGTCACTGTGATAAATAACATGCAGATATAAAACCAAAAATATGCCCTTGATCAAAACCAAAGAATGAAATGGAACAGAGCACACATTGGACATGCTAAAGGACTAGAGAAAAACGTTCATTATGTCTATGCTGCAGATGGGGAAGGATTGCTTTCTGTTCTACTCTAAGAACAAAAAGATATTTCCAGAATGTGAAATCAGTTTTTTTATGATAAAACAAATTTTTATGCTTTGAATATATATGGAATTGAGTGTCTACACAAGCTCATATATTTTTTTTTATCAGAAAAAAAAAATTAGATCATAATCTCCTTTACAATATAGTACCCATTTGCTCCATTGTTAATTTGTTGTGATTCTAGCAATAAGAGCTCTTCTCTCCTTTGGGACATACAAGAATTGATTATGTGGAATTTAACTAAGAAAGCAAGCACCCATGGTAGAAAGAAACACATGTTCTTTGTTGGCTCGTGGGACATTTGTTAATGTTCCATGTGTCTTTAGATATAATTGGAAAAGCTACAGACCTTTTGTAGATCTCTTGGGTCTGGGTAGTTTGTCTGAAATGTAGCCAATAAGTTTGAATGATTCTAATTCCTTACTCTCCCTGATAAAGTGATTGCTGTGAGGTTCCAATAACAGTGAAGCAAAGCATTGTTACTTCATACACTGAAGCTGTTTCACCCTACGTGCCTCAGTGCCTCAGTCTTGACAATGCTAAGAACTTGATATTCACAGCATTGTAACCCTTCATAAATTAAATAATGAATCTGAAAAAGACTGGAACTTTTGTAATTTTTGGGGGGGAAGAAAATTCTTTTATCCATGCCATGGTAGTCTTCAGATTTCCTTATAGCCACGAGATAGATGTAATACTCTAGGCATTTCTAGATGCACACTCTAAAACACTGGCTATTCTGTACAGATGAAATCAAAGTCAATGAAAGTCAGATGAAATATAAGAGCATTGCAAAGGATGAGCATTTCCTCACTCCTGTGTGTTCACAGCTAAGTATAGCTCAGGGAGTCTTCTGTGAACAAGCCCCTTCTATTTTAAAGAAATTCTAAGAACAAATTCTGTCTTGGGCCCTGATAACGCAAATTAGAGCAAGCAGAGTAGGTAGTCAGAGATTTTCAGGACAGGTAGCTGAGCTGATGAGCAAGTGACTAATTTCTTAGTCTCCTCTAGCTTTATGAAACATGAAATTGTATCTACAGCACAAAAGGACTGTAGAATACACCACTCAATCTGAATATTCATGATCTATCTAATTAAACCATTAAAAAAAACCCAAAACAATAAAACAAAATCTAAACCCCATATCCTGTCTTTCTAATTAAGGTCTAAGGCTGCTAACACTTTGATCTAGTAAATGCAAAGGACTATTTTTTACTAGTACGTATTTTCAGACATACTGGAAAATCACTGATAAATTTTCACTTTGATTAGGAGGTATGGTGTGAGTTAGATGCATTTCCAGTTATTCTAGCAGGCTTTAGAGTGAAACTCAAGTGTTGATGCATGGCTATGTCTGTTATTTCCTGAAAGGTATCAGTCTGGAAACATTTCACTGAGGTCAGAGAAGTTACCTCTGTGTGTACCAGACTGCTCTTTAAGCAACATGTACTGAAATCATCTGAGATGAGACACTGTAAGCAATTATTTTTTTATTACAGTGTTTTCTGTAACACCTAATGTAAGGATACTGTCGTTATTTTAAGTTCACTAAACATAGTTGATGAGTTTTGAAAGACAAGAAAACTACAGAAGACATACACTATGCTAGCTAATTTCCAAAACCAGAAATCCCAAATAACAAACTATAATTTCAGTGAAGCATTCAGAATAGGCCACATGGTCCATTTACTCTCATATTTTCTGATGTAAAATAGTAAAGATGCTTTAGAGGATTCTTAAGGAATCTTTGGCTGACAAAGAAGAATTTGCAGCTGTGTTTTTTGGCCTCTGAAATGCTGGATATTATACATCATTTAAATGTGTCCTATTTTTTCATGTTTTAGTGACTTCTTGACTATTTCAAAAGTAAATTTCACTCTTTGGCTATCCAGTCAATTGTGTGTTTATTCTCACTGCAAACTTTGAACAGAATTCCATTTTCCTTGTTCTTGCACTGAGAGGAAATCATTGTATAACACATTTTGCACCATTCTTCTGTCCTCCATCACACTCTCTCACTTTTCCTGCCATTCAGTCATTGTTGTTTGGAACCACAGGACTTAATTCTCAGATAATTTAGGTAACAGTCTGTGTGAAAAGGGAGAAATTCAAATCACTGTACCCTTCAGATTTGAGTTCCAGGATCCCATTGTATAGGTAACCTGCCACCACAGGTAACAGCTATAAAAACAACATAGTGGGTCACAGACTGTATGATGAATTCAAAGATATCAGGAGTCTTGCTGGGAAGCCTGCAGGGCAGTATGAATATAGAGGAATTCCTATGCCCACCTCCTTGCTAGGAAATATTTTTAAAAAATTGAATACACATCTTTCACAAAACTAGTTTAGAATGGCTTCCTTTGCACTCTTTGTTAATGAAAAGAAAAATATGACCCAGCTCAAACTTCATTATCATCCAATTAAGCATTTACTATTAATACACTTATCATAAAGTTTCAGTTTTATAGTAGGGCATCTTTTTCAGTAGCTTTACAAATGTTCTAAACAGTTTTGCATCCCCCTTTCTTTATTAAGCATAAATTCAAAGGGTGGTTTTCTGACAAGCTGTTGCCAGCCTTTGAAAATAGAACTTACTGAGGAGTGGCTTAGTGGAATGACCAAGGAATTAAGACATCACTCAGTTGGAATAGGCTGGAACCAGTATTTCCCATGAGAATGTTTTCATGCCAACATAGATCTTGTTTGCTTTAGATGTACAGATGTCAAAGTTAATCAGAGTATATGAATTTAGCTTTAATTAATGATAACAAATTTCACACTTGAATAAACTATAGTCCAGAAAGGATGCAAGTGAAAGAAGAACTTTAAAATGTATATATATCATAGAAACTGGTGAGTTTTCTGTATTTTAAAAACTATTAATATATTTACATTTTTTGCTAGACTGGGCCTTCATTCCTACTACAAAATTATTTTGACCTAATTAGTCTGGAGATAAAAAACATATCCCTTTTTTAGACTGAGGTTCTGGAAAATTTTGCTCCTGTGGGTATTCTACTGTATTCACATACAGGTGGAAATATGCCAACAGCTCAAACTGGGATCATGGAACAGCAAGATACCTTGTCTCCTGAGTTTGTATGTATCTGTATATACACAAATAAAGCAGCCAGAGTATTTTCTTGTATGTGCATTAAATAAACCAGAACAGTCTCCTGAAGCAAGTAACATTTAATAACATAAGCCATAAACATTATGCAATTAAATCCTTTTCTGGAGCTATTTGTGAGCACTGTATCTGAGATGTTTAGCTACAAAAAGCTTCTGTAGGGACCACTGATATTTCACAGATCACCGAGGAGAGATGAAGATGACAAAGAACCATAACACCCTATCATAAATATGTTGATTAATACAGTGCAACTAATCCACCACATAAGAACTGATGTACATTTACTCTCAGAATAACCTGTACCATGTTCTCAGGAATTGTCTTTTTATGTTTGTTAATAATTTTAGCATAACTTACCTGTCACAGATTCTTATTTCTTGATGCTGTTTAATACCATCTGAAAGCCAATGCTTTCAAATGCTATTTATGCCAGTCATGTTCTCTAACTCAGTAATTACTCTATGTTGCAATATACATGTATAAACTTTTACTGCACTTTTTAAAAGAAAAATATATTAAACCTAGTAATTCTTAATTAACAAAGAAATACATTTGAAAAACAATAAGGTAAGATTAGATACTGCAAAATGATCTCTATTATTTTGATAATTCTCTAGAAAATTTTGAAAGTACCTTTTGACAATCAGTGAGAAATTCTATCCCCACTATTTTAAGAGTATGGTTTAAAAAAACCAAACCAACCAAACAAAAAGTTTGAGCTTCTGGTCCACATGATGTTCAAAATGCATATAGAATCCCACTGAGTTTATTTAAAAGAAGAACTTTCATGGAAGGGATATTCAAAGATATAATACCTATTGTATAGGATTTCTTATGTGCTTTCCTGTCAGGATTGTGTTTCCTAGGAACCTGCTACTTGCAAGACAACAAACCTTTTCTATTGCACAAAACTTTTTACATGTTTGACATATCTGACACACTTTCCCTCATCTGCCAACCCAAAGCATGAACAGTGATTTATAATTATATAAGGAAGAGTTGAAGCAACTGAAATTCAAGGTAAGCTCCCTTTATTTGTTCAGAGCATTACTATCTCTACTTTTCCAATCATTTTTCAGGTAGGATTATCTTTGAGCTCTCTTCCTTTATGTTGCTAAGACTCTATTTCCTCCACAAAATCTTACAGATGTCAGCATTCAGCTGTGACAGAACTGCTTAAGGACTGCAAGGTAAAGTTATCAGCTGGCAGAGTTGGAAGAATCACAAGTAAATCACCTATCTAAATAAATGTATCTGTACTGGAAATTAATTCTTCAGTAGCTGAGGGAAACAGAAAGACTAAATATAATGGGAATTTTTGTTACTGACAACATTTAAAAAATAATTTCACGTTTATAAACATTCCCACTAATTATTCCTCGTGTTCAATTTGGCGTGCACCAGGATCCCAGGCCCAGGTCCTTTCCTACCAAGCTGCTTTCCAGCCAGACCCCAACATACATGGGTATGGGGTTTTGCATGGGGTTGCTTCTCCACAACTTGTAGGACTTGGAACTTCTATTTGCTGATCTTCAAGAACTTTCCATCAGCCCATTTCTCCACTCTGTTGATGACTTTCTGGATGTTAGCATAACACAGTTTGTTCAGTCACTCCTCACAGTTTCATATCATCAGCAAGTCATCTAAATTTTCTTTGTGGAGAACTTCCAAAATGCACTTTCAAAGAGAATTACCTCACATATACAGACACGTGAAATAAACTATTCTTTTGAAGTACATGTCACCTCTACTGATTATGTTGGAAGCCAGATGACCATCTACGTGGTACCAGATGTTGACTTAATACTATACAGATAAACATAAGTAGGATACATTCAGGTCTAGTGATTCTTCCTTTATTTCTTTTGAGCCAGTGTTAACTTTCTCTGTAGCTTCTCTGGGATTCTGTTAACTTTTTCTACAACAGTCTTCTCTACCAGAACTCTTAGATTGTTAAACAGTCTTTCAAAAACTTGTATGCACTGAAATCAAAGGTAAAACCCACAAGCTATTCATCAGGATCTTGTTTTTTAACTGTCTCCAAAAGTCATCTGAGGACCTTCAAACTTTCTGCTGATTCAAATCCCCATCCCACTGAGAACCATTCACTTTCCTACTGCTTGCCTCACCACTATGTCATTTAAATATCTACCCTCTTCCACACTGAGTTTGGTAGGCTCTGGTAACAGTTGAAATGCTACCCAGCTATTAATGCATTTTTGTTATCTTTCACAAAAGGCAAAATATCACATAGGATTACATTTACCTCTACTTAAGTAATTGAATAAGGAAGTACTCATAAATTTGTGACAAAAAATGATAAAAATGATTTCTTATTAACCTGTGTACTCCAAAACCAGAGAAGACTAGAGCTCTAATGCCTCATTTTTGTTTGTTTGATAGTTACTTTTAAGACAAATATTGCCATTGGAATAAAATATGGTAAATTCTCCTCACAAAAAGAGCTAAGGGTTAATGACTGTGTTAAGAAGAAAAAAAAAAATCAAAATATTTCTGACCTGGAAAATATGGAAAGCTAAATAAGGCTTTAAAGGCAAAGGAATTATAAACAATAAACTGTAATATCTTTAGCTTCCTAGTAATTTAATGATCAGACTAATGCTGATTAATTTACCATTTTTCATATTGATTATATCAAGCACTTTCAGGTTATCTATCTTCCTATAGTCACTTTACAGCAGTGCCACATCATTTTCTACCCAAAAATTATGTGAAGCCTGTTAGATGTTGAATGAAACAGATAAAGCCGTTGTGGTCTAATGCCTCTCTGCTCTATGCACTTCTAAAGCTTTTATCAGATTCAGATTTTGCTTACAAGCTTTCCCAGAGTTCTCCTATCATTGGGTGGAAAATATTTATAAATGGAATTAAATCAAATATCCTTACAAACCCTAATTATTATGGGTGATTAATTTTCTGTTCTGGACTCAATTTAGTGCCTTTACAGATATTTTTTTTACGCACACCCAGGTCTCTAATTTATTTCCCCCCTCCCTTTCATGTCCTAACAGTGCAGGGTCATGCTGGGATACTCATTAGTTTTATGCTAACATTTCTGTCAACCAGCCTCAGAGGCATCAACATCACCTTAGAAACCATTAACATAACTGGTGCTGCAATCTAAAACTGACAAGCAGACAACAGTCATTTAGGGGCTAAAACATGTTTGTCCATAAATGAGCAGTTTGGAGGAAAAAATTAAAAATGCTTGTGTTCCAGTTATCCTCTGGAGACAAAAAGAGATCTCAATAAATCAGGTCTGAAGTCACTTTAGTACATATATCCTTGCCATGACTGAGAAATAGCATCAGGTTTTTCAGATCCATAATTTATTTTTTGCTGACAAAGTCCAGAAGTATTGAATTGCCCATGACAACAAAGATGCCTGATCAGGTTTGTAATCTGACAATGCATTGTCTGAGTCTGGTTATATTATTTGCATACTTGTCAAGACACATTTCACTTAAGATGTCTGCTGCCTCCCTTACCAGAGCTATTTATGAGGCAATTTTTCACAAGAACAACATGAAGAATTTGCTTTGTCATATATATGAAGATTCATCTGAAATGAATAGCATAGTTTTGAAGTTTGAGGGACTTTGAATCATTAAGTATGCATCCTGATTGGATCAGTGGGTCATCTGGAGGAAGCTTGTGAAAGTCAGGTAAGAGAATAAGGGAACAAAAAGAAAATGCATCTTGTATGGCTTAGTGACTTGGCCCTTCAGGGTCCCCATTCTCTTTCTGACTAACAGAACCATCTAAAGGTTTTCCTTGGTCACTCACAGTACATAGAAATATGTACTCTTTTAAATACCTTTCTGTTTCTCACTTTTTCTCCTCACAGCTCCAAATGCATACTACTGATTTAGAATATTTTTTCCCATTCTTAGTTTGGCCAAGAGAGGTGAGAAGGCAGCTACCCACCGGTCACAGAATCACAGATTCATCAGGGTTGGAAGGCACCTCTGGAGATCACCTGGTTCAACTCCCCTGCTAACACAGGATTGCCTAGACCACATTACACAGGATCACATCAGGTGTGTGTTGATTATCTCCAGAGAAGGAGTCTCCACATCCTCTCTGGGCAGCCTGTTCCAGTGCTTTGTCACTCCGACAGTAAAGTTTTTCCTCATATTTAGATGGAACTTCCCATATTAAAGCTTGTGCTTCTTGTTACATTTCCTGTCACTGGACATGACTGAAAAGAGTCCAGATCCATCTTCCTTGTACCCACTGTTTAGATATTTATTAGACATTAATAAGGTATCCCCTCAGTCTTCTCTTCTCCAGGCTAAATAGGACTATCACTCTCAACCTTTTCTTGTAAGAGAGATGCGCTCATCCTCCAGTCACCTTTGTTGCCCTCCACTGGACTCTCTCCAGTAGCTCCCTGTCTCTCTTGAACTGGGAAGCCCAGAACTGGGCACAGTGTTCCAGATGTGGTGACATGAAGGCAGACTAGATGGGGAGGAGAACCTTCCTCAAGCTGCTGTACACACTCTTCTTTATGCACCCCAGGATACCATTGGACTTACTGGGTACAGTGCTGGCTCATGTCTACCAGGACTCCAAGATGCTTCTCCTCAGGGATGCTTTCCATCAGCTTTGTCCCTGCTCCTAATCTATATTGACACACAGTGTTGTTCCTCCCTAGGTGCAGGACCCTACATTTGCCCTTGTTGAACCTCATTAGTTAGGTTCCTCTCTGGCCAACACTCCAGTCTGTCCAAGCCATGCTGGATGGCAGCACAGCCTTCTGGTGTGTCATTCACACCTCCCAGTTTTGTATCATCAGCAAACTTGCTGAGGGTGCACTCCCTCCTCTTGTCTAGGTCGTTGATGAATACACTGACCCCTGAGGATCATCTCTGGCAATTATCAGCCAACTTGACCCTGCACCATTGTTCATGACCCTCTGAGCTCTGTCACTCAAACAGCTCTCAGTCCACCTCACTGTCCACTCATCTAACCCATACTTCATGAGTTTGCTAATGAGGATGTTATGGCAGACTGAGTCAAAAGCCTTGCTGAAGTCAAAGTAGACAACATTCACTGCTCTCCCCTCATCTAACCAGCCAGTTATAACATCATAAAAGGCTGTCAGATTGGCTATGACTTCCCCTTGGTGAATCCATGTTGACCTCTCCCAACAACTTTCTCCCACATTTTTTGAGGTGACATTCGTGGTGATTTGTTCCATCACCTTTCCAGGGACAGAGGAGAAGCTAACAGGTCTGTAGTTTCCTGGCTCATCCTTCTTGCCCTTTTTGAAGATTGTAGTGACATTGACCTTTCTCCAGTCCTCAGGTACCTGATCTTTCAAAGATGATGGAGAGTGGCATAGCAATAACATCTGCCATCTCTCTCAGCACTCATGGGTGCATCCTGTCAGTGCCTATGGATTTGTGGATGTTCAGTTTGGCTAAGTTATCTCTAACGCAGTTGTCCTCTACTGAGGGAAAGTCTTCCTCTTTCCAGATTATTTTATAATATTAATAGTATGATCCATACTGTTGCTTGACAAAAGCACAGCCACAAAGATATCAGTGATAATATAAACTAAAAGAATAGACTCTGAGATACTGGAGGGGCAGATCACTGTCATTAATTGTCACATTCAACACTAGATTCATTAATAGTCTGTCTGCCTGTAATGGTCAGGCTTAGTTTTTTTGTCACACTGAAAAGGACATGAGAAAACAAAGAGCTTTTGAGTTAAAAATACCAGTGGAAAAAATACCAAATTTCTCAGATTACAACAAAATGTCTATTTCTGTTAAGAGTACTGACACCTATAAAAATAATAAATGACTAAGTGCAAACCAGCCAAAGATGAAGATCAGCAGTCAGGGCCTTCAGGTCAGCATTCATCTTATTAATGTCTCTATTGTGGCCCAGATCTCCAGTCAGTGAAGGCTGAGTCAGTGAATTCAGCATGGTTCATGTTATCATTTACCTCATCCTGAGGTAGATTTGTATATCTGCACATTTTGGAAGATGAATTTCAATCCTAAACGTCACTGATGATACTGATTAAATATCAATTCATCCTGAGATCTTTGATATCACAGAGTTAGATTCCTAGGGCTTAATTCTGTTGTGTACAGCTTGGTGACCAGTGCCACTTGAGATCACCTCAAGTAATCTATGGTATTTTCTTGGAGGATAGATACAGAATCGATGCTAATGCTGGATCCCTCTAGGGTGGCAAATGGTGGTTAAGTGAAACACCAAACATTGTCTCAAATATCAATGGATACATGTGAGAAAAGAAAAAAAATCAAATCAACCCCCCTGACATTAGGCAAGATTACTTAGAGCCCATGACTGTACTAGTCATAGTTCTCTTAGGTCATGACACCTTCTCTGTGCCTCAATAATCTGTCTGTAAATTTGGTTTAAAGCAGCATCTTATGAAGCAATAGAAATACTAAAAATCATCAGGCAGACAGATACTGTGGTAGGGTCAGGGAGTATAAAAAGATACCTAAAGAAAGTGTGAAATCTAAAGAAAATTGTAAGTGCTGAGCTTAATACTGCATTACATATAGGATTGATGGCAGATTCTAATGGCTGTTCTATTTCTTGATCTCTGATCTTCATTTCCTAAAATATACAGTAAATTTTCCTTTCTTTTTTCAAGGTTCTGATTGTCTCTATCATTGCTTTTAATGGCATTGCTTGCAGAGTAAAGCACTTCAGAGAAAAAAATGTGGCAGAACCCTGTCTGGTAAGAAAAGAGATTCATTATGAAAGTTGCTTTTTTGCTCAGGGTGGATCTCACAACTTTCTGTAAAATTTTACAATCCTGTTCAATATCCCAAGTTCATGAAAAAAAATCCCCTACTGCTCAGTTCCTCAGTTCCCATGACAGATATAAATGTATTCACTGAATCATAAGCTGATAATACCAAGGCTGAGGTAAACTTTAAAAGCACATTGTCATACATTCTGTGAGGGTTTTGTGTAACCTTATAAAAATGCTATCAGAATTTTTTTCTGTCTGACTGCAGTTTGAAAATATGGTCATTTTATGTAAGATACACAAGCAAACAGCTGTGGAAATTCTGCCAAGACAGATGAAAGGATAGCACTTAAAGAGGAAAAAAAGAGGCTTTTTGACAAAGTGATTTTTATCTCCAATTATGGCTCCTTAGAAATGATAACTCTCACAATGAATTCAGACACATCTCCTAATGCAGGTAGCTATTGCCTTCTATTGGTAACTCAACTTCCATTCTTTCATTAGATGCCTTTCCTACAAAGCTGGCACATATAAAAAAATCAGATTTGATGCTGTCAATGACATTTTGAGACCTGTATTGCAGCTCTCTGTTTCAAAATGCAGATACAATCACTGTGTTACAAAGTGTTGTCCAAGAGGAATTTTGAGGAAGGAAAGCTATATGTTTGCTGGAAAAATATGGCATCTTATTAGACTAAGTTGTTACAATTCTAAGAAATAAAGTCTTCCATGTCATAACTTCCTGCAGCACACTGCAAAAAGAAAGGGGTCAAGTTTCAAGAACCATGGGCTTTATCTTCCTGTCTCTGAATCAATTTGTTAAGTGAATTAGACCAAACCATCTGCACAGCCTTCACCACACACAGAAAAAAAAAGTGGAGAGGCATCAGGATAGTGGTACCAGAGAGAGGATTCGCATTTGCTTTTATAGGCCACAGTGGATTTCAGTGTATCCCCAAACACACCCACATTCTTAGTTTGTCTGTCAAACTCTTGTATCAGCACTCTTAATGGAAAGAAGATTTAGTATATTAAAATGCAAATTAAATGAACTTTGGCAGAGAATTCCTGCGGTACTCTATCAGTACAGTAACAAATAGCTTATGAGCTGGAGCAGCAGTTTACTAAAAATAAATAATTGTTAGATGGGGGACTTTAATCTACTATGTCATATTCCACTTCAAGTCTAACTAGATTGTGACTTCAGTTGTACTTGAGCAAATCAGAATCAGCATCCAGACAGTGATTTTGAAGCAGCAGTACAGTACAAGTAGAAAAATCTATCTAAAGCAGTACCTAAGAGATAACAACAACACTACCACAACGATTAGCAATAGCTATGAGGAGTGCTAAGGTGCAATTTTCTGCTCCTAAGTAGGACACACAGCATGTTTCACTTCAATTAACAAGTAGAAGACTAAAGTGGTTTCAGCTGTAAGCACAAGTTTTCAGTGGTTGTGATATGGCTTCCATTTGTTTAACTATAAGGAGGCAGATGAAGCTTTTTGGCTCTACAGAAGTGGATTGGAAAAAGTCATTAACCTTCTTCCCCACTTCTGAGTCAGACTGGAGATTCTGCAAACTGGGTATCTGGGTTATGTGGAACTTAATTGAGGTTTGCTTCAGCCTTCAGTGGATCCAGCAGTGCCCTTGGTCTGCACCAACCCTTGGCAGTAACTCTGCCCATGGGGTGTTCTCACTGCCAGCAGCAGACACTGCCTGGGAAAACAGGCTGCTCACTTCAGACAGAGCAGTGAGTTAGAAGAACTGAGCTGAAAAGTAAAATCACTGAACAGAATTAATTCTGTTCTCTCTCAAACCAGGACAGCAGTCTGTGACCAGAAGTGAATTAATTGCCAAGACAACTTTCTTAAATCAAAATATTGTTGCACATTAAATGAAAGAACGCATAATGTATTTAATTTTATTTTAAACCCCATATACTCCACACATATCTGTAAAGCTATAATCCACCATCCCTTATACATAGATCAGGCATCTCTGGCAGTTTCTGACAGCAGAAAAATTGGGTTTGTCCATCTGATTAGCTATCTGTGAACTATCTTCTTTTGTAAGTGCTATAGCTCTTACGCTCTGCTGGTTCCCTGATACTTCATTCTGAATGGGAAAGAATCTTTTTAGGTGGCTGAGGGCAAGCAACAAAGCCTTTATGATAACAACCCAGCCATCATCTCATTCCAGTACAAAAGCATTTGCAAACTAATGGTTTGTCTTCCCATTCTGTTTACCACCTATTAAATTTCATCAATATATCCCTATGAGAAATATCTTAATATTTGGTTTATGTATTGTGTCCATAAAATTACCATGGAACAGACATAGTCTGAATAAGATTAATAAAACTTAATTGTTTTCATATAAGATCATACAGTTATTATGCAGTAGTTCTCATACTGTATTCCATCCTTTGTGCCTATCTTACAATTTATTCTATGAGAACCATATTCTTTCACTATTTTATAATTATTATTGAATTTTTGAGGGCTGTGTAGTCAGGAAGTTTGGGTTTTTTTGTTTTTTTTTTCTCTCAGAAGGTGGTGAAAGATCCATTCTCCTCTCAAACCTGTCAGTTTCTGAAAAACATTGCTCCAGAAAACAATTTTCAATGGAAAGTAGAAAGACAATCACTTCTTAGCCTTGGATAGGCATACAACTAGGCACCTATCCCAGGATTATAATACGGATGTTGAACATAAGAACCAGATGCCTAAGCTCTGGGAGAAGAAATGTCTTATGTCACTTGAGCCGAGTGTCCTAGCAACTGTTCTAAAGCAGTTTTCTGGTCTTCCTCGAGAAGAAAAAGAACCAAAAAATCTCAGTTTTGCACCCAAGTGGCAAAAGAATTCTCTTTATAGCTCAGTAATGGTAAAAAACTTCAGAATGTTGTACTTAGAGCATTATATTTTGTGAAGCAGTCTATTTGAGGATTATTTTCTCATGACACAACTGCTTTCAACAGTGCATTTGCCTAGGTAAAATAAACTCTAAAACCTTATGGTTTGAGGCAGTCAGAAGCCTTCCAGATCAGTCACACACTCAGGCAGGTAGCTGAACTCCAATTCTTTCATTTTGCCACATGTTGGCCTTCTTTTAAAAGAAACCAAGTGCTAATTTTGGAACGCATGAGAATCCATTTTTTCAGTCTCCCTGTAATATAAAAGCAAAATTTCACACCAAGATTTAGTTCCTCTTCAATCTCTCATACATACATTTACAATAAATTTCACTTCCCTTCAATCTCACTAAAGAAATGTGTGAATTTTACTGTGAGTTCACATTAGAAAACATTATTATGTTTACAAATATATCACTGAGAAGATGTGAGTACAAATCCAGAGATTTTGTTGGAGTATATCTCAAGGGTGCTTCCAGCATCCAGACAGACTGTGTGGAGAGATCAGGAGTGGAGGCAAAATGAAGAAAAATCCCCTAATGGAAAAGTCACCTGTCAGAAAAGCTCTGCCAAGGAATGTCCAGAGTATGAGGCTTGATGATGTTGTTGCCCACAAGCTATAAGTATGAACAGTATCTATGAACCAGAGATGAGAAAACCATCAAGGATACGGGATCAGCAGTGAGACAAGGAAACATAAACACACAAACCCATGAAGAAAAAACAGTTTAGAAGTGAGAAAACTGGCATCCCTTTGAGACACAGAGACACACTTCCAGCAGCACAAGAGGGATTGCAGGCAGAGCCAACTGGCTTGGCAGACTCTTTTCAACAATGCTGCATGGAAAAACCTGCCCGGACCGCAGAGGAAGGAGGTTTAGGCTCTGCTTTCAGGAACCTCCCAGATTGGAGCCCTCCTTAGTTAAATCTGAACCTATCAAAAAAGCAGATGGGAACCTTTTCAGGTACCTAGGCCTGGTATTCTGCCCCCCATCAGTAACAGGAATAACCATTCATTTTTGTTATCTAATACATGTTATACAAGCAGGGAAAGACTGAAAATATTCTATGGGTCACCAGTGACCAAAGAATCGTGTGTTTGAGGAAGGCAGTAGGAAAAAGTGAAACTAATTCATTTACAGAATATAGCTTCTCATTTAGCACTGCCCAGTCACCTAGACTGTAGTACTGACTACAGTGGTAAGAGAGATTTATTTTTAAAAAGCAAGGTATTTGTGCTTTGTGAGAAGCAAATGGGGACAAGAAGTATCTGTGTAAAACCTGTATCTGCAACAGGGTAGAGATTTGGAAAAGATCTGATATGAAAGATGCTCATGTATTAATAAAGACCATATATGTGTCACAGCAATCCATGTAATGAATTGCTTTATGTCCTTCTGAGCATTTCATGTGAGAACTAGCCTCTCCCTACATTACTTCCTTTCACATTCCAAATCTCTGAGCAGTATCAAGCAGGTTTGCATTGAAAAATCAACTTGCCATACAAATATTTATTTCTTTCCTGACAGGAATCTGTAGAAGAGTCCAGTTACCTCCGGGCTAGAGTTTAGGATTTTTCTGCAATGAGAGCACAGCTATCCATGGGATTCATGGGGCTTGATAGTAATAAATTATGATAATTTTAGAGAGTGTCTTTTACTTAAGACTATCTCAGGACTTATATAAAGCTATTTGGTGTACTGGTTGCTGTTTAGATGATCCATAATAATAATCACATTGACTAAAGCAACTGCCTCATCTGTGGAGACTATAGTCTTCATACATCTATCTTTTTTTCCAGGTAAGATTAGGCCAAATAATCTCCAAAGATTTCTGTGCATGAAGCCCTGCTGAGCTTGCCATACACAGGATGAGAAGCAACAACATTCACAGGATGCGAAGCAACCAAGGGAACTGATCCTTTTGCACATTGCTGCTGCTTTTATTTATTTATTTATGGTGCTCACATGGATGTTCTCCATGAAATCCTCCCTTGGAACAGTATGAGAACATGCTAGGTGCCCATAACTGTTTCTGTGAAGTACTGTGTATGGTTTTCCATGAGAAACCCATGGATGGTTAGAACAGCTTATTCTCGGGGAGACAAGGATTTCCCTTCCATTACTGAGCTTTAAGAGTCCAGTGCATACTACTGCAGGTGCTTGTACTCACAACAGGAGAGGGAGCCAGGGGGCACAGCAGGGAAGGGGACAAAATTATTCATCCTGGCCTTGGGGCCAAACCAGTCCTCCTATGGAGGATAGGAGTTCAGGATTAATACCAGATGAAAAGGGGATTTGAATAAGAAGAAAAAAAACCTCCACTTGCTCATGAATTCAGTTGTAATTCATGTATCCTGTGCACAATACGAGTAGCAGAAAGGGTTTAACTTGGGCTGAGGACCTGATTGTTAGGATATAAAAATTAATAGCATATTCAAACCAAGAAAAGAAAAAAAAAATTCCTTAACTGTTTGCCTGCAGTAAGAAAGCTTTGCTGTGTTTTCTTTCCTCCTTTCCTTTCCCAGAGATCTCACCTGTTTTCACTTAAATAACTGGGATCAGTGATGAAAACCAGAAATAATATGCAGAATGAAAAGTCTTAGTCTTCTGATTTACACGAGAAGAATAATCTAACAAAAACATGATCAATAAGTCAATGAGGGACACCAAGTGAAGACTAGAATAGGATTATTTTAGAATGGTTGAATATGAGGAACAGTTTTCGATAACCAGCATCAGATATGCCTGATGCAAATATAGCTAATTATTTAATGACAAGTTAATAGGACTTACAGTATGTACTGTAAACCTTTATATCATTGAATAGACAAACTGCCACAGATCCCATCTCAGACAACCATTTAAATAATATGAAGATAGTTGTCCAGGTTTACTTTGCTAAAAGTATACATGGTGTACTACAAAGTCCCTCTATTATACCTGCTAAAGTTAATAATGTTGTTAAGACTGGATGCACAACAGAACACTAACTAAAATGGTCAAGAAGGAAGAATTGAACCTCTACAGCTTTCTATACTTAAGTACTAGTATCATTTAAAGTGCACTTAAACTAATCATGCCAAAAATGTAGATATTTCAGTCATTCAAAGTATCAACCAAGCCTTACTTTGCAAATGTACAAAATATTCCTCGAAAAAGGAAACTCTTTTTTAAACAAATTTAAACTTTTGTATAAACAAGTAGACTATATATGCCATTTATTTGGTTTAGCATCATTCACTAAACAGGCTGGCAAAAGTATATAAACATGTATCCAAGTGAATCATGCAACCTGTAATTAGCTGAAATCAGTCATGCACAGTCGATTCAGGGAGAAGTAATGTCTATAAAACTAGGGATTATGAGTTACTTGATTGTTACAGATTGAATGTTTAAAAACAAAACAAAACCCACACGAAAACAAACACCATGCTCAAAATAGCTGAGTGTAAAAGATGAGAAGCAAAAGAAAGTATGGTCACAAGAAGAGCTGGACAACAGATCAACAGCAATTTTGGGCAGCTTTGGTCCCCACTTCCCGGCCATAATTTAGCTGCAGCATCATGGGGGGAATTCTGTTCAACTGCTTGAATATTACAGTCGCTGAAAAGTCCCAATTAATTAATATATTAGGGACCATAAAGTATTCACAAACTGGTCATGAAGTCTATTTGCAATTTGCTGTCTGGTATATAAAATCATATATGTTTTGTGGTTGCTTTTTATTGAGGCTCCTTTAGGGTAACCAGAGATGTAATGAGAGTTTAAAGAGCAAATAAGGCCTTTAATTCTTTTGGGGAGAGGTTTTAGCAGACAATAAATAAGCCTATACAAATTAGAGCATTTAAAATCTTTTCTTATCATCTTTAAACCAGTTGGAGAATAATGTTTATTTAGCTCTGCACAAGGACCTTAGCTTTAAAAATAACTGTATTCCTTCCTGAGTGAGGCAGTGAGAAAGATAAAAGCCAGATGTACTGCCTGTCTGAGAGACTTAACATTAATTTTTTTCTTGACACAGTCACACCAAGCTATGAAAGTGTGTGGTCCTAGTTGTAAAAGCTGTGGTTCGAGCATGGTTCTGACCAGGAAGTTGAGAGAATTTCTGGTTTGTATCCTATGTGCAGTTGAACAACATGCTTTTTCACATGCCTGGCAAGTACATGCAACGAGCTGATTTTCTCTTTACTGCTCTCAACTGTTTGCCACGGAAACATTTGTACATGAAGGTACTGTTGACAAAACAAGTGACTAGGTTTGGTGGTCAATGGACTTTGCTTATTCATCAAATTATGGGAGTTTCACATAGATAAGTCACTTTTGATTAAGTTCTCAAAATTTGTCAGATTATTTGCCAACTCACCCTTGCTGCTTTCCGGCAGCTGGTCTCCCAGATTTACACCCTTCCAGAAGCCACAGCTCCTCAAAGCTCAGAATTCTTGGAGGGAATCCAAAATGTTCAGTTTTCCAACCAGATGAATATGAAGCTGAAATTAAAATCAAACAAAAAGATTCTGATATAGAAATTAATTTTTAATGTTCCACTTGAATCCTAATCCCATATCTACTAATTTTTTAACTGCCCACCTTATTAATTCAGCACATTGGTCTCTGTTTCCTTTTACTAAGTTATCACACAAAGGGGAAACAAAACATGATATTGCATAATGTAATTTAAGGACTGCATGGAAATGAGATTTTTAAGTGGAAGTATCCAAATTAGGAATATTATTTAGTACTTCGAGAGACCTATAATTCAGGAACCCAATTCTTACCAGTGTCATCTAGGGTTTAAAGTCTTTTCAAGAGATCTGGAAGCCAGTGATTCAGATGCTTGTATCCACATAGGAAGCTGTGGATATAAAGAGCTCCAGTATGTGTATGCTTTCATCACTGGCTTGGTGAGCATAATCAAGTTATGCCCCATATCAAAGGTGAAGAAATTAAACCAAGATTCTATGGCTGAAAATACTTATCAGTATGACCACCTGAGACCATTTTTTATGCTTTTTTATGATTTATGCTAATGGTGATACTTGGAAGCAGAGACCTATGCTCCAGTTCCAGATCAGGACATTTATGTATTTTTCATAGAAAAACAAAGAAACATAGAAAAGTCTAGGTTGGAAGGGACCTCTGGAGGACATCCAGTCCAACTCCCCTGCTGAGAGCAGGGACATCCTCAACTAGAGCAGGGTGCTCAGAGCCGTGTCAAGCCTCATCTTGAATGTCTCCAGGGATGGGGCTTCAACCACCTCCCTGGGCAACCTGGTCCAGGNTGTTAAACAAGACAGGTCCCAGTATGGCCCCCTGAGGGACACCACTTGTCACTGCTCTCCATCTGGACATTCAGCCACTGACCATTTTTCCAAACATATGTTTTCTTTGAAAATGCATAAACTGCCCCCTGCAGAAAGAACTGAACCCAGATTATCCCTCTCCTTGGTGTGTGCCTTACAAATAAAACAAGAACATTTTATTGTCTCTTTACTACCAAGGTGCAATTTTCAGGAGGCAGAGAGGAGGGATTTGCTAGAGTAGCTTCAGAATAACAATTGTAAGTGTCTTCATGACAAAGTAAGATAATTACTGAGTTTCTTCATGTTGTTATTCTTTTACAAGACTGTTGTGGAAGCTGAAGAAATGTGACTTTCAGTCTTTTCTTTGATGGAATAACTGAATTCTACCCCAGAGTCTATGAAAAATTCTGGAATTGCTTTTCAGAAAGATGTGATGAGTGGTACAAGCACCATTATAAAGGAAAACTTTTACCTACAGTTTTAGGTTAATCCTTCCAGAATTTATTTGACATTACATCAGAAATGTGTTCAGAAAGTACTTATGAGATCAAGTTGCTAGAAAGGTGAATGCTTGCCTGCATTCTGTTTTACAGTATGAGCTACAAAACCTGGCTCAGTGCTGCCACAGTTGATGTGCATCTGAATATGGATGTAAAGGAAATGAGAAAATGGTTTAAAAATGAGAAAATGGTTAAAAACTAGTGTCCATAGCAAACTTAGCATCATAAAGCAACAAAGAGCAAGTAAGCAGAAGGCTCTGATCCTTAAATGCTATCTTAGCCCTATTTAGATATCCAGGTTTTGGGTGATCTTGACTTTGGATACTTGTGAAAATTGAATCTTGTCCTGTTGTTCTCAAATATTGTCAAGTTGTGTTCATGTATTGTCTAATTCAGCACAGCATGAGTCCTCATTGAAATATATGTGTTCCACTGAAATGCAAATAAATAATTTCGAATACTATGTTTATTATTATCATTATTGTTATTGTTACTTTTACTATTGCTATGATAATTTATTGTTATTGCTACATTCTTTCTTGCTTTGAAATCACAGTAAATTAGACTTGACTTTGCAACTTTTTAGAGCAATTCTGTTAGTAAGTCTCAAACAGGTTTATCTTAAGGAAGTGGTTCCTTTGCCAAAATTAGACAGAGGTATGCAAATTACTGAGAAATAAATCAGCGGAATGTTTGGAAGCAGTGACAGTTTCAAAATTGAAATGATCAAATCTTTTTCATCCAATCTTATATTTGATTTTGCAGTCCAAAATGATATGCTATCTTGTATAAATTCACACCATTTAGTGCAAACTTTCATATACACTCTCTCTCTTCAAAAATTTATGTGTTACACTTCTTCAAATAATTTACACAATACACAGAGCATATGAGAAGGAAATAAAATACATAGAAATAAATGCACTGACAAATGTACTGCATAACACTAAAATGTTTGCTGTACCAGAGAATCTAAACCTATAAACTATTCCAGCAGTCTGGATTACAATTATAGCTGCAAAAATGCACTGTAATATGTCAAGCAATATCATTTTTTCATGGGGACTGCATTTCAGTGCTCTCCATGACTGAAATCTTGACTCCTCGGAATTCAAGGGGGAAGTTCCCTGCAGAGCTGTGACACTGCGTAGCAGCAGAGTATCTGGATCCCAGAGCTGTGAAAGGATTTAGCTCACCTATTCATCACCTCGCTTCTCTTCACTTGGGTCCTCAGATAGGAACTGGAAGAGCTGTTGAGGAAGGAATCTTTAACCCAACAGAGTCCAGAAAAGAAATTCTCATTTAGAAATATAACAGCAATACTAGTAGTGATGAAATTAAGCTATTGTAGATGGTGTGAAATCATACAAAAGATATGAATTTATGAAGTAGTATAGAGTAGCTACTATCACAAGCCAACAAATAAGCCTAAAAGGGATTGTGTGATGCAGAGAATGTTTATTTCATTAAACTTTCCAATTATGAGTTAGCGGTCTGTGTTCATGAGCAGAGATTATAGAACTCACACATTAGTTCCTTTCCTAGTTCTCCAGCCATAAAAATTGCTCTTCCTTCCCAAGAGAAACATTAAATGTAGTTGAAATGCTTTGATCTGCTCTTAAAAAACAGATATGATTTTAATGTGACCAGCCACACAGAGTAGGGGCCTATATAACTTAATCCAAAACTGATACTGTTTTATGCATAGATCCTCAGTGCATTAATCCCTACCTTCAATTTTAAGGCTGTTATTGAATATGCAAACACTAGAATGTTAGATTTTCTAGATTTCTGGAAAGATAGAAAGGAGAGAACACTGGATGTTATAAACATCCTATGGAGGAGCTTAGAACTGATTTTGTCCCATCTTAGAAGGTATTTTGGCTAACCTTGTCTCAACCAATTTAATCACATACTATCCCATCTGCATTGCATTTGTAGTCACTTTAGAATATTCATTTTACTTTATTATGGTTGCCAGTTGTGTAGTAGCTTGAAAGTTAGTACTGTTATTTGTTTGAAAGGTACACTGAAACCCATGCACTGGCCAAGTCTACCTCCTTGTTTCTGGTTTGCTCCAAACTCGTTCTGTGATAGTCAAAATTGAAAAGTTTCTTTTCTACAGTAAGAAAACAATTCTTAATTACATTTGGGTTTCAACTGGTTTGGGTTTTCCCCCTCCTCCTGAGGGTAAAATACATGCAGGTATGTATTTTGTGAGTTTTAGATAAAACCCATCCACATACATTATATCAAATTGCCTAAGCAAAAACTTACATGATCCTTTTTCCAAGTTTTCCATTTAAAAAAATATTACCACGAGCTTTGCCACATTTGGCATTTTATCTCCTCATTAAAAATATAGTCAAGAAGGAAGACAAAACAGATTTAAGGGAAGAAAATCTTAATAAGATCTGCAACTACAGGAATTTTGAGCGCACTTTTATATAGTACAGTTTTTAGCAGGCAGCAGAGCAGGATCTTTTTGCTTCTTCAGACTCGGTGTTTGTTTTTATGTGCTGTCTCTGCTGCATTTGCAATAGGGTAGAAAAGTCAATGAGTATTTCCTCATGTTGATCTCTGCAAGTGGTTTGCATTCTCCTGTAGTGAATTGTTTCTTGTTACCGGACCGTGCTTTGGTAAACCTACTCCCATGGTTTTGGATAGAAGTTGTTGTGGACATGCAATTACTTCAGATTACTGTTGTCTGCTACTAAGAAGCATTCCTTATCTCTTTCAACATGGCCGGGTGTATTGCTCTACAGTACTCAAGGGCTTCCTCTTTCAGTCATTGTGAAGATACATGCTCTTACTCTTGTATGAATTCCTCATCTGATGCTCAATGCCTTTGTTAATCTTGGTTACCAGAAAAAGTTTCTTACTAGAGCTGCCATTTGACACTTTCTGAAGTATTTCCTGGTCAGATCTGCAAATTATTCAGCTCAGTAGTGCAGAATTTATCACCCTAAACTCCCACCTTACTCAATAGCAGGCACTTGATTGTGGGTCTGCAGCAAGCAGCATCTGTTCAGTGGTTAGCCTGAGGATCAGCTGATTCCTAACTAATAATTAGGGTTGTGTTCAACAGTTTGCTTAAAGCAAGAATTCAAGCAAGAATTCAATCCTTTAGCTTTGTACAAAGAATGCAATCTATCTTTCTTACATTTTCAGTGATTAATCTGTGAACAAATATAAAATCATGTCTTTTCCACTATGTTAATTTGGGAATTAGAAACTATCAAACCCATTGTTTCTAAAAGAACATCTTTCTACACATGCCTTCTCTTCAGATCCCTTTTAACCGTGAATTGTCAGGTTTTTACCATTTAAACTTCCAAATATACTTGTTACAGTCAAATGGACTGATACTCTTCATAATCAGGTCTTTCCATCAAAGCCCAGTTGGACAAGAGATAGAGAGTCTCTAGCAAAGGACATTAAAAAACCAGATTGTTAGATTAATGCTCACAGGGATTTTGTTATTAATTCAGCAGTTCTAGGTTCATGGATCCTTTTTTTTTTTTCATAGAAAGAAATATAGCAGTATTTTCAATAAAGAATAGGTATCAAAATATACCTTGTCACTGTTCAGATACCTGTTTGTAACTGAGGAAAGGCAAAATCCCTGTATTTCAAGGTCACATTATTGTGACCTGTAAGAATATTCCTTTATCAGTCACCCAAGGACTTCCTTGCATATATTTGTCTAACCAGTAACAGCTGCTTGAACAACTGAATCTCTGCATCTCATCCTATCTTTAAACGGATGAGAGGGGAGGAAATCTGATCTACTTCATGTAAATTATATGTGACCTCTGGGCTGTTGGTAAGGTGCCAATGCATCCTTCAACTGAGCAAACACTGGAGACCTGACCTAAACCTATATTTTTTTGAGGCTGTTGCATGTTAATGATATATTTATTTGTGTCATTCAATTCACTCAGCTTCCTGAAATCAATAAAATAATCCCTGCTGGAGAGGTCTGGATAGGATATATAATTCCTTCTGGCTCATAAAGGGATGTATTGTCATTAGCTGCTCATTCCTAGCAGGGTTTGTGGAGTCTGTGGTTTTCTTCATTCGGTCAATGGTACTATCAGTCCCCTAGGGAAACATACTTTTCATTTACACAATAGGAGTGTTCCTTAAAGACCAACTACAGAGAACTTTTATAGGAAAGGCTGCTTTCTCACCCCATATTGCCGTCAAGAATGATCTTAAGCGATGTATACTTGCTTTTATAGAAAGCAGAGCACATGTACACAGCAGATAGATACATTTTTAAGGCAAATGACTAGGTATTTATGATGTTATCCTATTATATGTGTATACATTTTAAAGATTTTAGAAATATATATCAAAACATTTTTCAAATAAAGACTTCACGATGTGCCAAAAACCAAAGACGTCCATCTGTACATTTTCTAAATTCTGTACTAAATCATTCTGAGCTTGATATGTGAAAGCATTACTAGCCATGGATCTCGTGTTGTATCCAATTTTAGTCTGGATGTGGGCTGGGAAGTGTCCTGGCATGATGCAGCTAGAACAGCTTTCTCACAATTCTTTGTTTCATCTCTCACTCAGGTTACTTTATACCATCTGCTTTGAGTTCTCTCCAGTCTTGCATGATAGAGGATAAGGATACAGACAGTTTAGGAAGCAGGAAAATATGAAACCCCAAACATTTTCTGTTAAAAATAACAAACCACACCAAAAACCCAGAACAATCACATTGTATATAGCAGCTAGTTTGTAAGTGTGTGAGTGTATGCTGGCGTGTATCTATGCACATGGGGTTTGGTTTGGTTTTGATCATGATACTCACCAATGTTCTTTTTCGTATCCATAAATATCAAAAGCATTTGAAAGGTCTCCACTGAAATTTTTCTGCGTGTGTCTTCAATTCCATTTTCTTTTTTCCCCTTTCCCACCATATCTAGAGTGGAGACTACATATTAGTTTGAATGAAGATATACAGTAAACAATTTTTATATGAACTTTATACAAGTTATGGCATAAATGAGATGGAAATTATCTGTGCTTTGAATTCTCCAGCAGTTATTATATCAATATGGATAAGTCCCATTAAGTGTAATTATTCAGAACCTTGAAAACGTCTGTTAATATTGTATATTGTGGAGAAGAACAGATGTTACTTTCTAGGATTTAACTTTAAATTTCTGGAATGTTGGGGTCTCTCTCTTAACTCTTTAGTAAAATTATCTCATCTCAACTAATATGAAATGTACTATTCACATCATGGTGAATAGAAACAACCAACCAACAAAAAATTCCAAAGCTAGTAAAAATAGTGTGTTAATATTAAAAAGAGTTTTCTTTACTATATGTGGCAGTTATCTAATCTGTTCTCTCCCTGTAAATTTCTGAGACTGAGGTTTTTAAAGTAGGTAAAACTCTGGATTCAAATTTTGAAATGGAATATGACTACAAACATGCTGCTGATCCAGAATAGGAATGGGTATAAGGATAATTCTGTAATTCAGTAATGAATGCAGAAGCATCTCTTCATCAGCCTCTACTAGTTCTGTGATCCCGGTTAGAGCTGGAAGATTCAGAAGTAGCCTCATTTCAGATAGATATCGATCAATCACGTGACAAACTGAGGATGAAGAAGTCAAATGTTCCTAGTAAACTCTATTACCAAATGTGACCTTTGACACAAATGGCCCTTTCCACTGTATGCAGCTGAGCAGGTGCATAAGCTGTATTTCCTTCAATCTGGGGGTATTTGCACCCCCTCAGCCCCCAATTCTTTACATATTTGAATCCAGGAGTCACGCTGTACTCACGTACTGCAATCTGATTATCTTAGACTTGTCATAGGGCAGAAGTTGACTATTACTATCAGGGAAGTATTTTGCCACACATCAGTGATTCCAGTAGGATTGCCTGCACTTAGGTAGTGAATGTAATATAATTCAAGCTAGCTTATCCTGATAATATTATTCTCAATAGAAAGAAAACTTATTTAATTGTCATTAAAGAGGTAAATTTAAAATATAATGAGCTATAAAAATTTAGAGAAGGCACAAGCTGCCTTAAACTCTTTTACACAGCTAAATATGACTATATTTGCATATTATAAAACTTATTAATACTTGTGCCTCAGATTATTTAAAAAGCATTGTTCTCTGAGATAATATCAGTATTGAATTCTGAATTCTGTGAGATACTTCAGCCTTTTCTAAGGAAATGAAAGGTCACAGAAATTTACTACATGATGTATATGGAATGATCTCTCCATATGCAGCTTCTCTGCAGTGATATAAAGAATAGTGTTATATGAATTTTCTCCATCATAATCTCAGTTTCCTTACTCTTAAAGTCATCGCCAATGACAAGGGAAGCTAAGAAGGGGTTTATAGACTATCTTGTTTTCATAAAAAACCATACCAGAACATTATTTCATTTATGTGTGAGTTATTAACATAAACACATATTTAATGTTGATGTTTAAATATAAACATCCTCGCATATTTTTGCTATGTGCATTAAATGGATGGATCTCTCTTTTTAAAACAGCTTGTATTTGTTTTTAAAGCAGATAAACAATAGCAGAGACAATATATGCTGTTGAAACATAATAGGAGTAGCTGAAAAATGTCTATAAATTTCCTTTGGTAGTACAATTAGGATGATTTTCTGGGGGTTTATCAATAATATTTTTCATTATGAAGTATGAAATTAAATATTTGTCATGTAGAAGATCTACTTCAGGAAAAAAAAAAATTGCATTTCACTTATTTGGGGGTTTTAAGTCATGACATGTTACTTATCAATACTGTATACCATGTCATGTCACAGAAGGCAGAACAAATTTCCCATATTGTTATCATATGGTTTTGAATTTACTTAAAGCACAAAAATAACTACCTCAGCTGTTCTAGATGAAGCATCTTTGCTTGGTTAGAAATTGAACTGCTCTCTCTCTTTTCAGACTCTAAGAATCCCACTGTGTCCACGCTTTTAACTTAGATGCCTCTATTCACATTCAGATAGAGACAAAATTTGTATTGGGTGAAGAGTCCAACATATACATTTTTAAAATCCCCTTTTGCTACCATATTTTTTACACATACTCAGAGGAGTTTAACCTGTGAAAGGATACAGTGAGTGGGCCCAGCAGATCTCAGCTAAAGCCCTCAAGTGTGCTTAAAGTCTCCTTTGCCAGCACAGCCTGGTCCTGCACTCAGGAGTGGGAGCTGTGCTGAGAGGAAATCCTACTACTTCATGTATATTGCTTGTAACAAATGATTAAATGCCTTGATTAGTAAAAGTGGGTTATTTATACTGCATTTCCTTCCTGCTTTTATCTTTCCTGTTCTTGGCCAGGTTTATTTTTTAAGCAAAACAGAAACAACGTTTTTCTGAGTGTTGGGTTGTTCATTGCAGTGCAGGCATATGCTCATCACAGTTCTACTATGCTCAAATATGTTCCCATTTCCCAGGGTACAATATTGCTGGGCTTGGACATCTGTAGGAGCCTCCACATCTTCATATTTATCACTCTGCAGCAAGCAAAGCATGGCAATGCTTAGTAATTCTGCCCTCTCCCATAACTGAGTGTCATCCTGCTGCTGATTTATTTGGAGCTGTTGTCTGTACAGAGTGATAGCATTCCCATTGCTCCATCAGAAGTCCTCCAGGTCGATGTAGGTTGAAGACAGACTAGCCATTTTGCAACAGTATGGCATAACAAGTGGAAATATCCCATTTCAGCAACTCGGCATGCAGTTTATTCCTGTCACTGGTGTCACCAAATCAAACCTACTCTCAAAAAGTCAAACCTATCAAAGCCTCCTTTGTTTTGTTCTCTACAATTCAGGGATTGCAGAGCCATCTACTGGTGCTTCTTATACCTGTAAGCGTTTGGGAATATATAAATGAGCCATGAATCTCTAAGGATGTTCATCCAAATTATACTGGTGAATTTTGCCTTTCTGATTGCAAATTTAGGGAGAAAAAAATGAGAAGTAGGCAAGTACATTTTACCTGTGAAAATTCGTATAAATAATGAGTAAGCTGATAAAATAAGGATGTGTTAGAGAGTCATAAAGATGAAGTGGGAAGGCTGAAAGGGCAAACTTCAAAATCCACTTCTTTTTGTGGGTGTGTTTGGCTGCTAATAAAGGATATTTTTATTTGGGTAAGTAGCTGCTTTCTGAAATTGTAGTAAAGACTTCTTATCATCTAATTCTGTTTTTTCAGGTAGTTCTTACTGGAGCAAAAATAATAAAGACTGATTTTGAGGGTCTTCAGTGGGACATAACCCCTCCTTTTAGGCACAACTAAAGGTAAGGCAACAGTGAATATCCCTCCATATAAATTAAGCTCCCACCAATAACCATCTCCTTGTCTCTAGATAAGCATAATTTGCAATTTCAACATTTGTTGCAAAGTTGTTGTCTGGGAGGCTTAACTGCATCTCCACATTCAGGTGGTGGGTCCTGTTCAGTGACAGACCTTCTTAGATTGCTAAAGTTTAACTTTAGGGTGAGTAGTTGAAGATACATGACCACTATGAGCAACTTCTAGCACAAGGCAACAGTGAAGCAACTTGCGGCGGGCCATTCTCTCATGCAGAGAGTCTCTGGCTATAACTCCTCCCAGGTGTGTCTAAAAAGAAGATGAAGCTGAGGAAACAAGATGTGTTTGCAAAGCCAATCCTGGCCTATCCTTAGGATAAATCTACACCAGTATGTAAAGCAAGTCAAAGATGGTTTCTCATTTGATACTAAGTGCAACAGATTGGCTCAGCCACAATGCACTTTCTAAAGCAGAGTATTCATACATACATCACATAGAGCTTGGCTCTGGGCCCTCTCTGAGCTGAAGCCCTAAGGCATTGTAAAATTTAAATATATATTTAGTCAGTTCAGAATACCTGAAATAATATATGGGCTGTACAGCAACTCAACAGGAGGAAAAAAAAGTGGATGCATGCTTCATATCCTGATCTGTGTCATGAGGGTGCATGGAGGTGTTCAAGGGATCAAAGTTGTATAGTCCTGAATGACTGTAGGAGAGGGGAATCAAACTGGTCTGGACTTATTCTTGCTGCTTATCAGGAATAGCATTGGTATTTGCTATGGCCTGAGTCATGCCTGTGTACTGCCCACAAAAGTACAAGCAGGGAGACCCAAACTCTGCATGGGAGCTCAGTGGCTCTTAACCCGTGCTGAGGACCATGGATCAGTGTTTAGGCTCGGGTCATGGGTTTTTTTGGTTTAGTATTGTAGGCACACAGAATTTCTGGAGCAAAAGTAGAGCAGATATTTGTTAGCAAGAAAGCAGTTAAATACAAAGTGGAGAATATGAGTACTATGGCACAGATCCAGAGTAAAAATGTTATGTGTGAGGGACAGTGTGGGACAGTGAGGGTAAGAAAGTAGATCTCAGATCCTAAGGAAAGAATAGGGGGGGTCAAGTGGTTAAGAATGAGGACATCGTATGCAGCCAGAAGGAACAGGGAGGGGACGATCGCCGTGTAG
>VWZY01000374.1:265386-275395 GCA_013399075.1 Chloroceryle aenea | reverse complement strand
TGTTAAACAAGACAGGCCCCAGTACAGACCTCTGAGGGACTCCACTTGTCACTGCTCTCCATCTGGACTTTGAGCCATTGACCACTGCCCTCTGGATGTGGCCATCCAGCCAATTCCTTATCCACTGAATGGTCCACCCATCAAATCTGTGTCTCTCCAACTTGGTGAGTAGGATGTTGGGGGACCGTGTCGAAGGCCTTGCATAAGTCCTGATAGATCCCATGTATAGGTTGTCTCTTATCCACAGATGCAGTCACTCTCTCGTAGAATAAAAATAAGATATTTATAAAATTTAAGATAATAAATAAGGAGGAGAAAGTGTTTGGTACAAAGAACTTCCATAGGCTTTTTTCAGCAGAATACTACAAATCTTAAAACAGAAGAATTATCTTTACTGTTACCAGCCAAACAAGCACTTCTCAAAGTCTCATTTTAAAATTCTCATCTCAAAGTATGGGTCATCACAGGTATCACAGGGTGTCAGCAGCTGGAAGGGACCTTGAGGATCTTCGAGTCCAACCCCCCTGCCAGAGCAGGATCATATAATCTTTCGTATCTTTCAGTCATATCATATCTTTCATATCTTTTCTTATCATATCTCTTCATATCATATCTTTCAGTCACCTGCAAAACATACTTTAAATTAGATAATCTGTTCTTAGCTGCTGATGTAGAAGAGTGAGACACGTAACTGGAGGAATTCTCTACCTATTAGTAAACAAGAGAGAGAGTGTTCAGCTCTTGATGATGAGACTGAAGAGATGAGTTCTTTTCTAGTTTAAATGAACCTCTTTTATCTGACTATGAAACCTCCTAGGTTTGTCTGGTTTAGTTCTACAATTAGTAATACTGCAGTTTGCACCACATAGAATACACTTCAACAGGATTAGTCATTATAATTCACTGTAAAATGACTGTCTAAAGCTGGGACATTTACTAATTTAATTTGTTTTGAATTCCCCAGCAGTCACAAGAAGTCATCCGTATGAGGGATGAGGTTCACCACAAATTGTTAATTTGATGTTGAATTTAATTTCCAGTATATAAGTGCATATGTAGGATTTCTTCTTCCCAGGTTAGTTAATTTAATAGACATTTCCAAAATACCTTATGGAAAAGGAAATTAATTGCCTGAGAACTTGGTTCTAACTTAGAAATAATTTATCTGTAATGTAAGACTCTGGGAGAAAAGAATTCAGAGTTCATAGAGACTACTAACAAAGACCAGATGTCCCAAGCCACCCATGGAGATGCAAAGGTCTCCAAACCTCTAACTTGTGGACTATCCCAGCATGACTTACTTCCTGTTTTGACATTTTCTGTCCAACTTCTTACTTGGATCAGGCAATCTATTTCATCAGAAGTTACTAAAAAGAAATATATTCTTTATATGGTGTGTGATAACTGAAGCAGCACCTATAGAATCATAGAAAGTTAGGGGTTGGAAGGGACCTCTGAAGATCATTGAGCCCTGCCAATGACCCTGCCAAAGCAGAATCAATAACAAAAGTACAAAAGTACAAATTGCTCTCCTATGCATATATATGTCAATTGATACAAATCAAAGTCTAACTTCAGTCTTAACTGAACCTACTCCCTCCAAAATAACCAAACATGAAACTGCACTTGAGACAGGTCAATTAAAAGACCCATGCAAACTCTTCAATTTGCAGAAAACTTTCTTGAGGAAAAAAATGAATGGGCAATGCAGTGCTGTTTTGATATGGACTCAACACGAATTTTACATCCAAACTGATCTAAATAAAACTGACTAAATAAATATTGTCATTTATTTTGTGTCTAATGTTTACTTTTCCATTTTACTTGCGTTTTTGCCTCTAATGTCAAGAGAGACTTCTTTACTTTTCACTTGTTTTCCTTTATATAATATCCCAAGCAACATAGGTTGCTCTAAAGTCAAAAGCAAATGTTGGAGGCTAATGAGAGTCCTTTTCTTGGAAGTTTTCCTTCAAGTTTGTCAAGTTAGTTGCTGTTACTAGTTCTTTAAAAGACATTTTAGGATCAGTGACTGTCACTGGTGAGTTATTTTATTAAGTAAAGAATGCATTCAAAGTACAATAATTCTAGTTTGTTTAATGAATGTTTTTAAAGATAGTAGTTTTGAACAATTATCTGTTGGAAACACTCACTTGCAGATGAATAGTGGGGTCCATTTAATATTTTATACTTTACTCATTCTCAGAGGCTAAGAACACAGAGACTTGCTTTAGGCAAGTTTGTTTAACCAGTGATAAATCTGATACAATAAAATATGGATGTCCTCTGGAAATTTTAGAAAGAGATGTTTTTCCTAGATGTACAGTAAGAAATTAGGAGAGAAGATGAAAAGTCAAGTGTTTTCCTAAAAGCTTCACTTTCATCTTTTTCATGTATTTAAAACTCTCATTTCCCTCTGTTCCCTGACTTCTGCTATGATGATGAAGTGAATAACATCTGGGTTTCTGTTGTCACTGCTGAATCAGCATTTTGTTGCCCAGCTTTCCATTCATGTTCTGACCAATAACAAATGCATCTTCAGGACTCTCCTCTAACATTAGTATATCCATATTTTAATGGTGCATAATAGCATAACATAAATGCAAATGAGTTGACATTTCTAGAGCAAATTCTCACCTCAGAAAACTCCAGTGAAGAAAAGTGGATAAATACATAAGTCAACACAAAGTTTGGTCTTTTCTCTCTTTAAAGGTTTTCTTTAAATTAAATATATAAAACCTTTTAAAAAGCCCCAATTGTATTAGAAACTGACCTACATTCTTTAAGGACAGAGGCATAACTAACTGAAAATGGCTTTTTGGCAGTAACTAATTGAAGATGGTTCTTTCTTGGTCAAAGAGATTTTAATCTGTGGGGTTCCAAGTTATGATATTAGGGCTGAAAAATAATGTTGCTATTATAATCACAGTCTGTGTTTTCTCTTATATGAAAGTAATATTCTTCCTGAGTTTCAGTAATAGTCTGAAAAATCCATCCTTTTATTGATATTAAAAAAAATAAAGTATTAATTCTGATGAAAATGGGTTGAAGAAAAAAATATTTATGAACAAGCAATTAAAAGATCTAAAAATACAATAGTAAAAAAATCAGAAGTAATTAATTTTGCTGCTACTGGAACATTAAGGTTTGATTTTGTTTTGGGTTCATATTAAACTTTTTAAATGATGGAATTTCCTGAGAGCTAGAAATTGTATTTCTTAGTGTCCTCCTTAGTGTTCTTGTGTTTTGGGTTGCTGAGTCAGTACTAATATATTACATAGCCAGTCTGAAATTCATAGCATCCACTAGTTTCATTCTTTGTTTTTCTCCTGTCCAACACTGTTCTGGTTTCAGGACAAGCTGAAATGCTATGACCATGCTGTCATTTCTTTTTTGCAGTATGATCTATATCTTCCAATGAAAATATTTCAAGTACATAAAAAATTATAATAATACATGCACTGTTTTGCCACTGTAGAATTTATGGGGTTTTTTAACATTGATCTGCTGTTCCCACATCCTTCCATTCTTTTTATATTTCCCCAGTCTGGATAAGAATGGTGGATAAACCAAAATGTATTCAAAAGCCCACTGTTTTTATTTTCTTACTTTATTGAAGCAGTATCTGAAAATTGTGAGGTCCTACACATTTATGCTGAATAAGAACGTACATGTGATTGTCATCCCATGCAATGGCAAAAGACATCCATTTAAACTATTAATTTCAGCAAATACTTCACTCTGAGATCAAGATATATTAATAAGGGATTTTTAGATTAAATTCTCTGCCCCAGTTATCTTAATAGTCAGTTCATATTTATACTCACTGCAGCACAAATTGTTCCATTTATACTTCTGCAAATTCATGAACATTTATGCTTCAGGAAGTTTTTAGAAAATCAGATCACACTAATAAGTCACAGTTCCTTGGTTTAGCCAGTTATGGTCTAGTTTCTCCATCAAATGATCATAATAATCTAATTCCCTTCAGAAGAGAAAATCACAATCGCTTATTTCATCTTCCCTCGTGTAGTTTTTTCACTAAGAAATACTGTGTCTTTCATTTAAAACACATGATTCTTATAATCAAGGAAAACAATGACAATTACTAAAACTTTATCTCCTCTCTTAAAGTAATTCAATATAACAAGGGCTAAACAGGCAATACTGTGTAAATATCATAAAGAATTCATATAGCCATCACCATTTGCAACTACAATCTGTATGTAAATGTCTTCACCTAGGTTATGTATCATAGTTACAAGCTCCTATAATATATTTTGTAGTTGTTTTTGAAGTATTAAGAATAGCCCTACAATCACTAGAAGATTATCTATAGTAGTGGGAAATTTGCTTTCAAAGTTCATTATAAATTGGTTTATGAATATATCAGTGGCTATGTTTCAGTTTTCTCTTTGAAGTGATATAGAGTTGAAAAATAAATCAGACTTTTATCCATATTTCTCTAGAACTTAGTAATGTTATAAACAGCCCCAAAGAACTGTGACTGATTGATTCTGAAGGAAGATCAGTTCACTTCAGGTAGTATAAATCCATGAAATAGCATCAGTTAGCTCATTTTATTACCTTGCATGTGTTTACACAGCAGACTTAATTGTACTTCATGCTATTGTTTACAGCCTGTTCTTACTTCACTTTCAGGCCATTTGATAGTCTATTCATCAAGCCTACAAGAAGATATATGCCAAAACCAAGAGCAGCAAAGCTGCCAGTGTCAAGACACTAAGCTAATGCTTTCACATATGAAGAATCAACAGAAGAAAGAACAGGTATACTCACCTTTGCTCAGTCCACCTTTCAGGAATATCTGCAGTAAAACAGAACATATCCAGTGGATCTTTAGATTCATATCACACCATCAGTGCTCACTACTGAAAAGACACTGTTTCTTTTTGACACAGTTTGAAATCATATATGTTTTACTGAATATGCTACAATAATCACTGTAGTATGAAGTACTTAGGCTCTGCTTAAACATTCTTCATGTAGCTGAGCATACCCAAGTCACCCCTCAGCAGGCAGTCTGAGCCTGTGCAGGTGGAAGGGGCATGAGGAAAATGGAAGTGGGAAGCTTGTTGCATGTGTGACTACTCCAGAAATCACATCTTCACAGATGACATGCAGAGGAAGTAATTTTATTATGACCTCTAAGGTAGAGAAAGAAAAAAAAAATCAGTCCTGTTAATGAAAGAAAAAAAGAATATTTAAAGGTCTGGTTTAGTTATTTGGCTGAAAGATAAATTAATATGAGTATTTTGGTCCTTAGGGTACCAAGGAAGTATTCCTACAAATGAGAAAGGGATAGAGTGCTAAGATAATAAAATTTTCTCATAATTTTTCACAGCTCTTCTTCTCCAACATTGTTTGCTTCTTGTGTTTTTACTGCTGTACCAGTTCACAGTATCTTGAATATTTCCTATGGCTCCTCTCCATCTCATAAAGAAGATAGAATTGAAGGAAGTGTAAAGCAGAACAGAATACAATTACTGTTTGGTAACACAGGGCAAATACTTCTGCTTTGTTAAGGGGTTTTGATCAAAATAGTCATGCTAGAGCTCAGAGAGGCCCAAAACTAAAAATGGTTGGAGTCTAAAAAGATTAAATGGGTATATCATCTTACTACCTGTGACTGCTGCATTTTGTCCATCTACTTTTGTCCATCTTGGGGAAAAGATAGCTGCTTTTTTCTGGTGTGATTTTTGGTTTGGGTTTTTTTTGTTGTCTGATGCAAACTAAATGGCCATTCTTACAGTTTTTACATTTTCACTTAGTTTTTCCAAAAAAAGGAGGAGGGTGCAGCCATTATTGTTTGGACCTTTCTATCTGTCTCTAATAGGAGTGCAATTTAGAGCTAGTCCAATTCACAGCTATCTATGGCTCATTTTAGAGAGCTCTAAAAGAAGTTCAGACATCCAACTAGCAGGGAGCAATGAAATTCTGGAGACACCTTCAATGTCTCCGACATGGATGCAGAAGTCATCTCTATCTGCTAGCAAAGTGGCCTGACTTTAACTAGAGGATCACTCCCATCATTGCCTCCATCTACCTTTTAACCTCTACATTTTTTTTATTCCTCTAAAGCTTCTGGATATTTCCAGAGATGAATAAAATTGAGAGAGAAAGATATCAGGAGGGAATGGGCACAATCTTGCAGACATATGCTAAGTCTGCAAGACATATCTTATGTGGTAAACATGTAACTTCATCTAAGGAAGATATGTCCTACTGTCTACAGACAGCATTTCCCAGTGTTAATGATTACTCAGAACCACTTCTAACTACTACAGAAATTTATGCCTATGCCATAAAGGTGGAGGGTTTCTAAATCCCATTAAACTACTGAAATTCCTTTACCATCTCCATGATGAATATTTATTCACTGACTTTCTACAAAGACTCCAGCCACTGAACCAAGATACTTCTAAGGATAGAGTAGTTTTCAATGGACTCATTCTCTTGGATAAAGTTTAATTCATTTTTTCTTTTATAACAGACGTAAAATAAAATAAAGTGCATTATTCCAAGAAGCTTCAATTCTTCAGACCATGACATCTGTCAGATTTGTCAAAAGGAACTTTTCAGTGGAGTATGTGAAAAATATATCTGTCCTATCACTGTAGTTCAAGTGAGATGAATGTCATATCAAATAATGAAAAAACATGGTATTGGAAGAAGGTAACCCTGCTTTTTTGGCAAGTTAAGAACTCACAACACAGGAAGATGATTTTGGATAAAGAACTGAGACACCACCTCATGAAGACTTGTGCATATTGTTAGCTGAGCTGACCTACCTTTTTGAACCTTCAGCTCTTTGTGACAACCTCTAAGACATCTTCTGCTCTGGTTATGACATTTGAGAGGAAAACCTGTTCAAAAAGGAATAAAAATACTTGTATCTGGCTTTAATGGCAGTTTCATAGTCTCCACAGTCTCCCCCTGTTATTGTTAAAGTACAATTTATATAATAGGATATATAAAATCCTACACTTGGTCTGCATAGATACCAAAAATTTCAATCTGATAAAAGAATTCTTCACTTACAGCAAACTAAAGGACTCACTCCTAGCAAGTCTAATGCCGAATAGGTAATTCAAGATCACAAACATAAAAAGATTTAGGCTTCTAAAATGGGAGTTTAGTTTCCTAAGCCCAGAGTCCTGACCCTCAGGTGTCACCTAGCCTGTAGGAGTGCTTTTGGCTGAGCACTTCAAGGCTCCCAGCACCTTCAGATTTGACTTCTGCATGGACATGAGGTGTCTTAGTAATGAGGACAGTGGGTAGTTCTCAACTAAACACTTGTACCTTGTTGCTCTCAGTCTTTCAACATCAGAAGAGGTGAATGAACGTGCTGAAGAGGCCTGACCTGTTTGTACAAGCAGGATCACTGATGACAGAGCAAATCAAGATCATTGACTGACCCCAATGCCACAAGTGTGCTGGAACCAGAAAACTAGGCAGTCTCAACATGAAGCATAAGGAAAAGAGATAAGTGTCCAGAGAGATGAGTACTGATTATGGCTGAGATTTTGAACAGCAAGCCTTACTTTACCAGAGTAAAATGAGCTTAGACTATTTTGAAAAGACAAATCAGACTGATTATGCCTCTGAGCTTTCCATTATGTGTGCACACACACCCAAACAAAAACAAGGCTTTCCAATTCATTGGTGTCAATTCACTGCCAATAAATAACCTGAGAAGGAAAAGGCAAATATTTTATCCGTATGCTGTTCTCCTCTCTGATAATTTTATGGTACATTGCTTTTTTCACCCATTTTTTGTTGAAGTGCAATAAGCTGAAAAATTTCAAGGTGTACATTTCTCCTTTCATATAAGTTTTTAAAAACAATGACAAATGCATAGTAAAACTCGGTTTGGCTCATGTAAGTTCAGTAATAAACCACATGTCCTGTGAATAAATCCTGAGGGGCTAATATGCAAATATTGATGGTGCTAATAATCACTGAACCCTAGTTTCTATAATTGTTTTTACCTTCATTATCTCCCATAAGATACCCATTTTCCACTATGAAATCTGATGCATGCAATGCAGCACACATCATGGGTTTAATGGCCTGTCTTTCAATAAATTGAATTTAATCTCTTTTACGACTATTTGGAAGGACCAGAAGATAATAAGACCATGGCAATAGAACATTCAATGATCATTTTCAGCCACTGAAATATAATACAGAAGCTAACTGGTCCCTTGAAGCATGTCCACTTACTCTATGATGTATGTAAAAGGTATCCTATCATAAATATTCTCATAGTAGTTTCCTATAGGCAGGATTAAGAAAGGTTTTCCCTTAAATGAGAAGAAAAATACAGAGTATCAACAGCAGAGCTCTGTGGAGTCCAGCTGCAAAGAGATGGTATTCAAATATGTAGGTTAATTCCCAAATTATAGCTTTGTAAAAAGGAGACAGTACATTATTATCTACTGCAAAGTAAATTTTATTATTGCATGAACATTCTCCCTACTTCTAAATATTTTTCTCTCTTTTTCTTCTTCTACTTTTTTCTCAGCCATTAAAATCATGCCCTACTCCACCCATGTATTTGTCTCCACACCCTATTTTTCCTGTATACTGTCTTGACAGAGGTGAAATGATTGAAATGATGATGCACAAGTAACTGAAAATAATTGAGAGGTCTAGCTTTGGTCTTGCAGTGTAAGTCTGCTGCCACCTATAGAAACATTTCAATATTTGCAAGCAAATGCAATATATGAGTTGAAAATGACTGCAAGGAGAGCACTACTACTACCACTACTACTACTACAGGGACCTGCTGTGGCAGAAAAATTAGTGGCTGTTTAGACTACTGAGAATGCTGTAGAAAACATTACCAAGTCTGATGGATAAAATAATCTGCACACCATATTAATGGTCGGTGCCACTAAGAAAGAGCAGTGATAACGTGCAATAGGCAAGGAGCAAACAAAAGCAGAGAGAAAAGAGAGAACGTTGTGTTTTAAGAATGTGATTTTTGTTTGCTCTCTCAGAAACAGCAAGTTCACATTAAGGATTATCCAACATACATACATAATTAACTGGGAAGAGACAAGACCACACAGAACAGGAAATGTGGTTACACAGAGTAAGTGACAGATTCTTCTTCACTTTCCCCTAGTCAATATTTTTACTTATTTCACCCTTTATCCCACAACTTCAAGTGTATCACAGGACTTCTGTAAATTAAAAATTCTGTTTGTTTTTTGTTATTTGTTGTAGCTATTTTCTGTCTAGGTACATACAGGGAAACTTTTTAAAAATAAAACTTTTTAAAAATAAACTCAATATTTCTAAACATGAGATCACCACAGCCTATTTTTGATCCTCTAAAGCACTCCATTCTGACTAATCGCTCCAAAGTCCTCTATTTCAAGAAATCAGGAGATCATTTCATTCTAATTTCTGGTGACCTATGTAAAAGCATACTTTATGGTTATTTTATGATTAGTAAAACATCACAGAAACTGGCAAGTGAAATACTTGCCTTTAGACTAGTGTCAGTGAAGGAAAAAAACAAAACAAAACAAAACAAAACAAAACAAGCAAACAAAAAAAAGAGTTTAAGTTCCTTTAAATTATTTTGATTAAAAATAATAAAAAATAGCACAGTACCAACCATCATCCAAAACATAAATCTAGTGCCAAGCTGAACAGCTCTGTATTCAGTGAGGGAACCTGTAACTAAACTGATGACTGCAGAGGTGGTATTGAGTACTGGGAAAAACAGACAAAGCAAAGGAAAGTCAATAGTTTTTGGAGAAGAATTCATATACTACATCCCTGAAATAATACAGAATCACAAAATGGTAGGGGTTGGAAGCAACCTCTGGAGATCATCTAGTCCAACCATCCTGCCAGAGCAGGTTCACCTGGGGCAGGATGAACAGCAACACATCCAGGTGGATGCTGACAGTCTCCAGAGGAGAGCCCAGAACCTCTCTGGGCAGCCTGTTCCAGTGGTCAGTCACCCTCAGTA
>VWZY01000374.1:151237-265178 GCA_013399075.1 Chloroceryle aenea | reverse complement strand
AAAACAAAACAAAACAAGCAAACAAAAAAAAGAGTTTAAGTTCCTTTAAATTATTTTGATTAAAAATAATAAAAAATAGCACAGTACCAACCATCATCCAAAACATAAATCTAGTGCCAAGCTGAACAGCTCTGTATTCAGTGAGGGAACCTGTAACTAAACTGATGACTGCAGAGGTGGTATTGAGTACTGGGAAAAACAGACAAAGCAAAGGAAAGTCAATAGTTTTTGGAGAAGAATTCATATACTACATCCCTGAAATAATACAGAATCACAAAATGGTAGGGGTTGGAAGCAACCTCTGGAGATCATCTAGTCCAACCATCCTGCCAGAGCAGGTTCACCTGGGGCAGGATGAACAGCAACACATCCAGGTGGATGCTGACAGTCTCCAGAGGAGAGCCCAGAACCTCTCTGGGCAGCCTGTTCCAGTGGTCAGTCACCCTCAGTAGTTTTCCCTTGTGTTCATGCAGAACNAGGCAGAATAGAGGGGGGAGGGAGGGAGAACCTCCCCCAACCTCCTGCACACACTCTTCTTAATGCACCTCAGGATACCATCAGCCTTCTTAGCCACAAAGGCACAGTTGTATGGCAATGACATGAAAATTTTGAATATATGCTAACTAGAATGATTAAAAAAATAAATAAATGAAAAACCCACAACAAACCAAAACAAAAAAAAAAGATGCTTTCCAGTCTTGGACCACTAATATTTTAAGATTAAAACTTTATATGTAGATTCCTTGGAAATAGATATTATTGTGTCAAGGAAACACCTTTGTATTTTAAAATGAGCACTGAGCAATCCCCTTCAGACAATTTAGTCAGGTTAAGTAGAGTAACCTCACAATTACAAACTTGAATAAATAGAGGCTCATGAAAAAAAAAAAGTCAGGTTATTAATAATGTGAGCTCTACCTGTGGATTGTGCCACCTGGTATTTACTGGAATAAGCTTTAAAAGTTGGGTGAAGTTTTTTAAAGCATGGTAAGTGTCTAAGTCAGAGCATGGTAGCTGTGGGGTACTGTATTTCATTCCAGATCTGCTAATCCCAGTTCTTTTTCACATCCTATAATATAAAGAACTGATAAAAATAGAGCACTAACAAAAATGTAAATCATTTTAGGGCTGAAGAAGATTCATCTTCCTTACTTCATTTTCATTGCATGCAAATGAGTCAAATTTAGCATAGTGGCTTGTCTTTTTTGTGACAACCAATTTTCCTTTTCCGAGTCAATTATTTCCCTTGAATAATAAATATGGACTGGGGTTAATAGCTGTATTGGAACAGAGCACCTGAGACAATTGGTTCCCATGACAACCAAACTCACTTATTAATAATTTTAACTTATTTTCCCCCTCTATTACAAATGACTGGTAAAGGTGAGAGAACCTTAAAATACCTTACATACAATTCTTCCAGCCAAGCATTTCAGATGGGACATCATGGACTTTTAGCAATCAATTATTTCTAACACCTGAAATTATTATTAATTTATTATATTATTATATTATTAATGTAAAGAACTGCCAGGTAAGTGTTACCCAGAGTGTCTTTGGGGAACTCACTTTGATAACATACTTACTTTGGATTCAGAAGGTATTGAAAAGCCCTTGTAAGTTCTTAAATCTTCTGGAAAACTATTTATTTGTAAGAAAGAACCCAATGTCCTGCCTGTTTTGGCTGCAGAGATACACTGGGAAAGTAAACAGAAAATACACCTGAGAAAAAGCAGTGCCTCATACTTGGACAAAAATCCTGGGAGGCACGATACTAGGCTGCTGATCTATCTTCAGACTGCCACTGAATAGTCTTTCACAATATGTGTCACTTCTGTACTGCAATAATCATTATAAGTTGTCCTCCCACTAGTCATAGGCATCTTGAAATTTTACTCCTTTGAGCTACATCACCTTTTCCAAAACTTGTGACTCCAGTGCAGTTATTACTGTTTCTAGAAGAAGTACTTGAGATTGGTTTATATGAAACCATTCCTTTTACCACGGTTTTCTAGAATATAGAAACTTGATGCNCCATTCCTTTTACCACGGTTTTCTGCTTCTGCGTTTCTCTGCCACCTTTAATTTAGAATATAGAAGCTTGGTGTCCTGGGAATGTCAGCAAATACCACACCTTCTAGATGTACACACTCTAATCACAAATGTTACTCCGTCCTGATGAATGCATGCTGTATAAACTATTCTTTGAGTTGAACTGTCTTAAGTTTAAAAAAAGGGGCTTTGTGTAAAAGCAACCAAAACTGAGCAGAAAGGTCTGAATGGCATTTTCTTTTGTCTTCTTATTGAAGGAAACCTTGCAAGTATGTAAGGCTATACACCCTGCTTTTCTTTAAAATCAGAATTATCCATCTGTGAGGGTAATGTCATTAGATAGCAGTACATTCATTGTCACTTAGGCCCTGTGACAATAAACCTATCCCATTACAGATTATACTATCATCCAGATGCACGGTGAAAGACCCTTGTGAAATTTCCAAGAATTCACAAGGATTAGGACACAGATTAGGTCAGGGTTTGTCCATTTCTCCACCAAATCCTTTGAGGGTTGCTGAGTTAACTTTCTTGACATTCTCTATCCATACATTTTTCACCCACCTCCTCCTCTGAGGTTGCCACTGGCTACCAGATGTGCAAATTACATGGTCTTCAAGAAGCTCAGGAGAAATTTTGAACCCGTACATTGGAGCAGCTGAGACCTGGACCTAAGGCATACCCTAAATTTTTCTGTATCCTCCTTTCCTGCTCTTTCTCTAGGCAGGGTAACACACATTCAGCTTCCAACTTTTCTTTTTTTTTTCAGGAAAAAACTTTTCTTGTACAAGAATCTCAGACATAACTGTTTGGGCTATCAGGGTGTGTAACTATTTCCCTTCTTAGAAAGAATTTTTCCCGACTTCTATGTGCAGTATTTATGCCACATAAAGAGAAAGAATAACAAGCAATCATGGTGAGAGGGGAAGAAAAGTCTACTGTAATAACTATACATGAGGGAATCAGAGTAGATGCTCCATGCTGAAAAGAGCTTGTCTGTGTTCATCTGCCACTGACCCTTTGACCTGCTGCTAGGAGAATAGGGAATGAGATAGAGCCCATTAATTTCTCTCATGCCTTTCCTCCTTTCCCTCCCATTTCCCTGTAGCCAGAGGTGGAAATTCACTGCTCGGAGGGCTGAACTATGCCTGAGAGGGAGCATTTAGCCCAGCCCCTGCTGCACTAGTGTAGACAGTAGATGCAAACATTGCCACAGCCTCTAATGAGACAGAGCCCCTCGGGCATTTTTCAGAGGTGGATCAAATCCACTCCAGATAACATCACTGTCTATTCAAGTTTGGTACATCCCTTCCTCCTCTGGTCTTGGTCTTTCTCAGCAGCATATGAGGGGGTTACCTACACAGCTGCATCAGGATGTAACTCCTATCCTTGTCCCAGTGTTTGTCTCATTTCCCTGTCATGAGGACTTAAGATATTTCTAGATACACTGATAAAATACTACAGAACAGAGAGGGAGTGTGAATGCAGCAACGGCTCTGTGGGGCTCCCACCTGACTTGGCTTCATTGCACATATGTTGTCCTTAAGCAATACAAACAAAAGAAGCATTGGAAAAGAGGGAATGTACCTGATTTTGGAGCAAAGAGGCAGGGGAAGAGGCGTGACAACTGTTGGGTACCACTACTGGAAGCTGTATCTGACAGTGGTCACCTTGCTATCTGAAACACAGCCTGTGTCACAGGACAGCTGTAAATTTAACACTAAAGAAGTATAACTGTAGTGATTCATTCTGCTGAAAGAAAAGCAGAAGCAATACTTGTTCTCAGAGTTGGATAGATGAGAAACACACAGCATAGCCATACTTCTTTGACGGAGAGTTGTGGACTTGCCAAACCAGCAACTTTCTACTATGACAAAAACCAGGCAGCAAGGCTAACAGAAGATTCCCAAATGCATCAAAACAGTACTTGAAATGCATTGTGCATCTGGCAGAAGTTAGTAAAACACGCAAACCAATCTCCATATATCTAGCCTCGAGAGCATCCTTCCCTGCATAGTGTAAGGAACACTCTCCCCAGCCCCCAGATCTGACTCATGCTCATAAATTCTCCACTTCTGTCACCAGACATAGCTCAAAGACTTTTTTCTCCTTTTTAAATAACAAGTCTGGATGCAACTGCAAAGATGCTGTTCCTGACACATTGATAGTATTAATTGCAGTCGAAAGATTTGCCAGTACTTTCTGTGTGATAAAGCAGCATAATTGATTCTCCTGTTTTCTGCCTTCTGCATCCTTGTATTTATACCACCTGTTCTCACCAGCAGTTCATTCTGGCCCTGATCCTGGGAAGAAGGCTCCCGAGGCCAACTCACTCACTTAAGTAGATGTTAGCATAAACGCAGAAATCTATGTAAGCTGATCTTCTTATGGGACTTGAACCATTTTTTTTGGTTATAAAAGCTGATATTAGCATACATGCTTCATCTTTCTACTTCTTTACTTCTGAATGAGACCTCTGAAGTTTCCCTGGGTATAACACAACATACAGCTAATGGACACTGTATAGCTGGACATGTTTTGTAACATTGATCTGCTTTTATTCAGACATCAATAGCAAATCTGTCTAACATTGCTTGTCCTAGATATTCATCATCACTGACTGAAAGCTGTCCTTGCTCTAATTTTCTAGCTCGGTTTTATCTCAAACATAACTCCACAGGAATGGTTCTATTGTGAACTACCTTGAGCCATCTTTATAATGTAAATCATAAGTAGGGTAAGCGAATGATAATACACAACTGAGTGGCAATTGTACTCTAACTCTTCAAAAGGAGGGCTTTTGGAAACCAAAACAATTGTATACTTCTAATTCTAAAGAGAGTGCTTTACAGGTCTCAAATTGCAGCATGTTCATTCACTCAGGTTCATGTATAAAACTACATAAAGGCCTAATTTTCAGACCTTTAGATTGTCTGAATTTTTGCAACCCTTTTGTTTGCTGCTATTCTTAAACAGTTCAATTCAAGTTTATACTTTGGCATTGTGAATGTAGGAAATCTAAAAATAATCTTCCCCATAGAAGAAGAATAAAATACTATAGAAAACAACAAAATGTCTTTGGAAAGACTTCGGAGATAAATGTAAGCAAAGGAAGTTCAAAAGTCTGCAGAAGAAAGCTTTGCTACACCAGATGTTTACCAGCCCTGTGAATTATGTATTGTAACTTAAACAGGACAGGCCTCAGCCAGTACACAGTTGGCCAGGATATGAAAAAGATTTGGGAAAAGGGGCAGCAGAGAGTGGTGTTGAAAACTCATAAGGCCACTATCTTCTGGAGTCATTACAGATCATCTATCAGACACAGGTTGGTCTACTGAGTGAGTGAAACTGTCTTTTGGAAGACACACAAAGGCCATATCTAGATTTCTAGGTTGTATTAACATTTGTGTTCCATATTGCCCTAGTAAAATTCCAGATTTCTGTAATGAATTCTCATTTTTATTTACATGCCTTTAGATACAATTTCTCAACTCTTCCCTAGTATGTTTTTTCATCTGGAGAAACACCATTGACCATCACTGTCTCCCAGACACCTGGTGTAAGTCAAAGTCTTGAGGAAAACAGTGTAATTGTGTTGTTTGCCCCCTAGAAAAACAGAAGGCTTTTTTTTTTTAAGATCAACTAATCAGCTTTAGTAAGTATTTTTTATTATTCAGCTCTTGAGCAGATAACTGGAAAGTCTTTGGTTGTTTTCGGGACTTGGGTAAGATTCTGACTACAGAGCTAGACCATATTCAGTCATTTAGAAAGACTATCACAAGAAAACCAGTATTGGAGTATCCCTTGGAATATTTATCTACCTGGGGGGTTCATCCACAGGTTATCCACTTAGGTTTTTTCAGCCACTGCTTCTATGATCACAGAAATGCAGATATCAGGTATATTTTTGTACCTGTCATTTGCTGGGTGATCTCAAAGCTATTAGTCACACTATTTTATAAGCAGAAGTAAGAAAAAATCCCAATCTGTCTCTGACAGAAGATATGATTTTAAGGGAGTAACAGTTTGCAAGTAATGACTTTTCCCCAGGCTTGCTTATTTTCCAGCATTAAACCAAGTAGTTTATATGAAAATAGGAAAAAAAGGAAGTTTGATTATTTTAGAATGAACTCCTTCTTCTGTTTCCATCAGCACATAAAATGGAGATCAGGGACTAGTATTTTTTCTGTCTCTAGTCCCTGAAACAATAACCCATTAGGCATATAGCTCACCATAAATGGAATGCAAAACTGCCTGTTCCATGAAGTATAGAAGTCTTTCCAGTAGTAAGAAGTAAAGCTGCAGCAATTTTCCATGTCTTTAATTTTACTGTCAAAAGATATATGAGGGCTATGTCCTGGAACTGATGGATTTCAAGCAGAAAAATTAAATTTCACATATTAATAGGTAAAAAGAGGGGCTTTGCTGGCATAATTTTGATCTAATTATTAGCTCAAGGAAAAGGTTTTGTGAATCTGAATTTACCATTAGCATATACTGCACAATGATGTTAATGGTCAGCATGCTGTCTAGATTATAGTATTGATAGAAATGTATTTCTCTCAGAAATTAGATTTAAGTTCTTAGAATAAGAACAAATGGGGAGATGGGGAGAACGGGGATTTTAAAGCACAGCAACATTTTGGTTTCTATGCCAGGGGACAATTTATTTCAGCTTTTTCATCTTTGCTTGCTGCTATTGTTACAATGAATGAGTGAACTTAATTAGCACTGCAAGGAAGGGACTGTGTTCCCAAAGCTCTCTAAATGGGAAAAATATTTAAAGAACATGGAGCAGAAAACCATAAAAAAATGATGGGAAAGAACAAAAGAACTCATAACCTTTGTCTAATTACTGCAAACACAGTTGTATATAACATCTCCAAAGTGCAGTTTCATAAGTGTTATTCAGATTTTCCTAAAACATTCATAAAAATGCATCTAGAGAAATGAATAACGTAATCACTCCATCCTCATTTAAAAAAATAAACTTTACACATGATGACACAACTGGATGACATACATTGGACCTCTTTACCCTGTTCACTGAAACTCACGTCTAAGTGGAATAACAATAGACTCCTGACTATTGTAATGGAAAAATAAACTCAAGATAAAGCAACTTGCAAATATAAAGCAGGAAATCCAAGGACTTTCCTTAGATCTACTTTCAATATGACTTCAAGGAACAGATTAGGAAAAATGACTGAGGCATTTTCATTTACTTTAAATATACTTACATTAGGTGATTCAGATTGTATGTTTCATGCCCCATCTGTAGATAATATTACTCTGTTTTTCCATCTGAAACATGCCTTCCCTTCTGGTTTATTAATTTAAATACTGTGGCAAAAGAACAAAAGTTGTGTCTGTAGAGAGAACCACATTTCTCAACTGGAGCCTCACAGAATCTCCTAAGAACCACACTTACCAGTGGAAAGGATCCATCTCATACCATAAGCAGAAACCATGGAAAGCCTTGCAGAGATGGATGTGTGCTTTTTGACTGCTGCTTGTTTTCCTCCACATGAACCTTGAAACATTGCTCTGTCCCTCCCTTAATTCCAATGATGGTGTTTATAATGCTTTAATGGCCTCTTCTACTCAGGCTGTGAATATCCTGCTCTGTGGACATCTAGCAAATCCAACACATTATGTATTATCTAAACATTTAGAGGATTTTCACTTCTTAAAGTCAGCTATTAAATATTTCTAGTGGCTTTCAGCATTTTTTTTTTTCAGGGACCTCAGGACATTCCTGTATTGTGGATATCTGCAAGTTATCATCAACATCACACCCTGGTTTGAGAGATTAAATAGATCCAGGTGAATAACTAATGAAAAGAAAGCATAGGTTGTTACCCTTTGCTCCTCTAATGAAGTGCTGCAGCATTAATTTCCTGACTGTCTTGTAATTTGATTTCTCATAAACTGTAATGTCACTGCCATTAATAACTGCACAAAGAAATGACAGGTGGTCAGCAGAACTTGTGCAGGGATGCTGTAATAGACATGAATTATTCCCCAAAAGCTGTGAGATTAACACATCTGCTCCAGGCACAGGAACAGCTAGCCTGTAATGGAGAGTCTGTTTACTTTGCCAGTGCTCTATAAATCCTGTAGAAGGTATCTTTATACAACTTAACCAAATATTCACATTTTAAACCCTATGAATGTAAAAGGCTAATTCCAACCCTCTGCCAGCAGCATTTAGGGACATATTTGCCTCAGCTATTGTGGGTGGGAAAACACAGAGACAGTACACCTCCTTTGCAGGGGTGCTGGGCTGAGGACAGCATAGCACTGTGAGAGTTTCCACTCATGATGGTGATTTTCCCAGGTCTTGGGGTGTGACAAAGTCTGTCACAGCAGAGGCACAAACCCAGATGTCCCCACTGGATGTAGGGTGGCCGTGTACCTATGTCAATGCCCCTTAAGCTACTGTGGGGAAGTACTGCCTTGCATATCATTCTGTGTCACATTAGCAATATTTAGGGGAAACACAATTGTAAATCCAGATGTTATTATGGCAAGCCTTCAATGGCAAAAGCAACTTTATCAGTGTAAATGGAAGTACTGGCTCAAGAAGACACCCTTTTAGTAATGAGCAGTTAGCAAGACTCAGCCATGTGCCTTAGGTGCAGCAAGAGGAAGGCTCATCATTTGGTATATTTAATATATATGACAATTTATACTGAATTTTAGATCAAGGTGTATTTTAAACTTATGTTCAAAACTGAAAATTACCGGTTGCATGTCTAACACACTGAAAAAGTTAGATTCTGCTATGTCTTAGGAGCATCCAATACTGTCTGTTGCTGGAATAGAGTTATGGCTGTCCTACTTGAAGGAGTAAATTTCACATTTTAAGGACTATATTTCCTATGTAGAAGTCATACAAATCATATGTAAACCTTTGCTGAAATGAGTCATCAACTACTACAACTCTAAGTACCAGAAAGAAGAAGATAAACACAAGGTGCTGGCAATTAAACAGTTCAGTTGTCCCTCTTACATAGAGAATTTAGCTCATTCTAGGAAAAAAAAACCCATCATTTTAATGCAATATAGAGAACAATGGCTTATTCTGGCTTGTAAATATATTCCAGTTTAAGCATGTGACTTCTAATTGAAGGATGTTAAAATATGCAGAGTTTGGGGAAGGTCTCTGTAGCCAGCCCCAAAGGGTCTTTGCTCCATTTGTTAAAGCAATTTAGAAATAACAAATCACCTTTGTGGTCAGAGATCATCATTTTGACAAAAATGTAAAAAATCTTTCAGCAAAAAGGTGCAAAGATGTCTATTGAAGCCCAGGCTGTGTGTATGTGTCAAAACATGAATGGGTGTTTCTCTACCAGGGTATGTACCTCACTGGTAGAAAAACTGAGGCCACTAACCAGCAATTACATTTTCCATAGAGACATCAGTGGCGTTCTTGTATTTATAAACTATTCAAAATGTATGAGAAAAGAGGGTGAGGAGGGAGGAGTGACAGCAGTGCAATAACCTGAAAATTAAAAGAATGACTGCAACACTTTGTATCAATTTCTAGCAGGCAGAAACATGTCAGATAGTATTTAAACCATCTGTTGGAAACATTTGGATTATTCTTATCATCACATTATCTCCCAGGTAGCATTTCCTCCAATAAATAAAAGGAATTTGTGCTTCAAGATAAAAGTCAGATTAATTATTAACTTGTTCAAAGGTTCCATTATGGACATTTACTTTTGTGGTTCTCTGCATGTTTCTTCTTTCCTTTTGTTACCCTCAGTTGTAATTTCCTTGATGAAATTCTTTGTTTTAGAATGATTATCATTATGCTTACATCAGTTTCTGACCCAGATAATTTCCCAGTCATCTGGGTAGTAACAAAGATATTTACATTTCCTCCTATTTTTTTCAGTAATGAAGCTGATGTACAATACCTTACTCCTTCAATCTGCAGGGTTTTCCTAAAATTTCTGCTTGCCTAACTCTCTAAAAACACATTAAGAGAGGCAGATGAAAGCACCACATCCAGAAGGACAGACACTTGTGCTTATGGGATGAGAGAGATGGAGCCCCTAAGCCAACAACTGTACTAGAAAACAAGAACATTCAAACATTAAAGCACATTTAAGCCATGTAGCACTTATTTCTACTAACATTTTGAGCCCCCTGCAAGGCTAGTACTTAGATATATCTGCTTTATAGATGAGATACAGGCAGTGTGTTGCTAGGCTGAGTCATTTAGTATTATATAGAGTGTTAATGCAGAAAACTTCTACATAACTCAGGACTTTCATAATTATTTTTATTCTTATTGTTATGTCTGACTCATTTTACAGTAAATTCTCTCCCCACTCCACCAAAGACATATAAAGAGGTGATATATAAGACATAGTACTGTCTGGATACCATAAGATGACAAATGCACCATACTACTTGTGAAGAGCATGGTGACTAGAGAATACACTGAACTGGCTGGATTTGACAGTTCTGAGTTACCCTTCTTTTTATATGCTAACCCATGCTGCACTGCCCTTGGTGTTAACCCACTTCTTTTAGTAATGTGCCTACAGTGTGGGACTCTTGTATTATATTTGTTATACGTAACTTCTGTGTTATGCTTGACCAGGGGGAACTCATCAGCTATAATCTATCTGCTTATTTGTAGGTCCCTCATTGATTATTCATGAAGCAGCTGCCTTAGAAAGCAGGTATTGGTCGTAATAGTGATGATAACTTGCACGCATAAAAAACTTAAGTGTTATCATCTCTGCTTTTGCCATATGTGTCCTTGAAAGCAGCTGGGCTCTGTGGTAGAGGACTGGGTTCCACATGCAGAACTGGGAGTTGTTTTGCTTTATTGCATCAGAAAGTATACTCTTTATCATGGGTTTCTGAACATATGGATGATGTTCAGCCTGCTTNACAAAAAGAAATAAGATAAGAAAGGAGGGGGAGAAGAGCAAAATAAAACCCAAAGAGAGAAAACATCCATAACCACAAATCCATTGAATTAAAAGTAAAATGGAAAAATACCCCACAACAAACACAACTAATACACAAAACAACAACAACAAAATGCCTCTAAACTCCTGCTGGAAAGATTTGCTCAAAGATACACTTCTGGTGAATTAACCTGTGGACATTTGCCTCAATTATTTCCTTAGACTGTCAGCCCTTCTTGGTCTCTCTCTAAATCGTGTACTGTTTAATGTTAACATAGTCCTCCTTCTTGCCTTGACACTCAGGCCTTTCTACAGCTTTTTCAGTATCAAGATGTTAAATCTCTTTCAGATCACCAATATATAAAATAAATGTTTCTCTTATTCAGACATTCAAAGGGAAATGCACCTCATTAACATCAACATTAAAAAAAGGTCTGTATTTTGGTTGGCAATTTTTTCTTTCTTTCTCTTTCCTGGAGAAGAAGGTTGATCTATAAATCTTGTTTTTAATGGCCTGCCTAGGAATTAATTTTGTTAAAAGATAAAAGAATGATTATCAGCCAATACAGTTGGATTTTCTTGGCAGAGATAATTCTTTCATGTGTCACTGTTGATTACTGACATTTTCTATTATAGCTGCAATATAGTAGATAACTTTGTGTCCCTACTACTCTCAAACACTACATTTTTTGTCAGTTAAACTTCCAGGGTGAATGATAATGATGCCTCACCACTTGGGTATGAATTCCTCTAAGAAGGAGAGAGAAATATTTCCTTGTTCCCTTTGCATTTCAATAAATTTGAAAGACATTCACTAGTCCTGCCATATTTTGATTTAGCTTAGGCTGTATTCTGAAAGAGCACCAATTGTATATCAACAGGGCTAACTAAATTACTATAGTCACAGTGTTTGAAATATAGGGGGTGATGTCCCCTTATAAATCTGCAGTATAAATGCAGCTATTACACTAAACTTAATATATACACTGAAAAGCACAAGTATACTTCTTGGTAGGCAATTCTGTCTGAACAATCATGGTGATTTTAAACCCAAAAGGCAGCTGTGGCTAAGACAAGTTTAGCTAGCAGTGAAAGGGGACTATACTAAGCTTAATTAGTCCATACTAGCAGTGTGCTCATGGACTAAGAGTCAGGAGGTGTGCAGTGACTTGTCCCATGTCTTCCATAACCATGGATAAAATCCATGTCCTTGGGATAGTCCAAGGGAAAGCAATGGTGAAGCTTAAACTAGTTCACTGGTGAAAGAAAGATTGTGAGATAAAGCCAGAAAGAAGAAAAAGTACTTATTAAAAGAGGCATTTAGAACACAGGTGTCCTGGTTAGACTGTGGAGGGAAAACCAGATTGAACTACAGGAGGGTCCTGACAGGTCTTAAAAATGGGGGCAAAAAGCCCCAATGTGTGTTGCAAGAAAAAGAAGTGAGAGTGTATAAGATGAAAAGTAATTTGACTTGATGGTTTTCTTTTGCTTTGTCTATTTGCATTCCTAAGACCTCTATGAGCTGTTGGTATCACTGGGAGATGACTGATGTGTTGTCACAGATTCCTTTGTTTAATATATTATTCTTGAGAGACTGGAATCATGAGACATGGTGGTGATCTCAAGCATAAGCTGAACTGCCTCTTTCTCTGATGACTAGAGGTGCTAAAGATGTTTGTCTGGGTCAGGTCATCTCCCCCTATGTTCATCTCTGTAGCATGTGCTATGCATTATTAAGGTACAATAAATTTCCTTCTACTTATTCCGACTTTACAAAAACTTTCACTTTCACAGAATTACAGAATTTCCTAGATGGGAAAAGACCTTTAAGATCACTGAATCCAATCATTAAACTAACACTGACAAGACCTTGACTAAACCACATCCCTAAGCACTACATCTGCATGACTCTTTAATGCCTCCAGGGATGGGGACTCCAACACTGCCCTGGGCAAGCTGTTTCAATGTTTGATAACCCTTTCAGTAAAGAAATGATGCCTAATATCCAATCTAAACTTCCCCTGGTGCAACTCGAAGTCATTTCCTCTTGTCATTGTTACTTGGTTGAACAGACTGACTCCCACCTCTCTACAACCTCCTTTCAGGTAGTCACAGAGAGTGATAAAGTCTCCTCTGAGCTTCTTTTTCTCTAGACTAAGCAACCCCATCTCTCTCAGCTGCACCTCATAAGACATGTGCCCTAGGCCCTTCACCAGCTTTGTTGCACTTCATTAGACATGCTCTAGTATCTCAAAGTCCTTCTTGTAGAGAAGGGCCCAAAAGTGAACACAGCACTTGAGATGCAGCCTCGCCAGTGTTGAGTAAAGGGATAAAATAATTTCCCTGGTCCTACTGGCCATACTGTTCCTGATCCAGGCCAGGATGACCTGGGCACACTGCTGGCTCATGTTCAGCCAGCTATCAGTCAACACCCCCAGCTCCCTCACTATTAAGCAGCTTTCCAGTCATTCCTCCCAAAGCCTGTAGTACTACCAAGGGTTGTCGTGGCCAAATTGTAGAACCCAGCATTTGATCTTACTGAAACTCAAACAACTGGTCTCTAGTCTGTCTTTAACCCTCAGCAGAGCTTCCCTACCCTTAAAAAGAGCTTCCACCCAATTTGGTGTCATCTGCAGGCTTACTAAGGGTGCACTCCATCCCCTCATGCAGATCATCGACAAAGATGTTAAACAGGAGTGGACACAGTACTGAGCCCTGGGGAACACCACTCACGACCAGCCTCCAACTGAATTTACCTGCATTTGCCACTATTCTCTGAGCCCAGTTATCCAGCAGTTTTTTACTCAACACTAAGCAGCAGACCACATTGTAAAAGATCAGGTTAGTCAAGCAGGACCTACCTTTCATAAACCCACACCAACTGGATCTCATCATGTGGCTTTCCTGCATGTACTGCATGATGGTTCTCAGGAGGATCTGCTCCATCAGCATCTTCTTATCTCCTCTTCCTCCATCCAATTTTGGTAGGTGTAATATTAGGTCAACAGTAAACAAAAATCTACAGGCAGTAACCAGTATCTATATTTTAAGAAAACAAACAGAGCATCATCTCTCATGACATTTTCTGTCTTGTTATTGCATTTTTGAGTCTGTCTAAAAAGACTTTTAAATCCATTAGAGATGGATTCTTCTCAGTAAGTGATCAGTCAGTAAAATACACCAATCACTGTTGATGACAACTGAAACTAGATTTTTTAACTGTAGTAGCATGTAGAAATGTTATTAATAAATGGCAGAGATATTTTTTCATCTATTTCACAAATAAATTAGGAAACCATATGGGGATTTTAATGTTAATTGTAATAAACAGTGAGATTCTTTCACAGCTGAAAAATGCCAGTTAGTTCTGTGTTTTTATCTACAAAATGTAGAAGTTGTAGCTGCACACATTTCCTCAGATTGCCCTCCAAATACAGCTCACTGTTGCTTTGGAGGCACATTAGAAACACATCTTTTCTCCTTGACCTCTCTCCTTTAAGATTCCCTTGGGTTCTGAACCATGAGAAGTCTAGAGGATGTTCTTGTGCATCTGCTGAGGTCTGGGCTGAGAGTCATCCCACAACAATCACTTCATATGATGTTTCACTTTATCAATAAGCATAAATTTGAGCACAAAATGTCAAGTCTTTGTTTCTCTTTCTCATATCCTGATCCTCTGGAGTTCCAGTCTTCCTTTATGAGATAAATTATATGTTTATAATCTTGTCTCCAGGCATTGAAATCAGACTTCTTAAGATACTAAATGTGTTTATGTTACCTCCTACATCAACAATTACAGCTGTGTCAATACTGGGGGCTGTGTTTCCTCTGTTCTTCCGGTACCCAGATGCACCTCTTAGATGTGTCACAACTGCATAGTGCTAAGAAAAGTGCATGTTCCCAATCTCCCCCTTTGCCCTGATTTCTCATGAAAAGAAACTCAAGTGTCTGGAACAGAGTGAGCTATGCTGTGCTCCAGAAGTGAGGAACCAGGACTGTGGGATGCTGTAGGGAGTGTAGCTGCCCTACAGTGTAGCTGAAGCCTTTAAGGGGGCACTGAGGAGATAACTGACAGATGCCCACTCCTTGAGGAAACACCACCAAGGCTTCACTGACAGGCCAGTGACCTTTGTGCATAAAAAAGTGAGGTGCTTCTATTTGGGTATGCCTGATTTCTGCAGTGATCTAATACATTTTCTCAAATACAGATTCATATCCTTGTCCTTATGCATTTTTTAGTAAATCAGACACCTGTAATGACTTGGCATTGTTTTTCTTTTGAATTATCTTCCCAATACATTAGTTCTGCCTGTTCATACCAATTTTTGTTATCACAAATAGAAATCTAGCTTCTTCTAACAATGAATATTTAAATGTAATGAATTTTTTATAACTTAGAAGATTGGATCTCAACTTGTCATAAATGTGTAGATTATGCTTAAATTTACTGACTAAACATAATCACTGCTAGATGACTTTAAAAAGGGTGAATCCAAATTATCCTACAAAAATGCAGGGTAATAAATAAATCCAAACACAAGCTGTAGCATCTGGTTTTGTTATTTGGAGGTTTCTATTCACTGTTTCATGTGTGTAATATTTTTTATGGCTTAAACTTCACTATCTGAGGTCCTGACCCTGCTACCAGAGTGACTCAGGTACTATTCCATTTACAGCAATAGCTTGAATGGGAACTGTAGAATCTGGATGTTGGACCTAATCCAGAAGGAGATTCCTGTTGGATAGAAAGGAGTTTAAAATGAGCCTTTAGAAAGACAGTGGTTTATCATTCACAGCTGCTCTTAGAGCAAAGCAGCTTCTCTGGAGGCTGCTTCTGAGCTCACCTGCTAAGTAACCATAGCATCAGAGGTATTCAAAAACAGTGAAGGGAGGGACCATAGTTAGCATAGCAAGAACCCTCACCATGGCATGGTTAATGTAAGGAATGTTTTCTTTTAACCCACACAACCTCAAGATAAAGATAATAACCTCAGAAAGGGAGGAATCCTGTTAGAGTAACAATGTTAGTCCTGTCTTCCCCTTCCCAGAGCTGCTGAGATCAAGTATTCAAAAACCATGGCAGGCCTGAAAAAAATGTGATATCATCTTGAAATTTACTGAGGTTGAAAAAAATGTTTTCATTTTCTCTGAAGTATTTCTGTTTCACTTAAGTAATATTTTTAATAAGTCATAATGCAAAAATGACAAGATTTATGGAGTTGGAATATTATAAATATGTCAAAGGTATGCAAGATTCACAGTACAATCCTACAGAAAACACTAATATTTAGACCTGGCCAAAGCAGAATCTCAATCACCTCTCGTGTATATCCATCTTCTGTACTCTGACCTCCCTCTAACCTTCCTTATGGAGTCCCTGTGGATATGTGAGAGTCCAGGCATCTTATTTTAGGCAATGGAAGTTTATCTGCAAGCTTCCATCTGCCACTGTTTACTCTTGATGAATCATGTGTCACACTATCACATTCTAGATCTGCTTTATGTCTGCTTCTCTGCTAAGACTACTAAAAAAATACCACACCCAGACATATGGCTACAAAACCAGAAACAAAATAAAAAGATTTAAGGAAGGTTGGTTTGGTTTGTTCTGGTTTTCATATGGAATCCACAAATTTATAAACCTATTCTTTTCCATATTCAAGAGATGGAGTTTTAGGGCACTCAGATCCAGAGAGCATATGTCTAACATACTTATTATATGTACATTCATCAGCAAACACCCAGGTGTCCATTCAAATCAAGGAACAGGTGCTGTCTGGTATGGCTTGGTTAGTAACAGAAAAGCACAGTGCAGACAGAAATCCTGCAGAGCAATGTTCATGAACTTCAATATCTTCTTGTAATAAAAAAAAAAACCAGTCAGCTCTTTGAAATGATGACTACATTTGTGGAAATCACAGTCTATTTTTGGATATGCCCAAGGCAGAAAAAGAGACAAAATTAAAGGTATTGATGTGAATTGCTGCACTATATAGGACCATCTGTACCAAAAATTTATTCCCTAGAAGGTATGAAATTCTCCTTCTGTAGCCATGCAAATGTGGAGGCTGTAAAAGACTCCTCTAAGCAGGACTTTGTTTTACTGCATCTGTTTCCTTGGAGTCTTCTTCATTATATCAAAGAACTTCTGTTTCAAGTCAAATAACTTCTATGGTTTTATAAAAAGATGGATCATTTTTCATGGACAAATGACACTTTGAAAGAGGACATCATTTAACATACTCAATTTTAAAACATTTTCATTTCTTCCACTGCATTTTACAATGCACTGTTTGGATTCAGTTAATGCAATTCACAAACTCTGTGTATTCTTTGGCCACATAAAGTAAACTTAATGTTTATAAAATAGAAATAGTTACTTTTCAGAAAGGGCTGACATGAGTATTGCTAATTCAAAGATTTTTAAAGAAATTATCAGCTTTTTTGAAAGATACAAAATGAAGCACAATACTTCTTTTAAAATAGATAAGCTTGTTTTTTGTTTGGAATTCTTAACAGTATACATATGTTTATGTATTAAGATTTATATCTTGTAAACACTATCAAAACAAGAAAAGATAGGATCTTTGCACAATGACAGCACTTAGATCACTGTGATTCTAAGAAGAGGCATCAATTTTTATAAGACTTCTGATATAATAATGGCATATGGCAACTTTTATAGAACTCAAAACCCAGTTATGTCTTGCTCCTTATTATCTCAGTTCCAAAATAATTCTATTTCAAAACATTAATTTTAGATGTTCTAACATTTTTATTACCTTGTTTCTCTTTTTCTTACTTCACTGAGGTTAAATCAGAAGAAGAAAAAAAAAGTTAATGAAAAGCAGGAATCCATATTACGAATTCATTCCCTTTCCTTTACTTCCAATCAAAAAAAGCTTCACCAAGCAAAAAGTAGTGGTAAATTGGCACCATTGTGCATTTGTTCCCTTTTCAACATTAAATGTGATGCAGTAGGAAATCTCCCCTCATACAAGTTTTGCTCCTGTGCCCTACATTTGGGTACATAAGTGTGTATCAGAAGCTTAATCCAGTTTTGCAGACTAGTTAAAGTGTATTGCTCCTTTCTGCCTCACAAACAAATAACTCATTCTCAGCATTTTTCCTGCATATTTCAATATAATCCGTGCTTCAAATTTATAAAGTTGTACCTTTTCCAATAAATGTATTTTGGAGATGAACAAAAATTCTCATTGAATAATTCATTTAATCTGTTTAATCCTGTACTCTGTCACCAAAGAGCCAGAGGCACATCAAAACATCCCTGAATGGTTTTGTTATTCGAATCGATATGACAGACACGTTGATGATATATTTTTAATGTACAGATTGAATGCAAGTCTTTGATCGTGAATGGTCAGTTAATCACCTGAAATAGTTCATGAGCAATTGATGAAAAGAAACCACTTCTAGAACATTTGCCAGCCTATAACATTATGTGAAAAACTTATTACCATAGTGTCTGAAAATGCATATATTTCAGAAATCATACTACTGTTATCTTTGCTGTTAGCATAATGCATTCTTTTCATCAGTAGATCTCAATGCATTCACAAAGGGGAAGAGTGTTATTATTTCCACTTAATAGCTTTAGAAACCAAGATGCTCAGTATTTAGAGAACTTATTCAAAGATTTAGAGCTCCTCCTCCCATTCTCACCCTGATGATTCAGATTCTCCACTTGCAGCAGTCTCTGTAGATGTTTCCTACTAAATCAGAGTGGCTTTTCTAGGGTCTTCTACAGCCATACAATACTTATGTGCAGAAATGCAATACTGCATATATATGCAGTATATATGTGCAGATTTGTCTTCCCCTTGAAGAAATCAGCTACAGGAAGAGATGAAGAGAAGGAAATATTCCTGTATCTTTTTCCCTTTGATTCCACAATGAATAGTTATTGGCTGTTATACTTCTATCTTATACCTTTCTCTTTTGACTCAGAGACGTTTAATATATAACTTGGTCCTTTAATTTGCTAATTATGACTCCCATCCCCTTTTTTTTTTCCAATAAGGTGCTTCTTAAATCTTGTTAGGGTAATTAATTATATAATCAGCTGAAGAGTAAGAAGAGTCCAGCGAATACTCTGCAAAGGTGAGAAAATATGGAGTTTGGCCCTGGTTACTGGCTAATAAAAAAGTTCCATATTTAATTTGTGATACTAGGGCCCATGCTAACTATCCCATATAAATTGAATGTGAGCTTTATCCATATGTAAGTAAATCATAATAATAAGGTTAAGCACTGAAACCATACTGTGTTTTGATAGTCAGTCATAAGCTCCTCTTGGGATTGCTTCACATATTCTCATCCTAGCACAAAGGTCAGTTCAGATTTATTTACTCCCTTGTGTTCAACATTTACTCAGGTACAGAACAGGAGAATGACACCAGGTATGCATACCAGTGGAGGAAAGGTCACCCACAGCCAAGATCAGAACTGATTCTGCTAAGAGGTTTTTTTATCTTAACACCAGCAGGTTAATACATCATTCTGGGTTTTCCCTTCCATACCAGCACCTATTCTTTCTTTTACTATGTGGTCGAATCATTTGTCTGTGCATTTCATTTTTGGACCTACACACTTTTAATCTAGGGGTTAAAATCATCACTTATTCAGTTCTTAATACATGTCTTAATCAAGTAAATTGTTTGATAAACTAGTAGTTCATTATGTGGTTTCTGTCACCCTCAAAACCTAAACCAGGAAATTTCAGTAGTTCATCATGTCTTCAGAGGAAGATTCATTTGTCATCTATCTGTTCATCCCTCATAATTCATAACCTAAAATAACAACATTAGGTAGCTGCATTTTGATGGTTCCCTCTGTAGGACAGGTTCCTACTGACAGAACTGACACTTACTGAGGAAAGGCAACTTTTCTCCAGTACGCTGATTCCAGTATCACATGGGAAAAAGAAGGTGTGATCGAGTGTACAGTGCCACCACATAGCAGAGCTCAATCTCTTCACTTTGATTATTCAGAATGATATCAAGTCACAGGAGCAAAATCCCCAGGTAATTCTGCTTGATGAGAGAGTGATAGCATCTTTTGCACATTTCCTTTATCAACACTGAATTTTCATGAAAAGGAATTGATAATCTCAGAAATGTGATATAGTCTTACCCAATTTTAATAGTAGAGAGTCTACTTATATGACCTCACCCTGAAAAAAAATTCCATGAAAGGTTTTGAAGATTCATTTGTCATCTCAGCATTGGTCCTATGGTTGTCAGCAGAGTCCTTATTTTCTCCAGTCTCCTATGAATCTGTCTTTTATGTCCAGCGTAATCCTGGATACACATTTGCCCTAATATCTAATGGACATTATTTAACCCAAGAAGATGGGTTTTCTAAGCTGCAGGACTTTTTTCTCTAACATTTGAACTGCAGCATTCAGAATCTCTTCTAGCCCATAGGAGTGAGAAAGCACTCAGAAATTATATCCAGAAAGCATCTTCTAGCACTTAGACATCTATGTTGTCAAGTATTGCAGTTTATAGATGTTTAAAACTATTATCAACCCTTTATTTGTTAGTTCCATTATATAGTTTATTCTATCCTCATCTCATTTGCATAACTGCCATGGTGTTAGTGCCAATAGAAGTTAGATGGGCATTGAGGCAGAGCTATGAAACTCTACAAGCTTCAACATAAAGCCACAATCCGTGCCTATAAAAACATTAAATAAAATCAATGCACTGTGCTAAGAAGTCTCAGTATAATAAAAACAGGAAATAAAACCTCGTAGCCTTTCTTTTGAAGACACCATTGTTGATTCTGTGGTTTGGAGGAGAAAAATGCATCATAGACTCTAAAAGGCAAAGATCCAGGAAGCAAAACTGCCTTCACCTTCTGCAACCCAAGTCCCCCACAGGGAGTATGGGAATCCTGCAACTTCCAGGCACCATGGGAGGGTGTGCTACCTTTCAAGCAGCCTGTCTCCACAAAGAATAATAGTATGATGTGGCTTTTTACTTGCTCTTCCATTTTCCCAGATGTTTTAAATGAGCTTTTTCCTCCCCAACTTCAAACACTTAGAAGAGGAAATGCTGGCAGGTGTCTTCAGTTATACTCAGACTGTCTTTAACAGCCTGTATCGATGTTATTTGAAACACTGATGTTTTCCAGGGAAAGTTTAAAGAGCTTGTAAAGATGTCAAAGATACATATTTAAGAGCTCCCTAGCAAACATCAGTTTACATATGAATTCACTCATATTAATTACCACACCAATTCAAAGATGTCCTTCTGTATCTGTGAACTCAAAGCTGCTGAGTGGAAAAAGTATATAATGAAAAATATTTCACTAAGAAAAATTCTATTCTTTATTTTTGTTAAAGTTTAAAAAGTAAAATAAATTAAACCCTTTTGTATTCACCTACCTACTGAATAATAGTACTTTGTTTTCATATAATATTGAAATGATCTTAGCAAATAATTTCAGAGCTTTTAGCATATATACAATCCTTCTTATATTCCAGGCAATTAGCACATATTAATCAATTTCAGTTGTCAGATCTCTTATCAAGTAATGAGAAGGATATTTTTGTCTTTTTCATAAAAAAAAGAAAAAACTTATTATTAACAGTGGTTTCAGCAATTTCAGTGTACTGGAGCAAGTTTCCTACATCCAAAACCACACAAATAATCATCTTTCTTGCTAATATAGCCCACCAGCAGCAAACATTTCCTTGCCTTAGTGTGGGCATGAACTCGGTGAGTCAGTCTACCTATCAGTCTGCACCCCTATCCTGAGATGGTTCAGTTTATACAACACTCTTAATCCACAGCTGTATCACCACCCAGCTGCATCCTCCCTTCTAGTGAAGCATTCTAGACTATGTGGCCCTGGACATACTTCCGCATTCAAAATATCAGCTCAAGAACATTAGCTCAACTGTTAAGAAAAATCAACCCAGAACGGATGAAATTTCAGGGACAAAACTCTCATTGCTTTCAACAGAGACAGCTTTCATACAGTTTTAATTTTCTTTCTAGTTCCCCCAAACACCAGCTTTTGTACAGTATGACATCTCAGCATACATTATAATATTATTATTCCACCCGTTGCAGAACTCTACTGTAGTTTAGAGCCTGTCTAGAGATTTTAGATTAAAGGGCTGTCTAAATCATTAGTGAACAGTGATAGAAACTTTTCCACTTTTTTTTTTAATCCCTTTTTTTTTTTTTTAATATCCCACTTTGTTGATGCTATGATGAGGCTATTCAAAGCTAATACACAATTCTGAGACTGATGGTTTATTTTAACCCACTTAAGAAGAGTAGATGGGAAAGGGAATGCACTGTGATTAGAATGATGGGTTTCATGGGCTAGGAGTAGAATTTGAAAAAGCAGCAACTGTTTTATCTATAAACTTAATTCATCTTTACAGTTCATCTAAACTAGGTTTCTCAGACCTCAGCCTACATAAAGAGTAAGGAATAACAGCACACTCAACAAATGATGTGCAATAGGCATATTTTATTACCAAAAGAGGTATTATTGGCTATTCAAGGAGCTGAGGAAAAAAAACCCAACAAAACCACAATGTTATCTGTGTGTTTGCAAACTACTCAGGAGTCAGGTCAGCTAGAAAAGACAACAGGGCACATTTAATGAACTGTGCAAAACAGTTCAAGTTGTGCCTTCTAAGCCTATAAGCATTCAAAAAACATTACTTTATCTCTTACCACATCTGTGTTCTTAGGGAAATTAACTCAGTGAAATAATGTGCTCTTGACAATTAAATAATGTGTCTTTTAGGTACAACATCTGCCTGACAAACTTCTGAAAATTGAAATTGTCTGTATGTGTCTTTTCTTTCCCAAAGTCTTTAAAATAAACAGGTTTTTGGGATATACTTAACAATCACTGTGTGTCTGTAATGTACATTAAAGTCATGTGAACTGCATAACTTCTCATATCCCAGATTCTAACCTGAATATCTTTTAAAATTCACACTTCTTTTTTAATAGGATTTTTAAGGCTACAGAAAGTCTAGTCCTATAGCCTTCAGTGGACAAAATCCTGCATCAGTACAGATCCTGGCATTTCCTAAACGGGAAAAGATTATGGTCATATTCAGGTTGGAAGGAACCTCAAGAGATCTCTAATCCAACTTATTGCATCAAGCAGGATCAAGTACAACATCAGACCAGGTTGTTCGGGACTTTATCCAGCCAGGTCTTGAAAACCTCCAAGAATGGAGAGTGCACAAACATCCAGGTAGAGTATAACCAATTAGCACTCTAAGGCCAACCATTCAATTTTACTCAGCTAGTTACAAGACAAACCAGAGAATCCCAATTTGAATACAGGAATATTGACGGAGAGAGCCTCTACAGCCAGGCAGAAGTTAAGGTAAATTATGCCTATAGCTCTCTACCCATCCACCAACCATATCATTTTATCCTCGAAGATGAAGACATTTGTTAAAGATTGTACAGTCTTGGGAAATACATGTTGACAGTTCACAAAGTCCTCTCCTTCATGTGCCCAAAAGTGTGTTCCAAAAGTACTCACTCTGTGAGTTTCTCAAGGACTGGAGTGACTTCTGCATGCTTACATCTGCAGAGCTGATGAGAGATGGCAACTTTAAATACCAAAACATTGATTTCTGCCTTATATTTTTATCACACAATGTAATCCTTGTTTAGAGAAAAAGTACCTTTTCTAAATAGTTCACAAGGATATTTGATACGTATTTTATATATAAGTTACCATTCTTGTTGGATTCTCCTTTCCCTTTTTATTTCTCTCCTTTCCTACAGCATTCCTTTAGCAAACAGAAAAATATTTTATTGAAGATGTAACAAAAATAAAAAGCCAGCTCTGCACATATTCAAATTTAATTATGGCTACATGTAATTAAATGTGGCAATCTGGTGATAAAACCTTTAAGTAATGACTCATAAAGAGATAAAAATGGAGCATGTGTTTAATCAGTTTGCGGTCACAGAAGCTGGCATAGCTCAGGTGCTAATGAGACATCTGTTGCTTAGTACACCAGAGAAAGCATGCAATTCACTTAGGAAAAAAAATAATATATCAGTATGTTATAGAAGACAGAAATACTGGTCCAGAATTCTAGCCTTAATCTCAAACTATGATAGTCATAGAATTGTTAAGGTTGGAAAAGACATCCAAGATCATCAAGTCTAACCTTCTACCCAACACCTCCATGACCACTAGACATGTCCAGCACATCCACCCATTTTTTGAACATCTTCAGGGATGGTGACTCCACCATTTCCCTGAGCATCATGTTCCAAAGCTTAACTACTCTTTCAGTACATAAATTCTTTCTAATACCTAATCTGAACTTCCCTTGTGGGGAAGTTTCCTTGTGGACATTTTCTCTTGCCTTGTCATTAGCTACTAGGGAGAAGAGGCCAGCTAGGCCTCTAGCTCTGTTAATGAAAACCTTAGTACTCTGAGGTTATTCTAAGGTTAATCTGTTCCCCAGAACAAAACAGAAAATCCTGAATGACAAAATAGGAACATGTTTTCATCTGCCGTTTGTGATAATGGTCCATATTATGGGGGAACATTTCTAGAAGTTCAGAAAAGTGCTGTTCTGGCCCTAGACTTCTATCTGCTAGATATCAGGCAAAAGACAAGATAAAAATACCCAAAATTTCATTCCTGCCTCTGATGCTGATGCAGTACACTTGCCTGAAACACTGCCCCAAGAGTCATAGGATTACATCATCTCAGGTGGAGATTTTGTGTACTTTGAAAAGCAAAGTTTAATTTAAAACCCCCAATACAAATACTGGAAAAAGTCCTAGTAAAATGAAAGGGACTGCTCCTTGCTATAAGGCTTCCAAAAGACAGTGACTGTGTTTAGTACACTTATTTCCAGGTTTTATAGGACATTAGAATTTTGCTAGGACACTGGACCGAAGAGTTGCCTCTTTCCTCCTTTCACTATCTGTGTGGTCCCATGGAAACCCTACAAGAAGCAGGGAAATGAGCCCTCAAGTTTTTGAAAGTAACTGCAGAAAGTAAAGAAAATAAAAACCTCTGCTTACAGATCACTGTCCACATTTCTGGTAGGACCATAATGTCTGCTAACTATCTTTTTGGTTCAGTCTTTCTGCACAAAAAACATTCTTCACTTTTAAGTGTAACTATCTCTTTCCTTCCTAAAGGAACAAAACCTCCACAAAATGAACTTCTCGTAAACTAGGGACTACCCATACCCTTCAGTGTTGGCAAGCTTAGCAAGACTGAACATCCTCTGGTGTGTACTGTGTACCAAGCATTGTTCTGTTTTCATGTTGAGATTACTTTATTTTCATGGGTTTGGGTTGAATATTTCTTTGTCTTTTATTTTTTGTTAATGGGTTGTTAAGGACAACTGTTGTTTAGCGTTATAGTTCTAATATGATTAAGTCCCCCTTCTTCCAGAATTCTGCTTCACTTTACATTGGAACTGTAGGATGGAAATTTGATTTATAATTTAAATTGACATCTGAATTGGTATCCTTTCTCTGAACTGTGAAAGACAATCATCTTTCTTAATGATTGTTACACTACGAAAAGGTAACATGCCATCCTTTCACATCTCCCTTGTGAATCTGTTAGATTTATTCTTGTCTTCCTTTAATAATATGTGTCATTTACATATTTATACAAAACTGGTGGTTTACATTTTGCTAATTTTAAAGCCTTTTCTTCCATAATGATGCCTATTAAATTTAAAAATTAATTGCTGTCTTTTATTTATAAATTAAAGAGGCAGATCGTTCACTACGTGATCACATTTCAGAGTCTGCCTAATGGAACTCTATTTTGAGGCTTATGTGAAAAGACAGTTAATGTCACAACTTCACATAATATTAGTATTTAAGGTGATTAGTTTGTTTTTAAAAGCCATTGCTGTTTTACAATGATGTGACACATTTAAGAAGAAACATTTAGGATGCATAAGGATTTATTTTCATTCTTAGTTCTTCTAGTTGCAAGCATTACTAGTAACAGCACTGCTGCTAATATTATGCTATCTGGCCATGAGCTTTTTGGAACAGGTAACTTCAGCACTGATGGAAGATAGCAGAATGGAAGAGGATGGTAAATACAAGATGTATACTACCAAAATAAGTACAAGAGAAATTTCTATTGTTGCTTTCTCTTTACTTAAATATGATTTTATATACTATTTTGATGTCAGTTCCTGAGAAGTAGCATGCTCACAAGAGTCTACTACTTACAGTAGAGTCTGTTGGTGGAAACTGAGTAAACTTTCCTTGTCCTTCTCTTGAGGGGATAGGGATAAAAAGCTAATCAGGACTTTGAGAAAAGAGCAATAGCCTTCAGAGCAAGGTCTCTCTCAGAAATCTAGGCACTTATTACACATGTATACAAGAAATTGAGTAATTTCTACTAATGAGGTACCTGTCTTTACACATACCTTCTCCTTCCTGCAGGAATATCTGAATGTAGACACTCACATGTGTCTCTATATTTTGTTGTAACATTTAATCATCCCAAAAATCTGTGAGTTGACACTCAATATAACAGAATTGTAGTCAAAGTAATGGGAGTAAAAAGATAATACTAATAAAAAGTAACATTTGTCATACCCCTCTGAGGTTTTGTTTTTCCACTCCTGGCTTTCTTTAAGGTAGGGGAGAGGAGTAATTTATTTGAAAGAAACATAAGCATTAGAATCTCCCTGCTGTACAGAAAGGTCATAAGTGAACTTTTGAATCAAAATCCTAATGTTAAGAGGTACTGAGCATGATCTGGGGCTAGCTCTTGTTTCACTTCTGTTAGTTTAATACCCTAAATCTGGTAAAATCAGGTAAATCTGGTAAATCAATTTTAAATTGAGTTAGCAATTGTAAGTGAGATCGGAATCAGTACCACTGGTATCATTTTTCCCTTTACATCCCAAAACAAAATCTTTCTACTGAGTAAAGGTTTAGGCTTGGTAAACTTTCAACAAATCCCTACTGTGTATTATTTGAATAGGTTGCTATATTTATTAGACTGTATACATCTCTATGCTGTTGTCTCAGTTTGAAGAAAGTAACAATTTTGTTCAGCTTCAGTTGATTTATGATGAATACAGATGTACTTTAGTTAGTGTTAAAGTCAGTGTTTAAGTCTTATAACTTTAAAAAGTAAACCAGATTTCTTAATCACTTTAAAAGGCATTTTAAAAGCCACTGTGAATCTCTTTCTTAACTAAATAAACAGCTGCTTAGGTGAGTAGCATCAAGAAACAATTATTCCACAAAAGAGAAAGCTAGAAAGCTGTGATCATTTTGTCCCTTATGTAAGTATTTTCTTTGTAGTTTTCATATAGAAAAGATGAGATTCTTTTTTCACCAGGTGCTATCCTGACAGTGGAAAATGCTTGGTGAGTGCTGTGATTGTTAACTTAGCAGATCTTTAAACTGATAGTGCATATCTGTAGGAGTCTCACAAACTAAGTCAAAGCAGATACCTCCAATGATTTCTTTCAGCAGATATATTTTCTTGTAGACTGTGCAAATATGAGGATCTTTTAAGAAGCTTATTCAACCACTACTCTTTTCTACTTACACAGGCAGAAAAAGAACATTTCAGTCACTCTGAATTTTCCTTCTTTCTCTCTTCAGGACTACATGGCAGCACATCCTGCATCAGCTACAAAACTCTCATGGTCACTGCTGAATATTCTGGTTTACCTTTTCTCCTTTTTTTTGTCAGAAAATACCATATTCCAAGGAAAAGTTATCTTTGTGAAAGTGTGTACTACATACTGATAGAGAGTACAGGAGACTTACGAGTCAGCTAGGCTCCTGGAGATGATATGACTCTCTCCTTCTGCCTCTTTCACAAGTCACTACTTACTATTTCTGAGCACCTGAAATGTCTGGCCATTGTAGTCCTGTCAAATTATAAGATTACAAAATTATGGATGGAAAGTTGTAAAGTGAGGTTAAGTCATCTGCAGCTGACAGTCATCAACAGATTGTTTTCTATGTTGCCATACATTTGTAAATTAAATTTGTGCATTTCTCACTGAGCAACAGATCACAGCAGCACTTGTTCAGCATCTCAATCCCTGAACACTTGCCATGTGTGAGTAATTCGTTATTTGAAAACTAGGCCCTTTTGTTCCTTCCCTTCATAAATCATCTCTTTTTAGGCTTGTTATAGCACTCTATACTTCAGCCACTCTTCAAGTGTTGGGGTAATGGAGAAGAGGTCATAGGAAGAAAAGAACACCTTTAGTAGAGTCTTTAAAAGGAGGAGGCATTGCAGAAGGTAGCATGGAACAGCTGTGAAGACAGTCAGAGGCAGGCACAGATTCCAAGAGAGAAGATATGGGCATGAGCTTCCTTCTGGGATAGCAAATGCATCCCATCATGGTGTGTCCACATCACAAGGAACAATGACAACCACCGTACAAAGAAACCAGATCTGACTTATTATCAGATGCTGCAGGTCTGGTTTTTCTTTTCCCTGACATGTGCTCTTACAGCTATCAAACAATATAAAAGAAATACATGAGGACCATTTCTCAGTTCTTCTCTGAAAACAAAATTGCATATGAAATATCTGTTAGGAGTGAATTAATGTTTGCATGGACTAGGAGACAAAATACATAAGTACTAAATCCAGTTTTCTTCCTAGGCATCACACTAATGGCTACCATACTTCAAGGTTAAAGGAACAAAACTGAAGAAGTTGTTTTTAGCACTGTCACCTTTGAATCATGAACCATCATCAGACCTACCTGATATTCTCAATCTCCTGTATGAGTAATTGCCAAATGTCTTATAAAGTGACATTGATATCCATGGATCAAAGCAGACTGAGGTCTGTTTAAGAGTGTGAGGTACCCAGGATCTTACAGTACAAGCATTTGTTAAACTAATAATCATCCTCTCCTTAGATACCTTCAGGCAAATACTATAATCTCTGTACACCTCCCTGCAATCCCAAAAAACTCAGGATGCTCGAATTCTTTCAGCTTCTCTTGTTCCATTCTCTTTATTTAGATTCCAAGCTTCTGACAGCAGTCGTTATGTCTTAAAATAAATGCCTAACCCAAGAGGGTACTGGTCTTTGTTTTAAACTAGACATACTGATTGTATGAATTTTCAAAACATCATGTTATTAATAAATTTAATTCCTATTTTAGACATTAAATCAAATTAAAATTGTTCTTCCAAATATAAGATTAGGTGTGTCTATCCTGCCACACTGCAGGTTCTGGAGAGAGCTCAGCTGATTATGACTGGTTTCACAGAATCACGGAGTCTGGAAGGGACCTCTGAGATCATCTAGTCCAAACCTCCTGCCAGAGCATGTTCACCTAGGGCAGGCCACATGAGAACGCATCCAGGTTGATTTTGAGTCTCCAGAGACTCCATAGCCTCTCTAGGCAGCCTGTTCCAGTGCTCAGTCACCCTCTTGGTAGTTTTTCCTTATGTTCACATGAAACCTGTTGTGTTCCAGTTTGTGACCATTCCCCCTTGTCCTACCAGCACCAAAAAGAGACTGGCCCCATCTTCTTGACCCCTGCACTTTAGGTATTTATAAACACCAAATAGAACACTTCCCAGTCTTCTCCAGACTAAACAGCCCCAGGGCTCTCTGCCTTTCTTCATAAGAGACTGGTTTACCTACAGTCTTCACGACAAGCAGAACTGAAGTTCCAGACCCCAAAACTTCCAGGCTCAACCCAAACGTTATAACCCTGTTCACTTAGTCTACATTTCCACCAAGGGATTGGGGCTTGGTGTGTTAAGAGATAAATTTTGGGGCTACTGATGCAATATAACACAGATAGCTTCAAAATTTAGTATGAAGATTGCTTTGTACTTATTAATGTCCCAGACTGGCAAGTGCTTAAAATAAATGGCTACTTACATAATACTATGTTTAAATATATTCTATGAATTAATAAATAGCAGTTCTGTTATTCTACTACATCTGAGATTCCTAATATCAGACTCCTTGGTTTCAGCTTATTTTCATGAAATTATTTGATGGACTTTTTTTCTCATATTTCTTTCTTTGTAAGCCATGATTTTGTTGTTAATAATACAGTATTCAATAATGTAAAAGTTTCAAAAACATTTAATTTATTCTTGTGATATCTATGGTTAAAATCAGGTTTTAAGCGTTTTATTTGATTTTTTAATACAGTCCAGTAAACTCCAAAAGAAATATAAAAGAAGCCTTACAGCTGCCTTATTCCCAAGGCATAGCTTTTTAGAAGAAACCACCTAGGCATCAGAAATTTTGAAAGAAATTGTAAAAAGCCATATGAGATCCACAGATGTTGTGACAGATGTGGAGCAGAGAACCTCTTGGCATTTTGGATAACTGACAAAGCAAGTCACTACATGTAGGTGAGAGTTTTGCCTTTGATACATCATGCTTTTAAACATGAAGACTGTTCAAGTTGCAAGCTGCAGACCAAGACAGAGGGATCAAAGATGTTCAAAATCTGATATTATCTCAAGTTATTGTTCCTTTTCTTGTTCTGTTTGCTTAACCTGTGTTTTATTAGTATTTCCTTTCTTAGTTTGTTATTTTCTTACTCTGGGGCAGAGGCTGCTTGCTACTAGTGTAAATTTGTTTGGGTTTGTCTTTTAAAGCTTTATTATAGAAGTTTTCACTTTCCCTATGTATGTTTCAAGTCTGAGGCTGAAGATGAGCATGCCTGTGCCCAGTATAACAGGCAAATGGCATGTTAAAAAGGGAAGGAAGGATTTGAGAACAATTGTAGCCTTCATACCTGTAATATAACTATAGAAACAGTGTCTCCAAGATAGAAAAGGCTGATACTAATCAGGCAAAAGATGATTCATATAAAGAAGAGAGAAGGAGGCAGTAAGAAATGAAGAGCGGAGGAGGGAAATGAGGCAAAAGCAGGAGATTCCAAGAGAGGAGGGAACAAAGGGAAGAAATAGTTATTAGTGCCTCATCAGAAAAGAGAAATAAAACTGCAACTTTACACTGAATTCTAAGCTTTTGCTTCCAACCTAGTTATTCAATGTTTTAAATCCTAAAATAGACATGCTGGACTCCTCTTTTTTTTCCTCCAATATGAATAAAAAATGTTTTACTTACAGGCTGAAGACAATAAAAATTGAGCACAGAAGGATGTGTCTTTATCATCTTGTTACTTTGAGGGGTGAAATCCTGTTATCCACACTGCCCAGGCACCGATTCATACATGGGCTGATTCTGCAGAGACACAATAAGGACAGCTGAATGCTGGCCAGTTCTCCTTAATCTCCTGACAGCCTGCACCCAGCCTCTTGTGCTTCCCTGACATTCCCCTTAGGTGGGCACTTCCAGAAGCTATACAGGTATCATTATGTTGGCCCATCCAGTCACGGGGCATATTTTTGGCTAAGTTTAGTTACTTGATCATAAGTAGAGAGCAACCTACTAAGAACCTTCAGATCTCTGGGAACAAATAAGATAGATTTATGAAGATAGAAGAAATTTGTTACAGGAAGATCTGATCACTTTATATTTCATAAGAATCCAGCATATTTAATAAGACACTTAAAAAAATAATTCCTACTGAACATTTCATCAGAAAACTCAAGACAGAAAAAGACTTGGAAATGTCTCTTGTTTATTAATATATATTTTATCTATTCAATTTATTAATATGTAAATAATTATATGTACTAGGTGATATTATACAATATATATTATATGATATATAATCAACTTCTTATTTTCAAACACACTCCATCTGAAATTATAAATGTTATGAGCTCCCTTTCCACCCACCTGTTTTGTGCTGTTGCAAAACATAAAATGAAATCTATTCTTGCATGGAGATTTGCAACCCAGATCCATCTAACCTGGAGGAATGTGACACAGCTACCAGGTATAGCCATGGCTAACTCTCCCTTTCATCAACCACCAGCAGCCAAGGTGCTATAGCCTCCACTGGTGAACAACACTGGCCAGGCAGGGGAGAATGGTCAGTGCAGTGCAAAAATTGTCTTGGTTTGACCAGTGGAATGAAATAATAGTAGGGAACAACATGGAAGTCAAGGTTCAGGAAGCAAAGAAAAGACTGTTATTTTTCCACATAATTAGCAGAATCTTATACCTCTTCAATATCTGTCCTTTGTACGAGTTAATCAAATGAAGGTTGCAAAATTCATAGACAAAAATTTCCGCTGCCTGATTCTCTCAAAGTTTCAAATTTCTATGGAAGGTTCAGCTGATGGCAGTTCTAATTCAGTACAGGATGCACACGAGTATAAAGTTGTACATGAAAACCATTTGTATTATGCTGCTTAGCAGTATACAGCTTTATAGTGAAGCAGCATGGAAATGAACAGGGATAAAACCAATCAGTTTCTATGGAAAATATTCTGGAAATCTATAGCATTCAATATGCTAATTCATAACAATGTGTTGGGCTAATCTGGAGAAAGAGAAGCATTTCTCCTTGAGAAATATCGATCTACATTTTCATTTACTCTTTTCTACACACATTTACTTTCTTTGTAAGAAGCAGTGCCAAACTGAAGTTTCCTCATGCAGAAGCATTTCCAGTCACTATTAATTTTTGTCACCAGTTCCTCTCTACCTGCAATTCCCTTTTCCATGTTGAATAAAAAAAAACATGGGCATAGCATGCAGTGCCAGGAGAAAGCTGTCAATGGAATCAGGACATACACTATACCCGTCTGCTTGTTAATAGCTATAAGAACTAAGTAAACTAGAAAAATCTGTCTATTCACCACCAAATGAACATCATAGTCAAAGGTGACCTTTGATTACCATTATTAACTGCAGAAATTGTATCACATAAAATTAAAGTTAACCTCTGCAAATTGTCTAGACCAACATAAAACACCATTAAGATAGACTTGAAAAACAAAGCCAAGCTAAACAGTCTGCACCTGCTCTCGTGAATGAGGGTAAGGGATTCAATGAATCTTTAATGGAAGAAAATAATAATTTACTGTAGCTTCAGTATCCTGTCATGGGACTGACTATTGTCCAGACCCATGCCTTAGGAAGCTTGTTATCCTTTCATAACCCTCTTGAGACAAGTCATTCAGCAGCAAGTATTCAATTCACAAAAATATATTTCTACCCAATATTATGAGTAGTTTGGCATAGTATGAGAAGATAAGACAAAGGTAGAAGAAGATGTAATATAAATCCTTGGCTTGTTTCTGCATATACATGTTGTTAGAATGAATATGCCATTACAAAAATTTAGCATTACTGAAGCTGGCAAATCACCAATATTTATATTTTTCTATAAGTGCTTTGGTTTTAGGTAATGGTTCTCCTCTTTAGTAGTATCACCAAGCAAAATATTATTGTCACACCAGACATTTGATAATGTATTAATATATTGCCTTTTATGATATTCTGTATTTGTATCCAATTCTGGGGAAGCTTCTCTGGAATAAAATACTATTTTATCCCCCAAAAAATTTGTTCAGAATAAATTAATGTGTTTTAAATTACATACAGAAAGCTAGAAAATGCTTTTTATGATTGGTACACACAGGACACCCAGTGCCCTGATGCAGAGAATGTGTTTTACAAAACAGAGCCATTTAATGTTAGATATGTAAATCATTGGCTTGTGCTTGTATCAACTGTTTTTGAATCTCATTACCATATACAGGATGCTCTGGCAAATTGCACAAACAATATAAGTTGTGGTCCCACAGAAATTGCTCAAGCGGGCTCACAGTGAGAAACACTAGGAACAAATATAATTATCCAGCATTCTGGTCCCAAATGGAGCTCATAGATCTTGAAATGGCAGGCTTTACTGTATGAATCAAGAATCACATGACAGAGGAAGGCAAAATATCAGGAGCATAAAACACTAATTGCTGACTCTGTGTTTGTAAATGAAACACATCAAGAAATATTCCTGCATAAGAGCTTTATGGCTTGTACTGACAAGTTTGGCAGGTTCTTTTTGCAGTTATGTACAGTGACCTTACATGTATTTACTGTATGTTAAAGGTACATGTATGCAGAAAGTATAAATAAAAAAATCTATTTTTCATACTGTAAATGAGTTGAAATGATTTAATATGCCCCTACTGCTTTCTATCTGACAGTAGTTTTTGGGTTTTTTTTAATGAATGTAAAGAAATGAGCTATGGGCTTTCTGCTTTACACTAGCAAAAAAGTAACCCTCATAGCTGAGCAGGGATTTGGCTGCTGGCATTTCTAATAAATTTCAAAAATGTCTCCTGATTCACACTATAGAATGTGTGCTAAGATAGTTCCCACATCTTCCTGGCAGTCGGCTCACATAAGCAAAAGAGGGGCATTTAGCCACCCCTGATTTGCATGACAAATAATCTATATCCCATGACTGCATGTTGACATTACTAGCTGTTAAATGTGGCCACATCTCCAAGACAAATATCAGCATCAGCATTTGGCTGCACTGGAAACATCTACAGCCAACTATCCAGATCTTGCAGGACAATGTCATAGTTAGCAACTTAACCAGAAGCTTAATCAGACATCAGGGAACTACAGACCTGATTTAGAAGTCAAGCAGAAACAAGAATACTGAAACACACAGAAGAGGTGTTCATGGCCTTTGCCTTTTCTTGATTACCCCTAGCCCACTTGGACTTAAAAGTAACCAAGCAGATCCTGGGTTTCACCTGACATGACTCTCACCACAGCCTCCCATCAGACCATAGGCTGGATTGGAGCATGAACATACCAAATATTCTTTCTTGAAACATGCCATTGTTTTCTAAGAACTCTAAGCCTTTCAATGGCAACTGTATAACCACAACAATGTCCAAGTTGTTTACTGAAGGAATAATACACATTAGGCATCTAAATCAGCATCCCTGTGCTACTGGGCCTAAAATGTAAATACATGGACCTCTCACATACTGAACCAGAGGCATAACTTAGAGTGTCCTTGAAACTTTCAATGATCTTCTCTTTCTTAATATTTGTATCCTTTTGGGATATCCTATTTTTACCCTTTTGTGAATAGTACCATATTTCTTTCTCAAACATTCCACTTCTGCTGTCTAACAGGATTGACCTTCACTACCTTCAAACCATATTACTCCAAAAGGTGTCAAGTTAACTTGGCATGAGAATGGGCTTTAACTGAATGGAAATCTATTTTGATGCTTTGCATATGATGCCATGAAAAGCACTCGGTATCTCAAGAAATTGGGACATTGACCAATAGGATCTAAATGTAAGCTGAATCATTACGTAAATACAAGAAACCCAAGTAGCACATGCAATTCAGGACCTTACAGTATTGCCCCAGGAGCTTGGTTTTACAGGCAAAGAGATTCTCATATCATTTGACAATGGTTTCACCACGGTCTTCTTCAGAAAGAGGAAAGAACTATGGATTATGAGAACAGTAATTGGACTAACTCTTTGATGTGCATGGGATAAATGGTATAAAGATATGAGATAAAGCTTTTATTCCACACATAAATGCTAATAACCAAATCCCTAGCTAAGTGTTATTAACCTAGCTCAACTAACATTAGGAAACAAATGTCAGCTTACCACAGCAAGGGCTCAAAGCTTTTTAAGGTCCATCATGATCAAATGTCTTCATTATAAAGACGTCTTTCATGGCTCTGTGGTTCAATGGCCCTAGGATACAGAAAATAATATTTTCAGATTTATGTTTTGTACATTATAGATCCAGTAACAATGGAAGGAAAAACTGAAGTTAACCATGGAAAAGCTGTAGCAGAAGTCATAAAACATATATGGTCATGCTCTACAGGTCCTTAACTGGTGCTGTGTTTTGGATCTGTGACTAAAACAGCATAGATAACACACCAGTATTTCAGCTATTGCTTCATGCTTACACAGCATGAAGCCTTTCTCTGATCAAGCTTCTTACTCTGCCCCAGTGAGCTGCTTGGAGGTGAGCAAGAGGCTGGGAAAGGAACAACCAGAACTGCTGAGCTGAACTGTACAAAGGGTCAACCATGAGGCCTACCATACAAAGTCATGCTCAGCCGTAAAAACTGGAGATGTAGTTTTTCCAAAGTAACACTTGCTCAAGGACTGCCTGGACATTGATTCTGCTTGTGGGCCATGGGAAAGGATTGCCTTTGCAATGCTTTTTTTCTCACTTTTACTTATGAAACTGTCTTTATATCGACCTATGTGTTGTTTTTCACTTTCACTCTGATTTTTTTCCCCATGCCACTGATGGAAACCAGATGAGTGTATGCCTAGTTGCTGGGGGGGGTCAGCCCATCACAAATGGGTTTGATCAAGATTTTGGGTTTGCCACAAGAGATTCAAGGAACCTTAGTGACACTGACATGACATGGATTGCTTCTGTCACACAGAGGTCAGTACATGATGTGTTACCTGTTTCTCTCATCTCATATCCATAGCTCAGCAATAAAAGGCTAGTCTTAGCCTATAGAATAAAAGCATCCGTCATATGATGAAAAACACTGCTATGAATGCTTTTAAGTGAATTTAGCTTAGGATGTGAGAAGGAGAATCTGAAAGCTGTAGCAAATAGAATTAAAACAGTGCTAAAATGATGGTAAATAAACGGCAACAGCTGCCACTATTCAAAACTCTAAGAGGACATTTACAGGGAAGAAGATCACTTTTTAAAACTGTCAGTTTCATCAGGGTGGAAAGTAATGTTTGTTCTACTTCATTTCACAGTTTTTTCATAACTAATAAATGTCTTGGCTATAAAAATTACTATTGAAACCAAACAGCCAACAGCCTGACTATTGGACAATAAAGCTACTTAAAAAGTTATTTATCAACATAAATGATTTTGCATAACAGACACATTTTTATGCAGAATATGATGAAGTAATATGCCACTGATATTTATAATGTAATACCCTGTAACTAATGATTTTTCTGAAAAATCATTTCACATTTCTAACAATTTTATGAGGGACCTAATGATTTTATATGACAAATGGTTATGCAAAAAAGAATGATTTTCTGCAGCTAATGGCTTCATACAACTAATGAGTGAATACCACTCCTACAATTTCAGTACACATTCCTTTCAGAATTATCATTCACCCTAAAGATATTTTATGCCTTCTGTAAAATTTATTGTGTGCTAGTCCTTTGTAAGATGTATTTCCATATTGTTCCCATGGTTTTCTGCATACTAATGAATCTCCAATATGGTAATCATATATTAAAAAGTATACCATAAAAGGCATTATAAAAGCAATTTTTTTTTACGGTGATTTGATACTGATAGTCCATTCACCTTACTGGGAGTTTTTTTAGTTCATTTAAGGTTCTGATCTAGCCCTCTGCTTGTAATCTCTTTAGAAAATGTCTTTTTCTGTTCACTCGAGTTTTACTAATTTAATATTCATTTGGAATGCAAATTATAAAATATCCTCCTCTAGCTTCAAAGAATACTAACAGAATGCTTCATAGCATCCAAGTATGTGCCATGGTGCAATAGCTTACCAGATTGGCTTTATACTCCTTCAGTTCTTGGTAAACCAGTAAATATGCTCCCAAAATCTCATGACCAATAATTAGAAGACACTTTTCCTGATATTTTTCAGTTAAACACATGTGAAACAAGTATGCAAAAGAATGTCTCTTTCTTCTACCACCATAAAAAAAATAAAAGACAGAAGTATATGAATCCACCCACAATTCCTTTGCAGGCTTCTTAGCTTAGGCAGACAGGCAGTATGTGAAATAATACTATCATACCATTGCTAGGAATGATCTGGAAGGAAGTATTTTCTCTACGACAGCTGCCATCAATTTATTCTGAGTCCTTACAATCCACTGTGATGCCAGTGGACATCTGTCATGCTCTTAGGGATGACCTGAACAGACAGACAAAGGAGCCTGGCATAAATGACCTCACTGCCAGTTCAGGTTTTGACTAAATCCTGAGTACCACTGAGCAAGTAAGATTGGAGCCTTTTCTCCCTGATGCTGGCTTTCTGACTGACTTGCCTTATCTCTGTCTTCAGTTTCCCGTACACTTTAATAATGTTTCATTGAACTGACCAGTACTCTATCTTCCACAGTTTTCCTTTAAGCCTGTCAAAACGTGTCAAATGAAGACAATGGCTTCAATGACTTTGCCTGGAATAGGTTTGTCACATTTCAGACTGACTGAAAAAGCCATGCTTTGTACCTGTGACACCTTAGCAGTAAGATTAAGAAAAAGCCACTATAAAAGATAAGAGCTACTTTTTTCTCTCCTTATCCTTCCTTTTAAATGTCTTTTTACACTTGCCTCCTTTTCTTCAGGAAAAGAGTCCCGTTAAAATTGGTTAAATGTAAAAACAAGAGGCTCTTCTAATCCTCTATAATGAATCTTTTTTGTTTTCCCCCAAAAAGCATGGTTACTGCCATCATTAAAAACTTTGAAATGGTCAGATGGAAAAGAGAGGATTCCCTGTAAATATGTAGACAGCTACAGAGGATGGATGGGTGATACTGTATTAAAATAAAAGTCTTTAAACATTTTCATTACTACCTCAACTCTTTCACCTTCTTTTTCTTTATCTCCAACAGTTAAAATATTTCAATGTTGTTAATTGCCATGTGTCTACAGTTGAGGCAGAGATAGATATAAAAATCTGTGGTGATCTACTCTCCTGAAAACTCTTGAAAGCATATTTTAATAATTACATATTATTTATTACTGCCTAATATCAGTAGAAATTGAAGGAAAAATACTGATGTATCTGGACAGATTTACCAAACTTGCTTTAATGTAAAATACTCAAGTATGTTACTAAAACAACTTACACATTTCATAACAGCGGAGGCCACATTTTTGGTGAATTAAGGATGAGGTTATTAGATTTTGGAAGTACAGACACAATGTACCATGACACAGACTAGGTCCTAGAGGTAAGAATAAACTCATAATAGGCCTTACAGTGCTATCTGAATCCCCTCAAGTTTTATGCCCTGGCCTTTGTCAAACAGGTTATGGTCTTAGAAATGAGTTATCTGTTTATGCTTGTTAACTGGGTCCTACACACTGCATGTCCTGGAACTTGATCCATGTGCAATAAGCTGGGACTTTGTTTCACAGCTGGTAGGGCATTACATAGGCCTCCTTTTGTATGACTGGAGTAGACAGGCAGAACCCAAAGCAAAGATACTAAAGATACATGTGTCTTGATTCTTGACCGAATTTATAACATCTCCTGTTATAAACTTTATAGAAAATTGCCTCTTTAAAGAACTATCTGAGAAGACAAATTTGTTCTTCTTTGTCAGTTACGTAGGAGGATTTTTGGTGACATTATAAATGCTCTACAAAGTCATGCCTAGTTCAGCAGGATCATTCATTGACACATATATCCTACAGTGCCCTTCTTTTTGCTCAGTCTGTTAAATTCCTCAGTTTTGGCTAACGTATAGCTGTCAGAACAAACTGACTTCCACAAGACAACAAAGTTATCCCACTGTCACTCTTTAATTTGCAACTTTACTTTCACTCTTCTAGATTTTTGTCTGTATACAATGTATTATGTTAGAAGGTTTCAGTTCTTGATTTGAAATATTTATGCAATGTAATTTTCAATCATAATTTTTCATGCCATACATTAAATGTTGCTGTTGCCTCATCTTGTATCAAGTGTTGCAACGATACAATAAATCAGTTGTGTACAAGATAAATGCCATAAAGGATGGTAATTCTAATTTAAATCGTGGAATCTGGAGCAGAAAGCACCCACATACAATACACAGCATAGATTTACAGGTTGCAGTTTTCTTGGCCTTTAAAATTTTGGTAGTCTTATCATTACAGCAGAATTAAATCAATATTCTTATTAGAAAAATATGCCATTGACATCAATCTCACTGATTAATTCCAGTGAGATACCCTAAATTTATTACCAGCAGAGTTGATTTGTTTAGACACACAACCCAGTTCCTGCAAAGGCAAACCTACAGATTCCATTAAGAAAACATTAAAGGACAGATCAAACACAACGAGACATGGAAGTGGAATATGATGCCCTTTTACTCTAGTGAGTGAGTTAATTCCTGGAAAGTAGCTTAAACACAGAGCAAGAGTTGCAGGGCATAGAAGTAAATGAACCTCTGAGTGCTGCCATCGCAGGACCAGTTGACCTTGAGTGCAATCAAAGTGACCATGTGAACGTCAAAGACCAGTTTTGAAAGTGCCTTTGCCACTTTTAATGCTGTTTCTCAAATAGGATGTTATTGTTCCTAATAATTATTATTCAATAATTTTTAACAACTCTGCCTTAACTGCAGCAGGACAAAACAACTGCTGAATCCTTTCATTTTTCCTAGGCATTAACGTCACAAATAAAGGGATATCTGACTCACGAGAGAGAACAGTCTGGCAAATTTAACCCAGAACAGACGAGATGTCTGTGGGTGTCTCAGGCCTCAGTGCCAGCAGTAGAGATGCCTCTCTGTATACACTGCTATTTTCTTGGTCTGTTTACCTCAGAACTCACCTTCAACACTTCCTTCTCCACTCCCCTGCGTTCACTCTGAGACAGATGATCATAAACCCTCAATACAGCCATAAAGTGGAAAAGGGAAAGACTGCTGATGTGCTGAAGGAAGGGAATGAAAAGTAGGCTTTAGCTCCACTGAAACACTTTTCTTTTAATCCCATCATTGTAAACCAGCCAACGATTAACCAGCTTTCAGGCAGCTCCTTAGACTGCCACCAAAGAATCTCTGTATTTCCCAGAGGTCCAATTATATGCAAATGTTGTTGTCAGAGCTGCTGGAGATAAAGATATGCAGCAAGCTCCTTTGTAAGCTTGATTTTACTTCTTCCAGGCAGTTTTCATTAGCCTAAAAGTCATTTATTTCTGTCAGAATATAAGGAGAAACAATAATTAAAATGGAAAATGTTATGCAAAGTTAATTGTGGGAAATCTCTCCTAATAAACATTATCATTTTCTTTATGAACTATACATATGATTTTATTCTTACCATCACAAATACATATTCCACTATAAATCAGGCTGAATTAATTGAATCTCATTATTGAGGTCTTTGTTTTACTCAGGCTTTTATTGTCTATAAATGCACTGCCTTATGCATGTCTCTCATTTTACACATTTTTTGCACTGCTAGTTGACAATTTTTGTATATTATTGACTTCTAATACTGTGATCTCTTATTTTGTTAATCTTCTCCAAACAGTTTCAGGGTTACTTGCAAACCTTGACTACTTAGTAAAATTTCTGTAAAGGTTGGGGGTTTTTTTTACATCTGGATTTAACTTACTTACCTTCTTTACAACTGTTACAGTCTGAAAAAAAAAGTCACTTTTCCTTCATTCTTATACTTTTCTAGGGTCCCATTTACACATGCATTTGTGTAGCCAGAGCCCACTTTATATGCCTGTATCATTTCATTAACTGCAATACCTTCTACAAGCTCCTACTGGTTTTTGTTAACCTCAAGATATCCCTGCTCACAGTTCTGGGAGAGCATTCTTGGTCCACTGCCAGATGATCAAATGGCCCATCTCTGTTCTCTTTGTAACTATTGAATACAGGCTGCACAAATGTGATGAATTTTCCTCGAAGTCTAATAATAATGCAGCAGTTTCCTCTAGCACATCAGAATTAGCTCTTCTCCACTTTTACGCGTGAATGTGTTCCAAATCTCTTAATCCATTTGTATTCATGTACAAGTACAGATGGTTTGAGGAGCAGGCATTTATTTTCCCAGTTGGGAGTTTGTTATATAGAGAGAGATGTGACTCCTGATCTGAATGTTACAGACATAAAGGGACTCCAAGCATCAGTTGGATATCACCGCACGGAAGGGAATAGAGAGCAAACTAATGAGGCACGACAGAGGAACATTTTATTCCCTCCACAGCATTTTGTTTCCTGGGTAAGAAACTGTGTGCAAAGGGAGGTTACCACATTCCCCATTATTCACACGTGGGCTGGACTGCAGCAAAGACCCCACACCAATCCCCCACTGGCCCTAGATGAACTGCCATCAGTGCTCTGGGCAGGAGGGAACCCTGACTGGAGCAGTGGATGGCTGCTTGCAAAAACCTGGCACGGCTGCCACTCGCCAACCAAGAGAAGTCCCACTAGTTACTAGCTGGCACTTCAAATATTTCTGCCAGCTTAACACATACCTTCAGAGCACAGTGACACTCTACATCACCTGGGGTGTAACTTCATTGTCAGACACTACAGGACACAGCACATTAACTGTATGCTAAAAATCAGCAAAGCTACTTCTAGCTGAGTATTGACTGTCTGTCATGTAACAGCAGGGGAGGGCATGTACCAATCTATGCTACTCCTTGATACTGTTTGGGAGAGACTTATTTCTTTTGCTGTTTTCTTCTTCCCTCCCTTTCCAGACAGTTTTTCTGAACTATTTGGTTCAATGCAGAACTAATTTATTGCATCCAATCAGAAACTTTACTACATCCACTGCAGATAGGTGACTCTTGAATCAGTAATTATCTTCTGCTTATTTAAACCTTAAAAAACATTTAATATCATTTAATAGGCTAAAAGCAAGAAACAAATTCTTTCCTGAAACGTTAGCCTCCCTCACTTTGGTAAATCCTTTGGTAAACTGGTTGTAGGGGTCATCAATAATGTTAGAATAACAATGGCTCCCACTAATTTTATAACCCACATTTCTAATTATGTTCTTCCCTGTTTCTGGACTGTGACATTTCTAGGTTTCTTATTTCATCTGGGCCATGGTGCATGCTTGAGATTTAATAAGCAGTGAATAAAACTCAGTAATATTTTTCCTGAAATGGCAGATATGAAAAGCTTTTTTCTTTTCAGTGTTTAACCATGATTATTCTGACATTTCTGATTTTAGCTCCCAAAAATACCTTGGAAAACACACAGTGAACAGGGAGAAAAAACTCAGAGTGATGGACAGAGAACAGTGGAGTCAAAAAAGTTGTCGTCATTAAAATATTACTGTGCATTTTGGCAGGTGTTCACAGATGGGAGGGAAGAAAGTTGGGTTTTTTTTCAGAAAGAAATCACCTATACCTAGAAAATAAGCATGTGCTGATATTACAAATATTTTGAAAGGGGATTTAATGTTTACAGGGAACATGCATTAGTAGCAAAAAGTACACACAATAATCTTACTGCACAGAATGGGAAATGGCTGCAGTGTTATTATTTCATTTTTAACTACAGGGTAACACTGGAAATCCTCAGACAACACTGTAACTGCAACAGATTATTCTGTACAGGAGGGATTTTCTTTTAGTTAGTAAATGTCATTGTTTCATCCTAATTCAGTATAGGAATGTGTTCAGAAAACTTTGTTTTGTTGAGCTGAGAATGTGCACCATTCCCAGCTTAAGGGGAAACCCTTAAGAATAATTTTTCTCAGGTTATTCTGTATGCCTGCTCTGATTACATCCTATATTCCCTAGGGCCCATTCAGAGACTGCCTTTAAGATGTCACAATTTACCTGTCAAAGCAGAAAATGGTCAGTGAAATAAAGAGAGAAAGGAGGAATAATTTTCAAAGCCAAAATAAGATTCAGATGGATGAAAAGTTATTAAAATGTTATTCTTGGAGGTAGTCAATCTAGCAATGACCAACATCAAATTTCTAAAAGGATTAGGGGTTTTAAATGTACAGAACTTGGCTGTTGCATGCATTTTAAAAGTGTAACTCCAAGAAAATGGGGAACTCGAAATTAAAATTTTATAAACCTCATAGAATATTTCCTGTCACAATAACAGATGCCTCATGAAGGCACTGACAGACAGATCTCAAACTAGAATTTAATTAATGCCCTCAAGTAATGAAAAAGACTGCTTCTCTCAAATGCTTGGACTGAGAGGGCATTTTTCATTACAAAGTATGAATATACCTTCCAAGATAAATATCAGGATGATATCAGGAAAAAATGATGAATTAAAGAACTCCTGAGTTCAGCAAGTGGACAGTTGGCTTATAATTTTACAGATAATAAATCTCCTTTTGATGAGCAAAAGATCTTAAGTAACTTTCTGTGAAATGCTGCTGAAATTATCTCTTAAGGAACTCAACAAGAGCTGACTAGTGTATCTGGACATTTAAATGTGCCTGCACAACAAAAGTTGTAAAAACTTTTATGAATTGGTACATTTCCTCATGAAATATGACTATTCAGCTTTCTCACAGAATGATAAAACAGCCTGAGTTTGAAAGGACATCAAAAGATCATCAGGTCCAGCCTTTTGTGGGAGTCTAGATGAGATTATCTAGCACCCTGTGCAACTGCATCTTAAAAACCTCTGGTGATGGGGACTCTACGATGTCTCTGGGGAGGTTGTTCTAGGTGCAAGTGGTACCTTTTGTCCCATGTCTTCTCCATGTGCTTCCCTGTGAAAAGAGAGCCTCCATCCTCTTTGTAGATGCCCTGTAAGCTCCAGAATAGTGTGATAAGGTCCCCCAAGCATTCTCTTCTCATGATCACATGCTGCTTCCCCACTTTCTCAGAACTACTACCTGACTTATTGACTATTAGAATTGACTAATACAATAATCCAATAGATAGCATGTTGTGCACTTATATTCACTAAACCAACACAGAAAAGTAGCAAGAATATTCCTTTCAGTACCTTTTCCTTAAAAACTACTAAGTGTGTGTGGATTTATATACTGATGTGTAATGAGAGGGAGAAAGAAGGTAAATAATCCCATAAAAATGTTATGGCAAAAAAATGTCTGGTTTGAGCTGTGGCTCAGCTTCTGTGTGTTTGGGGGCCAAATGCAAGAAGTACTGAGTGAAAAGCATAGGCTGTGTTACACAGCAATTTTTATTACAGCATTAAGAATCATGCATCTTCGGTTCTTTCCAGGCTAGCTGTTGTTGTTGCCAAAACCAGAGAATATTTTGTACAAAACTCTCTGCGCTTTCACCAAATATATTTATGCAGAGTCAGTTCATCTCCAAAACTTTGCTGAACTGCTGTTGTGGGAGGCAACAATTCCCAGGCTCCATTTTCAGCTGTGAGACTGTTTCATGTGGCTTGGCCGAGGGCAAATCTCTTTAGAATGTTTCTGTTTGAATTTCCCATCTGTGCAAACATGGATGATGAAACTAGCCTAGCTCACAGAATGACAGGAGACATAATTAGCTAACATTTGCACAGTCATCTGAAGGCTTTTTCTGTCTAAGTGCTGAGTGTGGTGCTTGCCAGCATGTCCAAAGAGATTCTTAGTGAACATTGTAGAACATAAAGGAACAGGAAAAATATTTACATTTACAAAGTCCTAAAAGTCTGCAAGAAAGGGGTCAGACATCCTCAAGAGCAAAGATGGGAAGAATATTTTACAGGTAAGGTTGCCTTACACGAATGTGAGAACTGATCAGAGAAATCTCAGTAAAGAGAATTAGATGGAGTTGTAACACAGGTGAAGAAAAAAAATTATTGCTTTATTGGAAACACCAATCTAACAGGCAAAAGCTTGGTAGTATAGCAGTTCTCAAAAGTACTAAATGTAAACAAAAGTTAATGGAATGCATTTCTGGATGACAGTAAAATGGACCTTGAAATAATTATTTATTAAAAAAATTACATATAGTTAAAAAAGATTCCTCTTTATATCAGGCCACAGCTTAGCTGCATAGAAAATACTTTACAACACCTTCTTAGCAAGGCAAGGCATGAACTATTAAATGGGATCCAGGTCTGAATTCCAACAGTGAGGACTAAGTGGCAAGTTAATGAAAGGAATTTTACCCTGAGATGAGCTGAGCTGCTGAATCTCTCAGAAGATCAAATTGCCACCTTGTGTGATGGCAAACAGCAGCAGATTCACATCAGTTTTGAGGAATCAGCTTCACAGTGACAATTACAAAGCACAGTGCAATACCTGCTGCTCAGTCAAGCTTCACTTAAATTCTTGTCTAGAATGTCTTAAAGGCTTAAGAAAGGGTTTAGTGGCATGCAGACCAGACTGGGGTTATCAAAAATGGTGACTCTCATTCCTGTGCAGGAAATGTATTAGTTCCACACACTTAAAGAGCATCTTACTGACAACATAAAATCTCACATCTGAAAAGACATCTTGGAAAATAAATCAAAAATAAACCAAAATCTTTTGGCTTGAATGAGTTCCCCAGTATCACATGGGCAGTAAAAATTCTTGCATCATTACCTTTCTTTCATGGTCCAGTTTAAATATTTTAGTGTTTCTGCATCTCAGCACTGCAACAATGCCAGCATGAAACTCCAGCTATCTGTGAGGCAATTATTCACAAGCTAGGGCATACTTATTTTCACACACTTACTTTCCTCCTTCCCCAAATCGGTGAAGCAGTAAATAGAGAGGGGAAAAAAAAAAGGCTCCCTCCAAAAGGCATCAGATCAGTGGTGCAACAAATAGCAAGCAACTCCCTGCAGAAGCATATGCATTCTTACCAAATTCTACCAGCAAAGGATAATCAACCTGTTAATTGTATTTAATTGCTCTCTGCATCAAAACAATAAATAATGAGAGAGTCCAGTGCTGCTTGTTGGAGATTATAGCTTGACATAAATATGAGAAACACAAGTGAAAGAATAAATATGCATTCAGTTCTTCAAAATGGAGTAAAAAATAAAAACCAGAAATTTCAGAGAGAAAAAAATCCCATTTACGTGGAAAATTGCTATCAATGAATCTGCACCAAGAGGGCACAAACTGCAAGAACTTAAAGGCATGAATACTTAATGTGAGGCTGAAAAAAGGTGGAACCAAGAGAAACAGGGAATGGATAGGGACTTAAGCAAAGTCAGGAAATATATTAACAATGATGGCTGTTAGGTTCCAAGGAGGAGTTACAGAAGTCCCAGAAGAGATTCACTTAAAAATATATTAGACAAGACCTTTGTAAACAGATAACAGGAGACAACCCTGAATAGAAAAAGCAACCTTAGCTCAGATGATACCAGTGTGACTGGTCTTTTCCAGTTTAACAATCCAAGCAGGAACTTCAGATAACATGGATTTTTTAAATTATCACAAGATTCTCCTTGACTTCTTTGAATAAAATTTTGAAATTCCTGTAATTTTAGTTCTTTTGTTTCAGATTCCATAATGCAGTGTATCTCTATTTTGATACCTCTTGCAGCTGAGAATCAATTCTGCAACCACAGAGCATCTCATGTTTCAAATCAGAGAATTACTTCCATTTGCAAATTGTATATTGTAATACATGTATATTAGAATCTTAGAACTGTCAGGGTTGGAAGGGACCTTAAAAATCACCCAGTGCCAACTCCCATGCCATGGCAGGGACAACTCCCACTAGAGCAGGTCGCTCAGAGCCCCATCCAGCTTGGCCTTAAAAACCTCCAGGAATAGGGCTTCCACCACCTCTCTGGGCAACCTGTTCCAGTGTCTCACCACCCTCATGGTGAAGAAATTCTTCCTAAAGTCTAATCTGAATCTACTCACATCTCTATTTGATCCATTTCCTCCAGTCATAACACTACCCAACAGCCTAAAAAGTCCTAAAAGATCCTTGACTGACTTCACTTGTCACTGGCCTCCATTCAGACATAGACTCACTGACAGCCACTCTTTGGGTGCAGCCATCAAGCCAGTTCTTTATCCACCAAATCATCCTTCCATCAAACCCATATTTTACCAGCTTGGAGACCAGGATGTCATGCAGGACAGTGGCTTTTCTCAGGTCCAAGTAAACATTATTGTTTGCTATTTAGTAAAAAATTTCATCTTTGAATCAGGGACCCTTCAAGTTAAGCTGAAGTGATGAAAAGCATCAGATCAAATCCTAGAAGGTACTACCAGTTAGGTTGGTGATCAGTATGATTGGGAACTGATGTATGTGTCTATGAAAAATAATTTTAAAGATCTTCCATATTCAAAAGTTCTTTGAATTGATAGAAGAAAAGCTCATTTCTTAATTATTTTTACCAAAGCTGAAGAAAAACTTGAGCAAAAATTCTTGGTCAGAAAATATTACAAAGGAAAATGTGACTTATATGTGAAGTTCTGTCAGAAGAATTTATTAGAAACCCAAAACACCATTCCAAGATTGAGAGAGAACAGTTTATGGATAAAAACCTCAAAGTGGCTTTGTGTCAAAGTGAATAGCACAACAACAAAGAAGAATGTAGGGTGGGAATGAACAAAATGTAATAATAAGGGCAAATTAGGGAAGAGAAGTAAAGAATAAACCACAGATTTTGATGTACCTGAAGCTGGCAGCAGAGACTGAGGGGACTAGAGGACTCACGGCTGTTATGATTTAGAATAAAAATCTTTTTAAGAGGAATATGGGAAACTAAGGCAAAAATCCAGGCATGCAGCCACATTAGAAGATGGAGAGTGTAACTGCTAACATGATAGCAGAGATTTTCACAGCTACTCTGTATTTGGAAATATGTGTGAGTTTGCCCTGTTCTCACAGGTCTAAATGAAAAATTCTCAGCATAAAAGCAACCAAAGAGAACATTAACCACCTCTATATATGCACCAGGCACAAGTAACTTGGTCTTTTAAGAGATGACAAAGGAGAGTCACTGATATTGAATCTGGTAAGCTTCTGTTTGTGTTTTTCCACTGTTCCACCAGTAATGCAGAGGTTTAGTTTGCCAGTTAAGTCACGGGTGTTACAACCCTGTCACATTACATGTAGAGGTTACAAGCGTCTGTCTTGGTTGAAGAGAGTACTTTGGCTGCAAGATGGAAGCACACTTATTTCCTTGACAAACACAGAATATAGCTTATAAACTTAAGAAATACAGGATAAGGTGGAAGCTGAAGCCAGGCAAGTTCTCATTTTAAACTGGTCTTGTATTTTTAATAGCAAAGATGAATAAACATCATAACAGACTGCTAAGGGCAGGTATGGATTACCTATCTTTTTTCCATGCAATCAAGATCAATGGTCTTTTGGAAACAAGACTTCAGTCAAGCACAAAGTGCTGAACTCTCTGCAAAGGTAACTGGGATCAATTCAATATTCCACAGCACATAGAGAGCAAACTCTGTAATTCAACAAGAATTTTTGGCCATAAAATATAGGAAAACAGGGAAGTTTTGATAGGCAAATTTTGCTTCAAAAGTTAAAGCAAATTTTAAGCTATTTGCTTCAAAATAATTTTAAAGCATCAGAACAATACCAGAGTTAATGTTCTAATTCTAGTGAAGCATTAAAATCTCATAGCATGTCAGCCCTGCAGGAAGGGTACTTGCAATCATGGAAATTCATGCAGTGTTCACGAAGGAGAAGGAACAATGATCCCTGCTTATGGCTGAGGTCTCTCAGTTAAGCACAGGGCTTCCAGCTGCTGCAATTCAAACAGGCACATGTGGGGGAGCTGGAAAAGCACATCCACTCAACACAAGGCAGCATACACTCCTCTGCACCTCCCTACATACACTGACTACAAAAATAGCACGAGACTATCACTGGCACTGACTTTGTCCAGAATCAACTTCTGTTTTGCATTGGTTGCAATTGTTTCTAGCCAGTTGTTTTTACAGGGAATGATCCCCAAATGATAACCAAAGGCACTAGCTGAGGCTGGAAAAAAAAGTTAAATCTTAACCAGGCTCAGCACAGGCAAGGTGCTGTGTTTTCCTTTTGACATTTGATTCACTTTGACAACCTGCAGAAGAATACGTAGAAGATGCTTCTTTCTCACTGCCTGTCCTCTGCTGCAGAGTTTGAATATTTGAATCCCCTTCTGATCTGATTCAGATGTGAAGGTCCAAAGGAAACAGGCAAAGAAATTGATTACTTTTGAAGGGAGTAATGGGACAAGCATGATACCTCAAGACTGACTTTCTGGGAGGACACACGTTTTCATAACTTTAACCAAGATTTTAAAAGATGCTGATGCAACAAGTTCATTTCTTCACAGTTTTTCCTCTATTAATTTTAAGTGGATTTACTTCACTTCAGAGCATTATATTATTAATAAAGGAAATTAAAATACTATAGATCTGTACACAATGTGTGTACAGACAAGCTAAATTTATTATTGCCCCTTAATTCTGTTCTATTTTTATTTGCATCTACATAAGAATGGCCTGCTAACTTTCTAAACTTTAAATAACATTTAAAATATTTATTCACTTGAGTTCCTATGTTTCTATTATAATTGTAATTTTGAAGCCTGTAATATAACCTTGTTTTATGCCTATGAGTAAACAGCATTAGTATTTTCTACACTGAAAGTTCTAGCTTTCCCTATTTTAGAGATGTCACTGAGCAAAGAAAAACACTTAGCATACAGCAAAACTTCATCTCTAATGACAACTATATGCAGCAGTATTCAAAAGTGAAAAATTTATAGTTATACTGTAAATACACTCACCACTACCTTTTAATGCACTAGAACAACATGGGAATGTATAAAAATAAGTAAAGTTCACCTTTTATATGCAAGCAGCTTTTGCCAGTATTGTAATTTCTCTGATCTTTCTTAAGATTGTCAGTAGTGCTTTTTCTAGACCTTCACAATTCTGAAGCCATGGTAAACACACCATCATTTACCTGCCTCTACCACGGGGTATTTCATTTGGTGTGAAAGCAGGGTCTTGGCTAAGGCCATGGAAGAGGTTTTTTACTGTATGGCAAAACTGGTAAACTTCTACGTAAGTATCTTCACTGTCCTCTTTCACCCACAGACTGCACCAGGCATTAAATAGGGAAAGAAATGCAGCAGGCTCTTTGGGCACCAGTCCTCAGACAATACATGATGAAGAAAGCAGAGGAGGCAAAGGGCAAGGTACTTTTACTACTGCCAAACACATGTCAGATCTAATCTGGCTCCATCTGCTCTAACCCCAGACCAAGAAGTGTGGGAAAGCAAGGGGCAGAGACACCTGAGATGGATGGACACAAGCCATCACAGTCCCAGAAGCAATCTAGTCATGTGTACCAGGAGCTGTGCCCCAGCTAAGAGTGTGGCCAGGACCTTGGTAATCAGAGCTCACTAACTTGCAGACAAGGGTTAGCAAATTCAGCATGGAGCTGCCCTGGGGCTCAGAGGATCAGCTCACTCTGCTTTGTGGAGCTGAAATGGGATGCCTGCACTCTGAATGTCTTCATAGCCTAATTTTACTAATCCTGCAACACTCAAGAATCTGGCAACTTAGGTCTTAGGGTATACTCAAGATTCAAGTTACAGAAGTCAAAGTATCCATAAGAAACCATTTTTAAACATCTGATTAATGTCAGATGAATTATATAGTGAAACTACCCTGGTTGCTTAGCCCACAGCTGCAACAGTTGGTTTGTTACAGTACTGTGGCCTTTACACTTTATCACACTACACAACCACATCTTAGTGTTCCCATATGTCTGACTTTTCCCACAGCTGTAGAAAAGGCCTACACTAAAGTAATTTTTATACAAAAAAAATTCAGGTCCTGTAAAAATTCTGAGCAAAACACAAAAAACCCAAACCATCCGAGGTGACAAGAACTATTTAAACAGGCTATTTTAGCATTCCAACACAAATACACTGTCACAGGAGTCCTGGCAGTCTGTTGTGCTCGGGTCATACTCTTGTTCTCCACAGAACCCTCTCTTTCAACACACCACATTAACTCAACCTTCAGCAAACACCCTTCCCCAAAGATGTAAGATCAGGCTGCATCAGAAGACACATATTTCATCAAGAAATCTGGTTTCTATAGCAGACATGGAGTCAGGAATCAATCCCATTATCAGAGGGGAAAGGACAGGGCTATTCAGGACAGTATACATACCTGTTCCTTGTTGAATTAACACTTCTTTATCTATACATCTTAGTTTTTATAGTCATTTTGCTGGTGGTCATCAAATGTATGAAGTGACTTACATCATACCTCAGCACCACCTTATACCTGTAGCTGCTCACTAACTAAAGCAGTTTATCAATAAAGTTATATAGCAAGACTCAGTTTTGTACACATTATATGCACCTGGTGTTCAAAACTAGTTTTCCAAGTCAAGACAATGAATTAAATTTCCTAGCATAGCAACCTTTATAAAAGCAGCTTAGTGAAAGCTGCACTCTAAAAGACTTCAGTAGTGCAAATTTTAATGTATAGAAGTCTTAAGCCAAGTCCCAGCACAATGTATAAAAGAACAAACACTCCTGTCAGAAAGGGTTGAAAGTTAATGGGGTAAGTCCTCTCAATAAATGAGGTGTGATTCCATGGCTGATGGGCAGATGTTCAGCAATTCCACCTGCTGCTTTGCCAAAAACATGAAATACTGATTAAATAGGGTTTAATAGAAAAGTCAGTAACACACAGCAAAGCCAGAAAACCTTTGTCCAAATCCCAGGGTTTCTGTGATTAAACATTTAAAAAAAACAGAGTAAAATGTTTCTTTTCTAAATAGTTTTAAATAAAAGCATGCTTGTGTAGAAAAAGGCTCTTTTCACAAACAACAGGCCCATATTCTTACAGGCTTATCTCCTTCTTTTTACTGCAAACCTAAGATCACTTTTAATTCTCTTGTATGTAAAGGTTTTTTTTCATGTATAAAACTGAGAGCAAGGTTTGAGAACTACTCAACCCAAGAAATCACAAAGTCAAAAGATTGATTTAGACAAGGTTTGGTGGCTCAAGGCTCAGAAGCATAGTTACTTGTGCGGGAAATCATGGAAAAGTGCATGATAATTATTTTCTATTAAAAAAATGAACTAATAAACAACATGGAATCACACATTTGAAACAATGAGAAATAGATAAAAAATAAATCAGTCAAATAGGAACTGTATTTTACCCTCTACATCACAAATATGGAGAATTGCCAATTATCATCTGGAAGGGTTGGTTTTTAAGTTAAACAGTTATTCTGTTCCTGAGATAAAAAGAGCCCAAATCTCATACGTAAAACAGACACAAGAAACCTGTATGTAGATATGGATGATGCCACTAGAAATGAGTGACAAGGGTGAGATAGGTGCTCATAATCAGAGAGATCAAATTTGAAACAGCAGAACAACTGATCTATCCCACCAAGTGACAGACATCAGCCTCCTAATGGCCACTCACTTTGACACTTGGAAAATCAGTGAACAACTCTGAAGACCTTTTTGCTATTTCTGGGCCTTAATGAAAATACGAGCTGGAACTTCCCGTGGTTTTCAAAACATCTACAGCTAATATCCTCTTAAATCATTCCTAACCTATTGCATAATTACATATCACACTTCAGAACAGAGCTGTTCATATAGTAACTAGCTGAACAGCAGCTCACATATGCTTGGCTGGAACAGCCACGTGTTGCTGGAGCAAATGAAGTTAACGACAATGATAAACTATCACAATTGCCTTTTAACCAAGCTACTCTTCCCCTCTGTGATGGATTGCCCTATATAAGTTCAGAGAAAATACTTGCAAACTGTACAACTGCAGTAGCTGAATGGCATCAAAGCCAGTGGCAGACCATAAGCAAATTACCACAACCTTGGTGTTTGGAGAGCAAACTTTTGGAAACAGCCCAGCTGAACCTATCCAGTGGGATGCAGTCTGAACTTTCATTGTAGGCTCTGCTGTTTTCATCCTTTTTTGTCTGCAGGGTTGTTTTGCATTCTTCTTCATTTCCCCTTACGTTGTGGCCAACTATGTTATTCACAACAGCTTACATGATTAAATAAAAGCCATGGAAAAGGGAGTAAATCCTTAACAAGCATATTGTTTTAAGGCTGTCAGGAATCATAAACCAACAATCCTAGTGGTTATTAGGAACTGGAGCAGAACATTAGAAACATCAAAAGGAATTCAGCTTCTTGGAGGTTTTCTCTCTCCTTTTTAGCCATTAGTGTGTTCATACTCTACAGTCTTATTGTTATTCTAGATTACAGTCTTTCAAAATGACATTAATAGCCTTATTTCTTCTTTCTGTTAGAATAATTTCCACTCTGTCTTCAGAATGGTCATTATTAACTCTGCACAGCACTCCCATCTAGGCTAAGAGGTATTCCACGGGCAGTTTTTTTGTCCCTTATATACTCCCTGGCAATTTATTGTGGGTTACCTTTGAAGGTGTTGCCAGGCCCTAGGAAAAGTAGACAGGAAATTAGAATATTGCTAAGCCTCAGAGACAGCCTTCATAGCAGGCAAGTAACCGAACAAAGAGCTCTAGCTGTTTTCTCTGCCAGTCTCATCTACTCTCTCTTTCCCTCTGCCTGTTCATTTTAGTCTTGCTTTCAGCAGGAAGTAACCCAACACTGGGAAGCTTTATTGTCTAGCAATGCATCTGGGAAGTGGCACTTTCTGAATGTAGCAGGAAAGAGTTTCTTAATAACAGTGACAGTTGCAATATGCTGCAAATGTTCACTTCTTTTTTACTGTTACTTCTACATTAGAATTGCACAGTCATCAAATTCATAACTCCAGGTGCCTGTGATGCTGCCAGGGACAGCAGCTTAATTCCATGGTAATCCAAGGTTGTATTTCTACCTGGGTTATCACCCATCACACAAAAGCTGGCTATAGCACAGCATCATCTTCAGATTCAATGCACCACCCTAAGTATACATACCACCCTCCCTTCATCTCATGTAGGAAGCATCTTCGGGATAGCTGACCTGTTAATCTTGTTACAGCTGCACTGTTTTCTGATGCCCCAGGTTAACTAGGACAACTATTACAATGATACTGATACCAAGACACATACACACTTACATATGCATTCCTAGGAAGAAATATTTTACAGTGGAGTGTGAAATACATGGTAGATGCAGGAGGATGTCAGTTTTGAGGTAAGGAGAATCACAGTGGAACTCACGTTCACTGTGGAGCTGTACTTCCACAATAAAGCTGCAAAATTAGAGATTTAATTAGATACTGATGGGCCCTATGGTAGAACTTGGGCAATCTACAGAACAAGGCTTCTGCCTTCTGTGTTCAAAGTTTTTTTCAATATTAGGTCATTAGGATGAATACCTAAGGTCATTAGGATGAATACCTAAGAAGCAAGAGGCAGTTTCTATCACTTATCTTACACTCATGCCCATCTCATCAGGCTACTTGCAATTTAAAGGTTCCTCTTCTGTGGGATTTTGGGGAAAAAATAGAGATTGCACACTCATTTTCACTAGAATGCAAAACCATACTAGATTGTATAACCTTAGGAGTAGCTGGAAAGCTACAGTATTGTACATACACAGCTATAATATATTCCATGTGGAAATAGAGTTGTATTCAAAATGAAGGTGCAACTGGTGTGGACCAATCAAAAACCAATACTTCCCCAGAATACTCAAACTAGAACTGTTTCAAGTCTTTCTATCTGTCCAACACCACAAACACTATAGCTGTACTACTGCTGAAGTGAAGAAAGAAAAAAAACACACAGAGCATTTTATTCTATCTCCATCAACATGGAATTTAAATTCTAATGAGAATCCTACTCTAACAGAAACTAGGTATATAATGGTTACTTTCATCTTTAACTATAGATTTATATTTAAGATGGATTTTTCAAGCTCAAAATTCCTTTCCTCCCCTGTAAGTTGAGAACCTAAGCTGCTGTAAACTGGCAACAGCTTTAGCAAAGTTGTGCCAACATTTACAGCTGAAGATTAGATTTGTAATTTACATGATTCCAAGTCACAGTGCTTTTTTTGCTTTTGACTGAGAGTGATAATGAAAGCTTCAGCAACTGGTGAAGTCAGCCACTGTGTTGTGTGGAAGCCACAACTCAGTGCTATTTATTTGTGCAACAGGGAATGTGAAAGAGGAGGTCAAAGAGTTCCCAGCACACTTGTCAGCACAGAAAGCTCAATTGTCTGAAGGAAAGGGCAGCTATTGAACTCCATTGCATCGGGCTTTTCTACCAAACAGCAAGTCCTGTGAGGGAGAGGAGCTTGAAACCACTGCACTTGCCAGCAGGAATAGCAATAGTAGTATGAGGCTTTCCTATACAGAGCATATAAAGCTGTGGGGAAAAATAAGAGGTCAAAATATGTTGAAAAAAAAATATTGTGTGTTTTCTCTATGCTTTAGGCTACAGGTTCCTGTTTACTCTAGATTTGACCTTATATGTATGTTTTCAGTTGCCTGAGAGCTAAAAAAGCCATGTTTACTTGAGCAGACAAACCATGAATAAGTTTATGTTGAAATAAAAAATGCACCCTCTATCTGGATCTTTGCACTAGCAACTCTGTTCTGACTTGTTGCTAGCAGCAAAGCCAAACCAAGGTAAAAATGTAACTGATATACTTTGCTAAAGTACATTTTTCAAGGGTTTGAAGTTCTCACCCATACTTAATGAAAATGTGATCGGATATTAAAGGGAACTGCAAAGCACGAATAAATATTTTCTATAACTTTGGTAGATGCTAGTGAAAATAAAAGGTTTCTGTAAAGACAAAACAAGCAAACAACTAGTAATATAATCTATATCCCATCCTTTTCCAGTTTTAGAAACTAAATTCTACTGTGGTTGCCTGACACAGATAAAAGCTGTAAGCCAAGCTAAGAAGAATGAAAAGAAACCTGCCAAGTTCCTTTATCAAATTACATGAAACAGCAGAAAGATAAAGCTATATGGTTGTCAACACTTACAGTTTTATCTTTAATCTTGAGACATATTATTGGAGCAGAAGAAGACTGATCCATTAACCAGGCTGCTTTCAGGAAATTCGGTTGCTGGACTAGCAGCACTGTAGGACCTGTAGTATGAGTGCAGGCCAGGTCTCAGGCTGCACACATATTTCCTCCAAAGTTTTTATGTGTATGATCTTCTGTTCTCACCATTCCTGCTAGATGCAGGAATTGCAGTGTTTCTGAAGATATTTTTAAAACAAAATATTAGGTGGAAAAAAACCCCCAACAAACAAATAATTTAAAAGATAATTAACATTCTATTTTTTTTTTACCAAGTTTTTAGAAAAAAAAACAAATATGTGTACAGAAAAACATTTTTCTTTATGGTCCTTAGTTCACATGAGTCTGTCTACAATTTAGTACTACAATAACCTGTCTTTCCCCTCCTTCTTCCACCCTTCTTTCCTTCAAGCCCCTCTTGTATTCACTAAGCCGTTGGTAATTTTTCTTTGCTCCAAACTTCAGTCATCTGCAGATATACAGAGCAAGCTGGTCCTGTGTGTTAACATCCTCTCTGGAATTATCACTGTACTGCCCAGATAGATTTGACTATTTTAACTCTCACTCATTCCAAATAAAATATTGTTAACAGATCTGTCACTTACCCATTTCTCATTCCATCTTGTAACTTCAGAAAGAACTGGCTAGAGAAGAGCAGAAGAGTAGGGAAATTAATGGAGTCATGCATATATCTTTGCAAATACATAAATTTCCAACATTCTTTATAGTGCTGCTATAGCTGAATTCTGGAGACATTCTTTTTAAGAAATAAAGTTTGGCTTAGAGCATTCAATAACATCTAAACCCTCAAAAATATGGTTCATATTTATGTATGTAAAAAAAAAGTACCAGTGCTATCATTTGTACTCTCATTTAAGCCAGTCTAACAGTTTCACAGTTAATGATAGGGAAGAGTTTTTTCATTGTAACAGACTAATATATCAGTTATTAGCAGAAGGAACAGTAAAATTTCCCACTTAATACAGGCACACATCTAACCTTGCACACAGGCATGCCAGAACCTGAACCTGAGGAGAACTCATGAAAACTTTGCTTTTGTCAGTATAGTAAAAGTGATGTGCAACTGCTAGAAAGAAATCAGACTCCAGAAGCTAGCAGTCAGCCAACACAAAAGGGTTTCGGGAATGGCATAAATGCAGGGACTACTCAGTATATATAATGCAATTTTAAGAGCTGTTAAAAAATTTGTATTGAAGATATATCTATAATTATATGTAGCTAGAGATAGATAGATGTAACTAGAGAGAAAGAGATCCAACTATGTCCTGCATGGATTTATTAGTCTACTCAGTAAGGGAAAGGAGACTTTCCTTTAATTTCTTTACCNCCCACTGTCTATGTCACTGATGAAAATGTTAAACAAGACAGGCCCCAGTACAGACCCCTGAGGGACACCACTTGTCACTGCTCTCCATCTGGACTGTGAATCACTGACCGCTGCCCTCTGGATGTGGCCATCCAGCCAATTCCTTATCCACTGAACAGTCCACCCATCAAATCTGTGTCTCTCCAACTTGGTGAGTAGGATGTTGTGGGGATCGTGTCAAAGGCCTTGCAGAAGTCCAGACAAATCACACCCACAGGGTGTCCCTTGTCCACTGATGCAGTCACTCTGTCATAGAAAGCCCCAGGTTTGACAGGAAGGGTTTTCCCTTAGTGCAGCCAGGCTGGCTGGCCTTGATCACCTCCCTGTCCTCCCTGTGCCTTACCAGGCCTTCTGGGAGAATCTGCTCCATGATCTTCCCAGGCACAGAGGTGAGGAAGCAGCTATAGAAGTTTTTTTCCAGTATTTTAACTTGTGAGGTTTAGCACTTTGTGTTCTGCTCAATATTTTGTCACATTTTTCTCATGAAAATGCTAAGCTTGTTTTTACTGCATTTATAGGGTATGTTATTAAGTACCATCTAAATGGAATTTAAGCTCTTAAACTGTTGTATTATCAGTTTTAATAATAATAAACTAACTTTATGGCTGGATATTTAATCTCTGCTCTTAAAATCCCAGATCTGGAGCTGCATATTTAGCCAGTGCTCCAACGTGGGCACTAAACAAACACATCTAGGATCTCTCCTGGCTTCACTGCTTATGAGAGAACACAAGAGCTATATCAGGCTTGTGGTTTAAGTAACCACCAAAAACATAATATGGCCAGTGAAAAGGATTTGAGACATGCTTCTCCCTCTTATCATTTCTTCATTGTGCTTCTTCATGATTTCCAGGCTACATCCTGACAATATCTAGCCTTACACTTAGAACTAATTCATAGTTCCAACACCAAATATGAGTTGAACACAACACATCACAATGATACACGGGGCATTCAAACCATTTCCCTTTCCATTTCCTGTTGAATGGTAAGGCTTCCATGCAGAAGACCACTGGCTACATAAAAAAACCCCAAGGCATAACCAGAATCTGAGGCTGAGCTCAATTTCATAAAACATCTTTCGAAATGTTCCATAACATTTCTGTTCAGAAGTATTTAATGTGCAGGTCTTAATGTACTAACTCTGGAGCTGCCTACAGGGCAAACAATTTTTATTGTGTAGAAACAGTAGACACTCTTCACAACATTCCTCTTAGGAGACTGTTTTGCTAGTAGCAATAAGAGGGAGCCACTTAATTCATGAAAGCACTTAAGAAATTAATCTATCAGGTGTTGCCAACAGTAGCTTTCAAAAGGCTGCACAACTCTGAGTACCAGCAGACCCATTCGCAAAGGGCTGTGATGTATTTCCTAACATCATTACTTACAGAAAGTCAACAAGCTGTTTTATAAGACTTTCCTTGCCTAACATCATTCTTAAGTGACAAAGAAAGAGGTTTATATGTAGGAACTAAAGCTCACATAAATTTTGCTTCCATGAGTGTTAGCCAGACTAAGCTTCTGGATTGATAGGAACTTGTGAAGATCTTCCAATCGCCATTTCAGGTTTTTGATCTGCACATAGAAAAGGTAAAGGTGTGAGTAAATTTAAACCAAAAAGAAATAAAATGCTGTGGAAGTTCAAAACTGAAAAAGCAGATCAGACATGTAATCAGCACAGAAACAGCATAGAGCAATTCATGCATTCGGTTATGATTTCAGCTCTCTTGAATACAGCTTACCCTCCAGTCTGCAGTTTTCTTGATTATTCAAGTTGAGAGATCTATAGGCACATGATACCCAGGTGGAAATGTCCAGAGATTGACAGCTCTTAGAGCAAACATAAGCCTGGTTTAGGTAGGTCTTGCAGCAAGTAACATCACAGCTTGTCTAGGAAGGATCCCTAGATTACCTCATCTGCCTGATACGAGCCATGTGGCCATGCCATAAAGGTGAGGCAAAGCACAGAAGTCACATTCTTCTGGCATATAACAGCTGGATCACTTACCAGCCTTTTCCAGAGAGTAAACAATACACTTCCAACCTGCCATCTGACTTCAAGCCTTCCCATATTGGCATTATATTTCCTTGAAACCAAAGCAACAGGTCTGTTTTCTGCTAATATCTCTGGGTACTTACAACAGTAATATCAAATAATATCCATCAGCTGAACCACACCTTCTTAGAATCAACAAGATTATGACTGTATCAAGAGGCATGGTTCATCTAACAGCAAGTAGACTGGTAATGCTCTAGAAAATTATGATTCACCTAGTCCTTGCTTTATGTTTTAATAAAGCAGATGTAAAATTAATATTATATGCTTATCATAGTTGCAAAATCTATCTACAAGACATAGTGAGATCACAGAAAAGTATATATAAAAAGAAATTGTCAGTTTCAGTTTTTAAATTAGATACCACGTGATTCACTCAGCCCAGCATATAACAATCCCATCTATTAGGTAGCTCTGGAGACCTCTCATCTGACTCACTGCATCATCTAAGACTTTGGACTCCACATTATAATTCTCACACCACAATTATATTACTAAGAGCAGTTCATCAACATATTTTTAACCCCGGTGTTCTCAGATTGGGCATCATAAAACTTAAATAACATTTACAAATCACCAGCATCAATCAAACCTCTCAGTCAAGAATCACAACTCCATTGCTTCTCTGCCCCTCTGGAGGTGGAACCACACAGTGGAACCACCAGTTTTTTTCAACTCAAGGATAAGTCTGGTCTGCAAGACCAGAAGGAATGAAAATCTTGATCCTGTGGGAAATGTTGTAAGACATTTTAAAATTTTGTTATGATTCTTTTCAGTATTTATTGCCATGGATTAACAGCCTCGGTACTCTCGTGGTTTATAATTTCTCTACGACAGCATCATGGTGTTTCTCTAATAAAGAGCTGATATTCTCTTCATTTCATCATTTATCCTGTCTGATTTAGTCAGAATGTGTGTATCTTGGATGATCAGAAAATTAATTGCACAGGGTGTTGAATGACTACAGGTGGAGCAGCAAAATACATTTTGCAGTCCATTTTTCTGCTTTTATTTTAGACTCCACCACTTTATGTTACACAGGTGCAAAGATGTAATTTATTTTGCCTCAGTTGATAAGGAGCATCCCGATTCCTCGGTAATCAGTGGGATAGTTTCATCTTGTAACATTTCCTTTTAGCAGCAGCTTACAGGCTAGACCCTGCCAAAGGGTGTCTAATTCTGTCACAGCTGCAAATATCAAATGTGCCCTGTGGGCAGCACTTCCCTAGGCTGAAACCATATTTCTTCCCGTAAAGAATAGGCCATACTATTTCAAAGGGCTGTGATGAGATACCATTTGCCAGGCACAGTGGTACTTCTAGCTGATTTAGGGGTATTTTTTGTGCCTCTATATTTCACCATGCTTGTACCATACTCTAAATGGAGAGTGTAATACAGCTTCTGCAAACAGATATTTTTTTGTAGTGTCCTGATCTTGCAGTCCTTATACCTTCTAGGTGGTCAACACAGAGGAGCTGGGAGATGGACTGGATGTTGTCCCCTGGAGCCAGGTGTACGCTGCAGGGTTAAAGTTTAGATTTGCCTTCTCCCCACAGTGCTGGCATCAGCTGAGTTTTTATTCTCCTTTTGTTATGTGGTGAATGTAACTGAAGTCATATAAAACAGCTAAATCACTATTTTATTATTTTTGATCCTTTTTATTCCTAAAAAACATAGATAGGATATTCATTACATTTCCAAGCAAGAGTTTAAATCTCAGTTTAAAACTGTTTTCCCAAATATCATCATCTTATGCCAATGAATCCTTGGGTGAAAGTTTATGAGAAAAATGTAATTTTTTTTCTTTCTTAGCATTTTCCCCTTATTAATAAATTTTACCCATTCCTCTTAAAACAGAGAAAATATTAGATTATCACTTGAAGCTTTCATGAATCTAAAGTTGCAAAATTGAGGCAATCAGAAAAAATAATCTAATATATAATTTCTAACACAAAATTCCTAAAAATTCCTTTTCTAACTATTTAATTAGTTGACTCACCTCTGGAAAGTATTTGAAAAAATCTCAAGTCATATTTCCATTTAGTGCTTAGCCTCTTTTGAAGATCAAAAGAAGAAGAGGATTCAACATTATATATAACTGGCCACTTCATTAGAGGTGAACTGAAGAAATTAACACTGAATTTATTTTCCCTGAAAGTTAAGGACCATTTTACTTACTTTACAGTATGTTGAAAGCAATCAATAAAACACTGTTTAATATTTGCCTCCTGAAACATCAACTCTAATTTCAAACTGTGTTACATTCAGCTGAGCTGTTACATCCAGTTCAGGAGAGGAGCTAGCCACAGTGGCTTCTCAGTATCCAGGCATCCCAGCTAACTTCACAAATCACAACACAGCACATGTCCCATTATCACCAGGTTTTCTGAGGTATACTAGAACTTCTGTTATGCTCTTCTATACTTTTACTTGGTAAATACTGAAATATAACTTGTGGGGCTTTTATGAACCCACTGTCATGGATTACATCCTGCCAGATCCAGTCAGGTGACCCACTTTTGCTATAATATCTCTAATAAACCATTCACTGAAAAATCAATGAAGGTCATAAGATGTTAGAAGAGTAATCAAAAGAGTGTTCATGGGGTTCATTGTAATTTTCATTTCTCTGAGTGAAAGAAAGGAAAGATGCATATTAAAGTGACAAACTCATCTGCTGAGATACATGAATCATGCATTTAAAATCCATGCCTTTGTGATGTTTCAGTCTGTATACAGAATATTCAGACTGTTTGGTTTCAAGAGAGAAATAATAGCTACCCTTCCCATGGTACTATAATCTATACTACTATAATCTGAAGAAAAAATAATGAATTAATTATTATTATAATCATAATTAGGACCTGAAACATGGACTGGAACTTAAGATTTAGCTGAGAGTTCTCTTAAATAGTAGTTTAAATCAAATAAAGATTTTTAGAAACAAAGAAAGGAAATATTTTTCTCCTCTTTGTGGAATAAGAAATTGTTCTGTCTCATCTATTTATTTAGCACTCACAGCAATGCATGTATTTAAAATGCATATAATACCAACTGAAAAACTGAACAGATAATTTAAGATATATCCACTTTAGACACACCAAGAAAGCCCAAATGAGATTCAAGGTTTGCACTACCCACCGCACGCGGGAACCATGCTGTTGCTACCAGCAAATATCTTTCTAGATGTATTATTTTATATTATCAGAAGTGCAAATAACCTCATGCTGAGTAGCTAGTGGTGTTACAAAGATTGTAAAACCAATTTACAGAGTACATTGCAGCTTTGATACACAATTAGCTAGGAAAATTTTCTCATGAATACTATCGAGTCTAACAAATGTCTATGCAGGGGTAGAAAGAAGGAAAATAGGAAAATAGGATGGTGGGGCTATGGAAGGTTGGAAAGAGAAGAAGGATCTTATTCTAACTTAGAGTTTTGAAAGATTTGGAATTCTGAGCTATTATAAGCCATATATTTGTAAGAACTCTTACCTGAGCTAATGCTTCGTGGCTCTTTACTAGTTGCTCTACAACTTCAAGCCACTTTGTTAAACAAAGAATCTCTGGCTTCACAAGTCCAGAGATTGTTACCAACCTGCCTTCCAAGAACACGAATGCTGAACTATCGAGGTTGGGGGAGTGCCATATGCACAGGCTGTGAAAAATAGATTATTTCCTAAGAAACAGGGAAAAAAAATGGTTTTGGAATGGTCCCGTTACACAGCACTGAAGTTGGACCTTAGAATAATTGGGTGCAATTATTGACTCTCACAAATCTTTTGCAATCAGCTATGTTTCTGTATGACATATCTGTAACAGGAGAAAGTATTAAGACATTCCCAAAGGACAGTGGCTTTTGTATGTGTTTGCTACATGAAAAAAATGTTACTACCAGTAGTTACGTAAAAAAATATTTTCCTATCTCTCTGATTTATTTTAAAATAATATTTATGATCTTCAAATTATGTTGTTGATAAGTACTACATGGCTCCATAGAATGACATTTAAGGTCATGATAATTCCCACTGACTTTTCTTCTCCATAAGAGTGTTCCTGAGTCATCACCTGTCTTTCATACTTCCAGTTCTTAAAGCACACCCTCCATGATGCAAGGACTTATGCAGGGAACAGAAATCATATAAGCACCAATCCCCTCTGCCCTTTCAGTGAAAAAGCTTCCAAACACAGTCAGAAAGCCAGCAGACATCCTGACATCTTCCTTAGAACTGCAGGTAGCCTCACCCCCAACTCAGGTGGCCAGGAGAGATGCTACAGGAATGGGAAGGCTCCAAGGCTCCCTAGTATTCAGAGCATTACTGGGAACCCCAAGGAAGGCGTGATTAAAATGCAACAAATACCTATTAAATAAATTCTTGATGATGTTGTGACTAAAGATATACGGAATATCTTTCTACCGTCTCCCTTCACTTCTTCTCCATGGTAAGAAAGGGACTCCAGCTGAACCATCAGAGAGACCAAGTCAGAGTGTTGGTCGGCACTAGTGGTAGAGCAAAAATTCACTGGCAGTATGTCACAAAGCTTTATTTCAGAGACTAAATGAAGTTATAAGGTTAAAAATTTACAAACACAAAAGTTGGTCATTGCTCCAGTGCTTTTGTGCTGTCTGGCAAGATTCTGCCTAGAGCAAAGACATATACACATAGAAACAAACAAACAAAACCAAAAAGCCCACCAAACAAAACAGGATTTATAATAAAAACACTGACCCATCCTTTGCTGTTTCGCCGTGCATCACATTCCTCTCATCATCTCAATGCTTTTCAGTGATATTTGACAACACAGCACTCAGCAACAGATGTTTTATTATTGCCTTTAATGGCCATAAAGCAGAAAATATTGCATAATACAGGGGAAACGTCCTGACAGTTCTGGCTGTGCACAAGTATGTCAATTTTATAGCACCATTTGGCTTCTGAGGAATTTCTTCACTAACAGGTGCATCATTATACACATCAGCAATTCACTAAGTAGAACAATAATACAATGCACATTATGATGCTATAACTGACACCAAAAATAAACTCTCTAAAGAAGCACAGTAGACTGTCACTTAGTTGAACAAGTGGTGTTTGGATTAGCACAGTATTTGGGGCTAGACATTTTTTGCATGTTATTGCAAAGATCTGTGGGTTGTTTTGCCCTGATGAGTTGCATAAAAGGAAGGATACGAGTGTCACTCTTCATTAAGAGCAACCAGTAAATACCTGTCAGACATTTGTCCAAGTTGGACTATGTTAAATCAGATATATTTATCAGGAAATATCAAAGAATTTCAATTCTACAAAGATATTTAACCACACCCATGGCTTTCCATTCCCATTTCTTCCAGGTAACAATCTAAGTCATATCACAAGGAGGGAAAAATAATCAGATAGAGAAATCTGCAAAGAAATACTGCCTCCCTTCCCCACACGGAGCTAAGTGTCTCTGCCTGAAAACAAATAACTCCTAAAGCCTGAAAACAAATAACTCCTAAAGTCTTTAAGAGTAAGGCTGTAGTATGGCAAAGTTCCAGCCTGAAAACAAAACAGCATTTGTCTACAGCTCCTCTCAGTAAGTTATTTTCTAAAAATATAAAAAGAATTTGCATCCATTTTCTTTAGATTAAATAGCTGTTCATCCAACTATTTAACTTAAAAAATAATGCAAACCAGTTTATATAAAATGAACCAGCTTGTATAAGGTCGTTCTTTAATTCAAAAATAATACTAACAGCAGTTAAATCATTCTGAGAAGTACATCGCCTTTAGTTTCCTTTCATGCTTATAATTTATTAAATCTTCTTCTGAGGGATCTATCTTGATTAAAACATAGCAATCCAGACTTGCACAAAGTCTCCAGTTCAATTTAGTCAATCTAGGAGAAGTTTGGCTTCTATCTGAATTAACTTTCACTGGCATGTCCTTCCAGAGGATTCGAAGAATTTGCCAGACCTTTCACATCCATTGTTCAGCCTTCACCACTATTTAAAATCCATCCTTCATTAATCACATGATTAAAGTGCCAATTCTTAAATAAGTACTATGAGACAGAGGAAAAGAAAGTGAAAGTGAGTTTTACTGGGGAGTCTCAGAATTAACTGACTACCCGGAAAACTGTTCTGCTACATATCCCTTTCCAAAAGGAGGCTCATGATACATAGTCATACAAAATACAAACACAAAATACCAGCACCATAGGCACCTAACAGAGGCTGCTCATTAAGCATTAACTGTATTTGTCTTTAAAGAAAAACAGATACATCTTTTTGGTAATTAAATTTAATATGAATGTACAAACTAAGGAACCAGCATGTTCTCAATGAAGACAACGTTTTACTCTGCTTGACCGTTTGGGCCACCCTCGAAATTGGTGAGGGACCAAAGAGGGAGACCCAGGGGCTTTCTTCTTTAAATAAGACTTCTAGACTCATTTCTCTAACTCTGTAGTGAGTTGACCTTGACTGAACACCAGACACCTATCCAAGCTACTCTATCACTTCTCCTCCTCCTTTCTTTCAGCTTTGAATTCTGAGCAGACATCCTAGGGTATGGAATATCCCTGTGGTCAGTTTGAGTCAGCTGTCCTGGCTGTATACCCACCCAAGATCTTTCCCACCCCCAGCCTAGTGGTTGAGGGGCTGTTCATGTTTAGCCAATATTCATGGCTAAGCTACGGCAGTTGCTCTATCACTTGATCACCACTCCCCAGCAAGGAAGGGAAATTGGGAAAAGGAGAGGAGACCCACAGTTTGAAATGAAAAGAGATTAATGATGCAGCCAAGCTAATACCAATGCCCATATAAAGTAAACAAAGTAACACTTGGCCCAGGGAATGTTCAGTAGTCACAATAAACAGGAAAGCAGTCCCCAGCAGCAGAAGGGTAAAGGAGCCCTTCCAGGGATGGAGATGTATCCCTTTATAATGAATGTGAGCATAGATACACCTGTAGCCAACTCAGGTCATCTTCCAGGGTAGCTGACCTCAAAACTGCTAACAGCCTGCAGACAGTGGGAGGCCTATGATTCTGTCCCAGTTAAACCAGGACAGGGTCGGGGGGAGAATGTTGGAGACCTTGATGCTCTGCAAACACTCCTCAGCAGCAGCCAAAACACTGTTGTGTTATCAACACCTTTCTAGCTAGCAGCATAAAGCATAAGACTATGAGAGCTGTTATAGCAAGAATTAACTCCATCTCAGCTGGACTCAACAGAAAGCCATAAAAGAATTATCAGCTACCAGGCCACACTGCATCAATAAACTTATCTGTATTTGGTTTTGCAGTTTGGATAGTCTTGAATACTTTGCACTGAACAGAAATACATAAAGCTAAGAAGAGAAAACAGCATTACTTATCTCAAAGACAAAATGTATTTCTTTCTAATACTGGACATTTTAAACTCTTTATGATAATTAATTGTCTGTAATAATTTGTTTATTTTTTTGAGTAATTAAGAATAATAATGGCTAACTATAAAATGAAAATATTACAAAAGTAAATTATACAGGAGTACCTAATATGATGTTCTCCATATTTTTTCCAGGAACTGAGGTTAAAGTAACAGGTCTGTAGTTCTCTGGGTCTTCCCCCATGCCCTTTCTGTAGATTGAAATAACATTGGCTAGCTTCCAGTCCGCAGTGACCTCCTCAGATTCTCAAGACCTTCGGTACATGATGAAGAGGGGTCCTGCCATAACATCTGCTAGCTTCGTCAGAACTCTGGAATGGATCCCATCAGGCCCCACGGACTTATGAACGGATACAGCTGATCCCTTACAATTTCAGTTTCCAGAAAAGGAAAGTCACTGTTCCCACACTAGTGGTCCTCTGACTCAAGGAACCAGGTAGTCCAAGTTCCATCAGTGTTATTAAAGACTGAGGCAAAAAAAAGAACAACACACAGAATGCCCCCGCTTTTTTTCATCCCTACATATTCCTGATATTCCTTTACCTTTACAAAGAACCACTTACATATTAGCAGAGTTGGGGTTAAATTATTTCTAATGTAAAGGCAGAAGACTTCATCTTTAGGTCTAGAAATCTGGCTTTACTGAACTGCCCCAAAAGTTACACCATGCTCTGTCTCATTCTTCCAGGCTACAGTGCTGGATTTTATTTCTCACAAAAGTGACAGGAGAACTTTAGAACTTGTTGTATTCTGACCTTCCCCTGTGACCTCCCATCAGCCTAATGCCCATGCTACCATTGGGATCGTGCAGTGTGTTTTACACATTCCTCCCCACCACGACATCATCCCTCAGCCACATCTGCTTAGAAACTGCAGGCTCCACAGCTTGTTATCCTACATGCTGGAGATCAATATTTATCAGGCAATGCCTGTGTATCAGAGAGAACATATTAGGCTAATGCAATCAATTAAATGAACAAGGTCATCTCAGCCACTCATTCAGCCATATGATTACAGCAGGCGTTATGAGTGTGTTCTGCAGGCTGGTACTCACTGCCCACGGTCTGCTGTACAATTCTCTTCCATTTATTGACTGAGTGCTGCTTCCTCTGACCCATTACAAACTGCTGTTCCACCTGAGGGCAGGACAAATGCGAGCAACAGCACTAGTGCAGGTAGCTGCACCATTCTCAGCCTAATTCACCACAAAAAATTAGTTTAAGAGGTGGAGTGTAGAAGTATAACTGAGAAGTATGGATATGGACAGCCTGCACACTGGAAACACTACTTAGTTTTGTCCTGAACTAAAATGGCAGCACTACAAAGCACCCAAGACTGTAGCATAACAGCCCTTTACCTTTAAAGTACATCTTTCAAATGACTGGCCAGCCTAGAAGTTTCCTTGCCTAGCAACTCCTTATTCAGTAATCCAGTAAGTGTAGCTTTGTGCATTTCACAGATGTGCAAAACATCGAGCCTGGGTGGTAAGGCCACACATAACACTCTTAAGTTCCAAGTACTCTGTCTGAACTCTTGCTATAACCACACTCACAGTCATAAAAACAATGTTTATCAAATTCTAGAGCCATTTAATAAAGCAAGGACCAGTTTATAGCATAGTTAAAAAAAAATATCTTAGACCATGTGGGATGTTCTTAGAAATGGGGATAGTAAAGCAAAAGCAGTAAGATTTGCAAAGGTTTCCTATAAAGCTGATAATTATTTATGTGTACTTCTGTTTTTTGCAAAGCTAAGCCAAGAACCATCACTCCTTTGTGCTAGGCCCTCAGCACACCACTGAGGCAGTTTTGTTTCCAAATTTTTTACAATCTAAAGACAAGAACCAACAGCAGAATACAGGAAAAGCAGGAATAAAAGGTCACAACAGGAGAATGAACATCAGCAGCTGTTTCTGTACATATCAAAACTGTTAGATTTGATGAACACCCCAAAATCCCCAAGATCCTCATATGTACATTTCTTTACATAAACTCCATCTGTCCTTGCAGATAGCCTCGTGCCCATCAGTTATGTGACATTGTCATGACATAAGGAACCAAGACAGCTGTACTGTATTGAAAATATTACCAAACATGTCTGGCAGCTGAAATGAAGAAGGTGCTAACTGGGTCTGCCTACAAATGCCCTGTGAAACGATGCTGACGACAGTGAAAAGCCTCCCCATCATCCAAGTATGCACACAAGCACTGAGACTGGTGGTGCAGCCTCGATGGAAAAATGCCACATGTAAAGTGTAGGTTGATATAGAGCCAAGGAAATGCTGATTATTCTTCCACAAAGTTATCAACCTCTGCAAAAAGACTTGGTATTTCCTTCAAGGACGCAAAGAGCTATCCGTCACAATAGGGAAAAAAAAAAGGTTTAAATTGCAGGGGATTTAACATAAAAGGGGAACTCTTGTTAAACTACAATAGAGTATGTAGCTCTAATGATGATTTTGAAATACCTGTGCCAGGTTCTCTTTTATCTAATAGCACACTTTGATCTTTTAATGAAAGAGTGAATAGAAAAATTAAGGTATAAAAAGCCCCTGGTTTTAAGGCTTAGGTAAGTAGGCAAGACTAACACATTTGTTCAATATTCATGCCCCCTAGGAGACCATTACCTTGAAATCATTACCTTTATTTATTCTCTCGTCTCATGGATCCTGTAAACTTTTAATGAAATAATACATAAAAGTGGGCTCTATTCAGCTACAAATGCTCATTAATTGTTTGCTAATGCAACACATTTTTTTTTTTCTATTTGCTCTCCTGGCATTATTATAATGAAGAACAATTGCTTTATAAAGAAAGTTGTGCAAATACTGTAAATCATGACTTCTTTACCATTCTACTAACTTGCCCTGCAGTGAACTTTTGTTTTGTTAATTAACTTTCTACTGTTTGTCATTCCAATTAAAGAGAGTAGGGCAATTACTTGAAGTGTTACATGAGCTGTAAAAGCTAAAAGAAAAAAAAAAACAAACAACACCCACCCAAAAAACTGGTGAAGGAAAAAGGTCTTTGAAAGAACAAACACCAAAAAAAAGTAAATGCTTTTAAAAGCTTAGTAAAACCACCCCAGAAATTAGTAGGAAAAAAATAACAATTGAAAACAAATGACATAATGCATCATCAGTGTAGCAGTAAAAAAAAACCACAACAAACCAACCCCCAATAATAATAATAAAAAAACCCCACACATTACAAAACACAGTAAGAACAAAACAAGCCAAAACCAATACAGGTAAACTCACCTGTGTTTCTTTCAGATCAGTCTGTAGGAAGGGAATGAAGCTTATTATTTTTCACACTGGAAGTATCTAGGATTTACTTACCTGCACTTCTAACTGCAGTACTGATAATGACAGCAAGAAAAAAATCTGGCACTTGCTGGAAATTTATTGACTTAATTTTCTCAGTGAAATATAGACTGACCTTTTTAGTCACCTACAACACTTTTTTTCTGCTGTTCCACTTATGTTCATCCCAGTTTATGTAGCCATTACAATTTTACCTGCAAGATCTACAGTAATGCAGATTGTCCTCAACAAATCCTATCAAGAACAGGCACATACCTAAATTCAAAGGACTTAAGGAGAATGGAACATATAATTAAAACACAGCATGCATCTATTTGTGGTCAGGAGTGGTAACTTCATTATGCTGGAGCTTAAAGGACTTATCTAATTACTTATCTAAACAACACAAGGTAAGTTGACATAATATAATGGAAAAAATACAGTTTAGTAACTCACAATTCAAAGGAACACAGCTTTATCATTTTACAAATCAGCTGATTTAGTTAAAATTTTGCCAGAAGCTCCATTTTGACCTCCAGAGACCCACCAATATTACACATTCCTGAATGAGCTCTATTTTCTTACCAGCTAATTTCATTCAGAAGACAGAAAAAAATTTTATAGCACTTTGGTGGTGCATTTGCAAAGAAATACCATCACAGATGAACTAGAGATAACAGCGTAGATAAGTAAACCATATATTCACAACCATCAAATTTATTACACAGTTGCCACATTGTCCCCAGAGACTCACACACAGCAAAGGCACTGAAAGCTTTCATGGATCAGCTCAAAATATTTTTTGCTTGCTTGTTTGCTCCAACAAAGCAATTCAGAAATTTTGAGGTGAGACAAGGCATTATCTCTCTTAAAATGAATTCAGAGTATAGAGTGTCAGCAAAATGGAAAAATCATAGCATATCAGTAAGAAAAGTCAATATGATCAATTTCATTTCACAAAACTGTAAATTATTTGGATCAATATAAATTTGAATGCTTTCACACATAAAAACTTTTCAGTTTTAATGAGATTCATGCCATTTTTGTCATTAAATTAAAATGAGACAAATCCAAGCCATACAAATTCATTAAAGTGACTTTATTAAATAGTTATTTTCACACTTACTTTTCTGTCAGGAGCCATGTTCTAAATTCTCAGGGAATATATGGAGTTTAGTAAAGTGATCTTTTGGGGAAATCACTGGCATTTAACTGACAAAGCATTCTCTTCCTAAAACAGAAAACCATTCACAGAAGCTATCTATAGAGATGTTCCAGAGGAGAATGAGTAAATTGCTTGAAAAAACACCAGCTTTTGAGTAACAGAAGTAAACTGTACATCAAATCATTGAATCCAATATGAATAAAGTGAAGAGAAGTAGAAAGAAACAGGTTTTGAAACTAATAGTGTTGGATTTCTAATTAATTCCGCATCAAATGACAGGAAAACAAAAAAAGGAAAGGAAGGGTTCAGCTTTGCACAAGGTAGGTAAATCCTATGGGTGGGGATGAGCATTTATTTGTGCATGGCTTTGGCTACCTTAATGGAAATATTATACTAATATATTAAACTTCAATTAAAAATAAATTTTAGCCCCAATAGTGCTATACCCCAGGGCAACAGCCATGAAGCCAGGAGGGAAAGTCTGCTGGCAATAGAGTTACTAAGGAAGGAGCCTCCTGGGCCTCTATGCCATCCAATTGCATCTTCTGGCAACCCATTTCCAAGGTACTCTTAATGAAGGCTTAGAAACCCTTCTTTGGAATTACAGAATCAAAGCCAAGCACCCTCCATGGAGATGAAGTCATTTCAGACTCAGCACTGTTAAATTCTGTCAGTCATGGGTTTAGGCACCTAAAGCCATTTTTCTTTTAATGCTTTTAAGTGCTTTGCTATAAGCTTTTAGTCAAGAGTTTGGGTGGGTTTTTGTTTTTCATAGACAGCACTGTAGAAAATATTTTTTTTGCAGAAACTTTCTAAACTTTCTATTTTTTCTTTTATTACAATACTTGTATTTAAATTGTTTGTGCAGCTCACCACACACACTGCCTAGGAGAAGAGTGTTTGTATTATATTTCCAGTGATATTTTAATTTCATGTATCAGTATTACTGCTTATGAAAGTGCCTCATCTGACAGTTCCTGGAGCCTTGACACAGCAAAAGTAGGAAGAGATTATGATAGTGCAACCTTCTGAAACTGCACCATCAACATGTTCCTGTTTGACCAGCCTCTCAAGGAAAAACGTTTAATTTTCTCTCTTTGGTTATTCACAACCTGATTTTTTCAAAACATATGGTTCCGAGGGTTCTCTACAGGAATAAAGCCAAATGCTGATTCTTCCAAATCTTGATTTCCTAAAGTGTTTAGCTAAATAGCAGAGCTATACAAGTTATTACTGCTTCTGAAGTAAAGAGAAAAAATGGACTACCTCCATTAAATTAAGTGTAGCAAGTCCATAAAAATCACAATACTTTCAATGATGAGGAATGTTGATTATTAATCAGTGTGGATTTGCAATAAATTAGTAAGTTACAAAAAATACTATCCTATTTTAATAATAACAAGAATGAAGATTTGCAACACTGCAATTAATTTCTTAAAAGCAACTTTTGCTTTGAAATTCATGGAAGAATTACTTCGTAAAGACTGACAAAGTATGGAGGACCTTAGGATATGGTACATGAAGAATACTATTGCTTAGCAAGTGTTATTAATCTAATGCAATTGAAATATTACCTTCACTCTAGGAATCACTTTTTGAAATGTATTACTAAATATGAGAGGGAGAGCCAAGATGTAATTTTCTCTTCCATAATACAACTGAATGTCCCAGAAGCAATACCTACAAAAGAGCTTACATGGGAAGATGAATTAGTTATTGTTCAGTCAGACTCAGGTGGTAAGGCTGAAAACATCTGTGAAGAGCAGCATCAAAGAAAGGTGGGTGAACACTTCAGAACTGGTGGCATGAAGAAATGGTGACATCCAATTAAAATGGGAAAATGGATATGAAGTTTGGGAAAGTGAAAAGTCTGGAATGTCAGAAGCATTAACCAAACCCAGCAAATTGTGGGAAAGTATGAGTTCACATCATTAACACATAAGCAGTAGTTTTCATCAATTCAGCTACCCCATTAAGTCCTTCCTACATAAACATCCCTGTAAGAGGAATACTAGTCATTCACTGTTAAAAAGAAATAATAAACATCAAACTACTCTGTTCCAAGGAGAACTGATGTTATGAAGCTGTTTCTGGTAGAAATTTCCGGGTTTGTGATACTGTGTAAACACAGAAAACTGAGAGCATTCAATCAATAGTCAGAAATAAAAGTAATACATTTAATTAATCCCATACCTCAAGCTTCCTGTGATATCCCAGGAGTCAAAAAAGCGGATTTTTACTTAATGCATATTTTATCTCTGGGTCATGGCTGTATGGTTCAAATTCTTAGAGATGCAGTTGAGATTTTTTTACTCATGTGTGACTTTAAAGTAACATCAGTCAGCATCCAGCAGAAATATTTCACTCATTTAACATATTAAATACTATAAAATAATGCTTTGCATGCTTCCTTGAGTCCTCTGTTTGTTTTTTATAAAGAAATATTTTCCAGGGATCTAAGGCCTTCAGCATTCTTAGACCAACCCCTTATTAAAAGAGGAACTGCAATTCAAGAGGAACCAAGTATTTTATTCAAGTATGTTTTATTAAGAATCAAAAAACAAAATCTCCAAACCAGCAGTTATAGGAGTTTAATAGAGGGTCCCTTAATTAAAATAAATTTCTTTACAGTATTTCTTCTTGTACTGTGGAAAAAATGACAGATAAGTGAATTATGTTTTGAAATAACATAACATTTCATTTAGGCAATCAAAATCTCAGTGCTTCCTCTGAGATGCCCAAACCAAATCCCTTGAAACTGCTGACACTAAGTCTGTTAAGTATGTTAGAGAGAAACTTTTCAGAGCTTGAAGTTCTGGCTTCTTAAGAAAAGTTTTAGATCTAAAAACCTGCTCTAAAAACCAGAATTCAATAAGAAGATTCCTGCTGACTCATGCAAAACTCTTACCGTGTACAAATGTGAATTAAAAGGAAGAGAGGTGTATTGTGTAAACAGGGAGAAGAATCAGAAAGGTAACTGCACAATCTATTCCAGTTTAATAAGTGTATTCCCTGCAAGTAGAATCTCTTAAATCAGGAAGTTAATAGATCTCAATCCACTTTTTTTAAATGAATAATCCCCTATAAGCAGCCTAAATTAGACAAGACAATCTCTAAACAGATTGTCACAATTTGCTTCACTGGCAGAAAACATGTCAAAAGTCTTTTGTGACTTTTCACAATGGAGTTGTATTCATTACAAGTCTAAAGCAATGGGACAAAACTCTGATGAACTTCATTAGAGAAATATTACTTTTTGGAATCGATTTATAGATAATACTAGAATTTATTTTGAAATGTTATTTCTGTTAAGAAATTTGCTTAGAGATTTCTATGTAATTTTAAAATAAATTTGCCCATTCATCCTTCTCAAACTTCTCTGAGCTGAAACCACTAAAGAAAGATGTATTTTACCTCTGAGGAGCCACTGTATTCTGCAAAAAAGATTTTTTTTTTCCCTTATATATATCAGAGACTGAGGCCATTCCTTTCCTCTGAATCCTGTACTAATCCAAATGACAGCAAATGAGAAATGCTGAAAAATTAAAAGGCAGCATAAATGGGGAGAGAGTGAAAAACAATCCTCCTTATTTGAAATCTGTGCAGAAATGTTGGATTACAGAAGAGACCACTCTTTGATTTATTCTACTAATTTTAAATAACTTCTTGCAAGTTATGTTTTCTTACCTCTATTTTTCACAGTATGAAATGCATCCATAAAGTCTTGCAAAAACTTCCTTAAAATAAGCAACCAATCTTCAGCTTCAGGTACTCAAGAAAAGTGAAACATTTTAGTTCTTAAACAACTTCCTATATTCTTCTTGCAGGTAAGAATATAAAAAGCTTTGCAAAATTAGTCAGCCATCATAAGGCCCCTCAGCAGTGGTCACTGCCTATCTTGACTAACTGATAGACATAGGTCATAGATGTGACAGTATTGCTTATTGCAATACATTTTATATAACAGAATAAAGTAGTAATAACAGTGAACATGAAGAATGTATTACCCAATGCTTTAGCATCCGGGAACTTACTAATATTTAAACCAGATCACAGTATATTCATCTTGGAAGGGACTTCTGGAGGTCTCGAGTCCAACTTCATGATCAGAGCAGTGTCAGATACGAGATTAGACCACGTTATTCAAGGCTTTATCCAGTTTAGTCTTGAAAACCTCCAAGGATGGAGACATTATTTCTTCTCAGATACAGGTGTTTACCTTTGTCTTTGATGACTTTCACAAAACTCTTGATAGCCCATTCTTTGAGCTGGCTCTCTGGATGGCAGCCCTGCCCTCTAGAATATAGGATACAATCACTGGCAGGGTAAAATCACAAAGAGTATACCCAGTATTCATCATAAAAGAGCTATTCAAAATATATGAACGTCCTTCACTAGACATAAAAATCTTATGACACACAGTGCTGATGATTTATTTGCTCCATGGAATGCTCTTTCATGTCTCACAAAAGGACAAACATTGCTCCATTTGTCTCAGACTTCGTTATGCCAGGATTTGCAGAACTTGAGTCAGGTAACATTCTGGAAGCATACATGGCATGTTCAGTAACTGCTTGTGGAATTGTTGTAATCTCTTATTGAACACAATGTCAAAGAATCCTTCCCATACTGTAGAATATACCTGTCATATACCTTTCAGATATACCTGTCATTCACTGGTCCACACAATCTGCTAGTCATGGGCAAATGTACAACAACTCATCATGGCCAGTTCTATGATGTTTACAATTATGAAGTATTAAAAAGAAAATAAGACACACTATTTTTAAAGCATAAAGTTTTCATTTTTAAGCTTGATGGAGCTTTTTTTATTTCCATAAGAACCATGACAGAAGACACGAGTACTTTTTTTCTGAAAATGATGAAAAATCCACTGATGATATTCCTTTCATTCCATTTCCTGTGATCAGAGATGGATGGGGAGAATCACGACAAAACACAAACCCCACCATTAATAAAGGAGAGAAATCTAGGGTGGGGAACGAGTGCAGCAGAGCCTGTCCTGGTGGCATGACAAATAAAGAAGATTGATGTGGGAAATATTAGTATACAGCCAAATGTAGCCCAAACGAAGGACAAACTTGCATCCCAAGACTCTTTGAAAGGTAAGCTTTTAGTTCAGTTCTTCACTAATGCATAGTTTCAGCACACACCATTGCATATTTTTTACAATTACAGTATTGCTTGCATCAGCCAGTAGCTGCCAAAGGATGATCAATAGTTCAAAACACAGGGGTAGGTGCAGGCATGTCAATAGCTACTCAATCTTCCCAGAGCAGAACAGGGTCAGAAGCTCAAAGTAATTAGTCATTCTGCCTGCCACAAGCTCTATTAAGCTTATATTTAATACCTGGAGGCAGTGAAACGTAAACAAGGGTTATACAAGAATCATGGATCACGGCACAGTTCTCTTGGGGAAAAAGGAAAGTCAATCTCACTTACATTGCTCTGATAACTACTGTATTTCTTAAAAGTAGGTTTAGTATTTTTTTTTCTAGTATCCTCTCTCCTTCCCTTAATGAATCTTAACTGATTAGCAAGTTGCAGAAGCAGCAGCCACCAATACATCTTACTACTTAAACTTTGCTCCAAATGTAGAATTATACTGCACAACTTTACACATTTTTTTGCATATCCTAGAGACTACATTTTGTCAATTAGAAATAGAATCCATCAAGGCTTTTATTAATACCTCAGACCACAGGGGAATGTCAAAGAGTTCTTATATGGTTTCCCTTAAAAGATGCAAGTAGTTGCATTACGGTTCAGTGAGGTTTTATGACTTCTATCATCCTCAGCCAATGCTCACTCTTATATTAAATTGCTTTGGGTTTCACAAAATTACTGATATTTCAGAAATTCCTTCTTCCCTTTCTAGTTCAGAGCTATTTAATTAAAGCTTTTTAAATTATCCTCGATGAGCAGGATAATTAGGATAATATTTGTCCTTCAGCTCTGGAAAAGGCAGATGCAAGGTATACACCCACATTCCTAATTCATGAGAGTTGCTTTGAGAAAGAAGATTCTATATGTTGCCTATGGAAAGATGCTGCAGAGATCTGGCCACCAGGGCAGCTTCCAGAAATTTCACTGGAAATTTAAGTAATCATCAAAACTATAGAATGAAGCAGTATTCTTGATCTTTGTCATAAGACATATAAAGTAGAAAAGGTCTGCAAAAATGTGGCATCAAATTTTCCCTGAGACTTTTGCAATGCACTTAACACATCTGTATCCATTAATTAAAGCATCTGATCAAAATAGAGCTGTTTAAAGCAGTTCACAGACCCTTTCATTTTCCCAGTTCCTAAATACCCACAAAAAATACAAGGTGGGGAGAAGGGGAAAATCCAGACTCCTTCAATGTGTGGTGAACTCTTTTAAGGTATTTCTACATGATCACAGTTGTTGGGGAACTTTGAAAGGGGCATCACTTGTGAACAGGTTAAATAGGGCTCCAATCCACACCTGCTCAGGAGCAACTCTACAGCAGACAATCGCAGGCAGAAGGAAGGTTCTCTCTTTCCAGAAATTAAAGCCACTGTTGCACAAATGATACCACACTGTATGCCCATCTTCCCTAGCCATCCTTCAGATCTCACAGGTTCAGAAAATCTAGTACTCACAGACAGATGTCAGGGCAAAGATGGGCAACTGCACTGATGTTAAAAAAAAGGGGAAAGAGAACCAAATCTAGAGCGCTATAATTTGCTGAGAAGCCATCTCTTTTTTTTCCCCACAGAGCAAAAATAGATTGAAGTTTAGTTAATTTAACTTTTTCATGAGAATATTAGACTTTGAAGACATGCCTTTTTATTTTAGTCTACTGGGAGAAGAAGCAAGAGAATGTGAAGAATCATTATCACTGACTTTCTATGTCTTCATAGAATTTCACAATAATAATCAGCAAGGTATTGTAACATCTCTTTATTTCTCTTTTTTTTTTTCTTTTGTGGATTAAATGAGGTAGAATATAAGAAAAGTCATAACAATATCCTACTCTATTGAGAAAATAAGATAATTAAACAAGAATGATCCAGTAAGCCTGAATACTAAACCAATCTAAAAAAAAAAATCAAGCTAATCAAGTCTGAAATTCTATTTTCATTTTATATCTTGGCTTCTGATAGTAAAGATTTGATCCTATTTATGTTTTTTATAACCCTATTATACAGTTATGGTCTCATTATACAACTGCATGTTTAAAAAAAACAAATGGACAACTTTCTCTCACAGCCCAGTTTTTACTCTCAGTATTTGATGATGGGAAATATGTCAATCCTTTGACAAGATAATCATTCCTGTGCTACTTGATGGTAGTGTCAGGATCATAGCTTTATGATTCTGACAACAGATTCATCTATTTGAATTACCTAGACTACACAACATGTAGTAAAAGAGACAACCTTTATGAATTATTGACCAATAGGGTGGGACGAGGTTCAGGAAGTAATATGAAAGAACTGTAGACCAGTATCTCAGAAATGTAGACATCCAATTCCTACAATCAGATCCTCAAAAAACATGTTAATTCTTGTACAAAGCTTTAAATCTTTTCAATCCAGCCTGCATACTACAGTATGTTTAGGGGTAGTACTGGTTTATTTTATAGTCACAGCAGCTATGACTCTGTCTTTAAGTTCCAATCCCCATAACATGGGCAGGAAAACTTACACTAGACCAGATTGTTCAACGTCTCATCCAGCCTGATGCACCCCAGGATACCATTGGCCTTCCTGGCCACAAGGACACATTGCTGTCCCAAGGAGAATTTACTGACCACCAGGATGCCGAGGTCCCTCTCCATAGAGCTGCTTTCCAGCAGATCTAACCCTAACCCATACCAGTACATGGTCTTGCTCCCCCCCAGACACAGGACTGTACACTCATCCTTGTTGAGCTTCATTAGGTTCCTCTAGGTTAGCCTGTCCAGATCTCACTGGATGGCAGCACAGCCTTCCGGTGTATCAGCCACTCCTCCCTGTTTTGTAACTGAAGCAAACTTACTGAGGGTACACTCTGTGCCTTCATCCAGGTGATTGGTGAAGATGTTGAGTAAGACTGGACCCAGAACTGACCCCTGGGGAACACCACTAATTACAGGTTGCCAGCTGGACTCTGCACCACTGATCACAACCCTTTGAGCTCTATTGTTCAGCCAGTTCTTAACCCATCTCTCTTCTAATCCACACTTCCTGAGCTTACCCATGAGGATGCTATAGAAGACAGTGTTAAAGCCTGTTGAAGTCAAGGTAGACAACATCCACTGCTCTCCCTGCATCTTCCCATTCAGTCACACCATCATCTATCAGATGCTATCAGATGAGTCAGACATGTCTTCCCTTTAGTAAATCCATGCTGGTTAATCTTGATAATCTTTTCTTTCATGTGCTGAGATATGACCTCCAGAATGAGCTGATATATTACCTTTCCAGGGATGGAAGTAAGGCAGACTTTCTCCACAGGACTGCTCTCAATTCCTGCATGCCTCAGTCTAAATCCATGTTTGGGATTGCATTAACTCATGTACAAGATACTGCACTTTGCCTTGTTCAACTTCATGAGGTTCACACAGGCCCACTTTTCTAGCTTGCCAAGGTCCCTCCAGGTGGCAGTCCCTTCCCTCTAGAGTATCAACCACACCACTCAGCTTGATGTCATTCACAGACTTGCTGGAGGTACATTCAGTGTCACTGTCCATGGCCCTGACCAAGATGTTAACTAACATCTTTGGTCTCAACACAAACCCTTGAGAAACCCCACTCATTGCTGGTCTCCACCTGGAAATGGAGATGTTGACTACAACTCTGAGAGCAACCATCCAGCCAATTCCTTATCCACCAAGTAGTCCACAATCCATGCATTTCCATTTTAGAGACAAGGATTTTGTGTGGAATAGCATGAAAATATTTGCACAAGACCAGGGAGATGATGTCAGTCACTCTTCCCTTATCCACTGTACTACAGAAACATATACACACACACACTCACCACATCATCATAACTGATGGATCTTCTGCACAGATTTATTTTTACTGCCATACTACTCAAAATAATTTGTGTTAAGATAATGTACCCTACTGTCCCTTTCTACACAGTGCACTGTAAGATACAGCATACTTATCTCAGGAAAAAGCCTTGTGTCAATACTTACAAGCACCTGCATAAGCATACATATCCCTATATAAACTAATGAACCTCAAGACATCACAGTTTGTTGATGACTTCCTCAGGAAGGAAAGAGTTATCTGTCTTTCAAGGTGGTGCAATGATTTTGCTGACAGTACACTCAAAATTAAGAGACTGAGTCATAAGGGTTTGTCAAAATCCAAGGGAAAAAGTCAACAGAAACTACTTATTTCTGGAATCCAGAACTAAGGCTTGTCTGAACAAGCCCCACTCATGCCTGTGCTATGATTCAAGCCAATACATCCCTCTAAGTAAAAATGCATCTTCTGTAAATGCATCAAGTAATAAAAACACACCAAAGAGCAACAGAACAAAAAGAGCATTTACTTTTGAAACAGGGTGTGGGAGATTTCAAGATAACCACTGTAGGAATACCCCATCCCTGCAGCTGTGGAAAAACTTAAGGGCAGGACGCTAGGCATTCCTAGATTTCCAGTATCCAAATCCACTTCTCTAAGTTTTTAAAGAAATTGTAGGATGCATCTTCACACAGGTGCCCAGTCCTGCAACAGACATATAAAAGAAGCACCTTCTCTTGACCACTGTCAAACAGGTAGGCTCTCCTTCAGCAACCCATTGCTTCACACAACTGAAGTGCACCCAAAATATCAAAAGCCATAAAGGTCTTTACACTACTAATATTTGGTGCCTCTCTCCATGAATCCTTTAGAGACCAAGGCCTCCAATCAAGCTTTTGATCCTATTAATCACATAAGAGTTTTAGATGCTTTGCTTTTTTTATACCACATTTTAGTTTTTACTTTTTTTACCAGAAATTTCACACTGTCTTTACCCAAGGCCTAAGATATGAAATATTTCCATTTACCTTAGAGCATCAATTTCTTCACTTGTTCTAAAAGCCTCCAAGTTTTCTTTCTGACAGTAAAATATAATAGGAATAAAGCAGTCTTGAGAAGGCAGCTGTTCACGTACAAAACACCTGTATTCTTGAAGGAAGCACCATCTGAACTCATATTACATCAAGTTATCAAGTCTCAGGAGTTTTGCCTAGGTGTTTCAGGTATAAATTTCACCAGGAGATGCTTATGAAACATTGAGATAGTTCAGTGCAACTGGAAAACTTTACAGCTGTGCACATCCATTCCATAAAACTTCCTGCATTCACATGACTGACCAGAGTACTGATGTGTAAGGCTCAAGCCTCAAGACAACTTGAACTAGAAGTATAGGAATTACTTTTCTAACAGAAGAGATGACTGTATAGTTTAACTTCAGTTTACCAATTAAGAATTAGGTATTCCAGGATATGGAAATAGACATTCACCATCACAGGGTGCTTGGAAACTCATGCAAAGGGCTTCCATTCCCTAGTTGCTCTACAACAGAACCAGGAAACAACCATCTCTTATGATATTGTTGAAATTCAAAACCTTGAGTGAACTGTGACAAACACAAAACTGCTGCTGACAGTTTGTGCAAAATCATTTTCAAAAGTACCCAAGTGGTTAAGTGAGTAAAGAGCTTATGCCTGGGTGACTTGAGTACCATCACATGGAGCATTCAGCAGCATTGATAGGTGACCCCAGATCTCCCAAGACCCCTTTGCTGGTGCTGTAACAACAAAAACACCCCTTCTTTCCATTACTCCTTCAGGTTGTAATTTCTTCTCTTCAAGTTACCACACATTTTGAGCAAAGTATGTCTTGAAACACATTTCCACTAGATGAGTTGACATGACACTATTTCTTACAAATACTGGATATGTAAAGATTAGAAAGTAGAGAAAAAAGGTAATAACATGCAGCAAATAAATAAAGATGAATAATCTCTTTCTCTTGCCTCCCATGCAGGCATCCTTTCATTTCCATACTGATCTGATGCACTTATCTACAGGTCCCTCACTTCAATGGAGTTTTAAGAACTGCATCATTATTCATTTGATTCACTTGACTGCCCTTTTGAAAAATATGTCATTAGTATTTGAGTATTAATTCCATTTCCAGGTTTTCTACCTGTTTTCTTCCCTCGTGTCATCTTGTGCAGATCATTAATTAACAAATGACTACAGATAACAGGCTTACATTTAAGTATTCAGTGGTGCAGATGCCTGAATCTATTCACTAGGAAAGCTTTCTTTTTCATTCCCTGAGTATGCATGAAATAGGTCAGTATTGATTTTACTGCTTTTAATTTATTTCCACTCAGTGTGAGGTATGAGGCATCTGTTTAGACAGCACTCACACAGAACAATGGTGCAGGTACAAGGCCCACAGTACACTTTTCACTTTTATATATACAATTTCACAAGCAGTAAATAAAGCTTTAGGCAAAACAAAAGATACTTTATCAGAAGGAACACTGGAATACCATAAATTTTAGCTCTTCTACTGCTCACAGAATGAGCAGAATCAGGTCCTGTATGTCAGAAGTAGGCCAGACAAGTTTAAGCCTTATCTGTGTCTTAGTACATTTCACTTTACAGAGTCCCTGAACAACAGCTTCTCTCAAAATATCACTTATTCATAACTTCAAAGGTCGTGAAATACTGAAAGTTTCAGATTATTTATATCATTTAGCTGGCAATGACAGGAGCAGCAAAGTTGAAGAGCAAGTTTGACTGTTAAGTGTCAATGCAAAAAAAAAACCAACCCCACAACCAAAAAAAAAAAACCAACCCACACACAACATCAAAAAACAAACAAACAAAACCCCAAAAATTCCAAGGCAGCAAAATCTCATATCAGTTAGAGGTTACAGAAGAAACCTATTAGATATTCAAATTGGAGAGTGGATATTGAAAAACAAAACAATTAATACTTCATTTTCTCTTTGCTAAATGCAGTCATGGCTTGCCAATCTCAATTTCAAGCCCAAATGATTTTAGAACCATGACAAGAGAGTCTGTAATGTGCTTGATTTGTTTATACTTAAAGAGTTAAACGTATTTTATTATTTTCAACAGATGACTTAGCGCTGATATTTTGGCAAGAAGGAAAAAATATTTAGAATAACAAGCTGTCCTAGTAAAGAAGGTCAGTTCCTTTTCCTTATACTATATGTAAACAAATTGCCATAGGCAAAACCTTTGGGCTTTTCTTTTTATGACAATGAAACCAATGGATTATTAACACATGGTATTAAAGGTAGTCAAAATTGGGAGCAGTAATCCAGAGACTGTAGAAAATATTGTGTCAAGGGACCACATGGTCCAAATTTTTCAGTGCTTGTGGAAACACTGTGATGTCTATGCAGAAATGCTTTTTCTTTGCCCTTGGTTTACTGCTTTTGTGCATTATAACCACATGTTGAAATTTTGCATGCTCCCCCAGTACAAAAAGTTTGGGAACTTTTAGTATAAGGCAAATCCTGTTCTATCATTCACAGACAGTATAATCTATTTTAAAGAAAAAAACATTTATATGAAAATGTTTATACAAAATATAATAGCGTTAAGCTGTCTTCTCCTGAGCATGAGTTAGTCTCTATGAAAAAGTTAAAAGAAATTCTCAATTCTTTTTTATTCCTTTTCAAAACACTGTTTTCATAAATCTCTCTGTACAATAGCATTTTTCTAACAAGCGAAATAAAACACACCCACAAAGGTAGTAATACTCCCTGACAGACTTTTGCCTCAAACAGAAACATAGCTATATGTGGGATTTACTACAGTAATATAAGGAACACTCAATTTTACTGCTGCTTTCATCATATCTTCCTGAGCACAACAGTGCAGGAAGGGAAATGGATGTAGCTCAGAACACAGAAGAATAATTTTATTTATCAAATCTTCATTTCACCTTTACTCACACGAAACTTTCACTGACATGAGAAATTTTGCTTAACCAGGGCACATAAAAGTCAGACAGGTTTCAACATCTTGTTTTGGCTGAAAGAAGTTTTCTGCAATGGGCACCCTATAAGTCAAGTCAATTTTCATAATAGCCAAATTCTACTGCATACTTAACAGACACGTGTGAGACATGGCCCCTGATCCACACAGCTTGCATTCTAACTAAAGACAATAGGAATGAAGGTCTCAAAAGCTTATAAAGGGAGAAAAAGTGGAGTTACAGGTGTAAGATTTTGTTCTATGAATGACTTAAAGCTTCTGCCCCCCACCAAATAGAAGTTATGCACAGGATAACATCTAAAATGCTATTTTCCTTTACTCCCCTGCCCACCCACCTCCCTTTTTTTTTTCCTAAGTTTAATGGAAATTTACTTGCTCATAGTGAGAAGGATTTGTGCTTTTGTGCCAGTAATCCTCCAACAAAATTGTCTGCTAAGTGTGAGCTTTAAACAAATTTTAATAAGGACTCTTATAATGGAGTATATCTTGAATAATATGACTGTAAGTAGCTCCATTTCATGAAAAAGAGCTGGGTCAATTTGACATTTCATTTTCTACTTGCTGTCATCAATATCCAGCTAGTTCCTGCTTATCACTCTGCTTCAGACACTCACAATGATTATCTACAAACCTGACAGCTCCAGGAAGGGCTATGTGTCCTCAACACTGGTTTTAATGAGCAATCATGACACAAAAGTTCTACTGGAAATGTGATAAACATGTCACCAATGGGAAAAGAGTCTTTATTTCCACTTCTTTAAGATGAAAGTGAACTGATATTGTACATTAAAGAATGCTTTCCATTAAAGAGATCTGACATGTTAGGGACAGATTTCCAAGAAGGGCATAAGGACCCCAAACCCACTTTGGGTGCTAAAAGCTGAGAAAGACACACCTCCTTTCATATCCAGATATCTAATTATGTGAGTCTTCACCCGGCATGCAGGAGGCCAGTCTACTAATGCTTTTTTTCTGACTGAACTGTGGCAGAAGTCTGAAATTAAGTCCATGCTTAATTATGAGTCTGTGTGGCACACTGAAGAAAAGTTCTCCTGGTCTACGTAAGAAGCTCTCCTGTTTTAGAAACATTTGGGTACTCAGGGAGCAACAGAGAAAACAAAAGGACAACTCTGCTTACTGGTTGCTAGGGCAATCACCACAGAGACCCAAACTCCAAATCCCTACTCTAATGAGGATTTTCTCTCTCTTGAGGCTAGTTTCCTTTGCATAAAATCCTGCATGGCCCAAAAGCTACAACAGTTTAAGAAATCAGCTACTTAATCCCTCTGTTAAACTAGTCAAAAATATTAATTGTGGTATCCTACAACACAAGCACATGTTCCAGTTAGATGTGAGAAAGGTATTTTTTCCTTTGATGTGGGGTTTTGGCTTTTTCTGGGTTTTTTTTTGTGTTTTTTGTTTTTCAAGAAAGGACTATCTAGATCGAAGTGTTATTAACACATAGGGAAAAAAAAAATAAAGGCATTCTATTCACTTAACTTTATTCAAAGGCAGGAAGACCCAAGTCACATCTTGTCTCAGGCTTTTGTCACTGTTCCCTAGGTCTGTTCTCATGCATGCTGCCAATAATTGTCTGCTGGAAATGCAGTTCCCTAGACAATAACACCATTTTGTGCTTTACCACCTTGATACTGTCTACCTGAGCTTCCGTAAGGCCTCTGACACTGTCTCCTCACAAAGGGGGGGACATTCTCACACACATATCCTCACACACAAGCAGATGAGCCCATACTGGTGCATAGAAAACCATCTGAATAGATGGAGCCAGAGGGTGGTGATGAGTGGCATAAATTCTAGTTGGAGACTCGTAGCTGGCAGCATACCCCAGGGATCAGTACTTGTCTGATCCCATTGAAAGTCTTCATTCATGATCTGGATAAGTATAGAAACATAGAATTGTCAGGGTTGGAAGGGACCTTAAAGATCATCCAGTTTCAATGCCCCTGCCATGGCAGGGACACCTCCCACTAGAGCAGGTCACTCAGAGCCCCATCCAGCCTGGTCTTAAAAACCTCCAAGAATGGAGCTTCCACCACCTCTCTGGGCAACCTGCTCCAGTGTCTCACCACCCTCATGGTGAAGAAATTCTTCCTAATGTCTGACCTGAATCAACCTATCTCTAGTTTTAATCCATTCCCTCCAGTCCTATCACTGCCCGACAGCTTAAAAAGTGCCTCCCCAGCTTTCCTGTAGCACCCTTCAGATACTGGAAGGGGGAAGTGTGTTAAGTAGGAAATATTTTTACTAAGACAAATATTGCAGATACAGCTGTAACTTTACTTTCTAAGCATATTGTCCCTGGATAAAAATGTTCCTATGGAAGAGGTGAAGTGAGGAGGAGAAAGGAATCTGACTATGTGACAGCACTGGCAAGATCCAACCTGACCAGTGAGGCTGCTCTCATAGAGAAGTTATTAAGGTCACCTGGATAGCTCCAGCCCACACTTGGGAAAAAAAAAACTTTGCTGTCAGTCCCACGATGCATGTCTTTCAGCATGGAACAAAATTTCCCTACATTTTCCTATCTTGGTGGAAGTTTCATGTAATGATTAATTCAACCCTAGAAATATGCTCTGTTTGGTCCTTATGTTTCAGTAATGCAGGGAAAACCACCTAGGACATGGAAATATTAGAAGAACAGTCAAGGACTAGGAAATATAANATTCTGTCTGCTGGAAATGCAGTTCTCTAGGCAATAACACCATTTCGTGCTTTACCACCTTGATACTGTCTACCTGAGCTTCCGTAAGGCCTCTGACACTGTCTCCTCACAAAGGGGGGGACATTCTCACACACATATCCTCACACACAAGCAGATGAGCCCATACTGGTGCATAGAATACTGTCTGAATAGATGGAGCCAGAGGGTGTTGATGAGTGGCATAAATTCTAGTTGGAGACTCGTAGCTGGCAGCATACCCCAGGGATCAGTACTGGTCTGATCCCATTGAAAGTCTTCATTCATGATCTGGATAAGTATAGAAACATAGAATTGTNATGCATGTCTTTCAGCATGGAACAAAATTTCCCTACATTTTCCTATCTTGGTGGAAGTTTCATGTAATGATTAATTCAACCCTAGAAATATGCTCTGTTTGGTCCTTATGTTTCAGTGCTGCAGGGAAAACCACCTAGGACATGGAAATATTAGAGGAATAGTCAAGGACCACATTAAAGCTGCTTTTGCAGATGCCTTAAGTTGTTGCTGCTCAGGCAGCAAGGAGATCCAGGCAGAAGCTGAAGTGATGTTGAAGAGTCCACTGAAAAGTAGATGAGGGGTACAGTTTGGGATCCTAACAATCTGAAAAAATGCCTTCTTATCTTGTATTTTCTTTCTTTTACTTATGCAAAAAAGGAATCACCTGACAGGTAGAGGTTTGCAGGTCTTTATATCTCCATTTGTCATTCAGCACTTGTAATTACATATTGACTGCTTAAGGAGGGATTTTAACCCTGTTAAATAGTTCACTGCCCTGCTAAAGTAGCAGTGAGCCACAAATATAAAGGCTTTATGGGACTTTTTTTGCCTTTAGCATATATGAATAAATAAACAAATAAAAATCTATCCCTCTCTAATTTGTCACCTGTGATGAAAAGACCAAACAGGAGAAATGTATCAGGGCAAATTCTGTATGTAAAATGAATTAATACTACAATCATTGCCCTTGTCTAAGAAATTGAATGATGCAAGCTGTGCCTAAATTTGCAAAAGCGAGTGTAATAAGTGATTTAAAATTTAATGCACCTGATCAAGGGGAAAATTAATTTATTCATAAAAAACCCCAAAGGTTTCATTGTAATTCTAGGCAAGGTAAAGAATGAATACTTCTGAAACTGAAGTAATTATGAATCATTTGCTGCAATGTTTAAATGAGACTCGTAATTGACTCTATGGAAAGAAATTGCCTGTGAGTTTGTTTCATTAGTGCAATGATTCTAAGATTTATGCATTAGAAATAAATACATTTATTGAAACGGGTTTTCTGTGAAATATATAAGAATCTGTAAAAGTTTTTCATAAAAGTGACAGAGAGGAGTCTCTCCCTATCTGTTGCTCATTACCATCATAAAACTAGAAGTATGATGGGCTCAGTCGGGGATTAGGAGCCCATTGTTGCAAACACTGGGCAAGCATTTCATACAGCCACCCCTGTACATAGTTCAGGACTTCAAAATACATATCAAGATCGAATTCAGCAAAGCACTGGAACCCAGCTTAACTTTGAATATGTGCACCAGTACCTCCCAATTCATCAGAACACAAGCCTAATTCCACTTCGTGCCATCTCATTTCTTTATCTGATTCCAGACAAAGTCCATTTTGTCTTCTGTGCCTTCACAGAGAGGTTATGTTTATATTTATAACCTCGACAAAGATCTAAAATAAATTCTTCCTTCCAGGTTAAAAGATACATATTTATATTTTTAAAAACAGTCTAAGCTATTTAAGAGCTCAAGCCACTTGCTTTAAAGCATACCAGATCATTTAGAAATTAAGTATATTCACTTTGCTTGCTGTTATAGTCCTGCCATAAGTACATAACTTAAAATAACAATATCGTTACTGCACATGATAATTATCATTATAATTAGTAGGACCTAGTGATATATGGTGCTAATCTTGTGAAATTTTTCATGTTTAGTGCTTCTCTGAGAAGTCCCTAAAATGGCACTGCAGATTTACAGCTAATTCCCAGAACAATGTTTTTAACTCCTTATGAAATATTTATTTTCACAGATATGTTTACCTAACAATATAAACTTCTTTCAGTTTCTCATTTGTAGAATACATTGATACACTTAAGACACTATTGTAGAAATTCCAACATCAATTACATTTAAAGAAAAATAATTGCAAATATTATTCAGTTTAATGGAAGTAGCACAACATCAAATCAATGAATGTCCCAAACTCTTCCCAGAAACCACATCTTCTGCAGCATGCCTTTAAGTTCATCACACTGAGGTGCATTTCAGTTAAGAGACACATGACTTCCAGAGACAGACCCATATGGAGATGTGTCTCCTCTCTTTCCCCTTACTCAGGGAGCAATCCAAATGCAACTGCTCTGTTCATTTCATCTGTGCCATAATACACCAACATTATAAAAGGAAAATCACTACCACATCCAAAAACCTTATTCACTAACTTTATTTACCAGGCATCTCCAGTACGTCAAATATTTTATTTTTTTGACTCATGTGTCACATCCTGCTATGTCAGAAATACTTTGTTCTTTTGTAAACAGAACAGCAGGTTCTGGGATAGGAAGTCCTTTACAGGTGAACAGTGCAAAACCACCATCTATCATCCAGCCAATACCATAGCTCTCTGAAATTCACTCCCTGGCTTATAACTTCACTTCCTTCAAAAACTGCCTCTTTAGATACAGGCAAACTGACTGAGCAATGGATATTCTGCCTGGAGAAAGAAACCATACTTCCTAAACATTCTGCAAACCCACTAAGAACTTGGCTGAACATTTTCTAGAGGAACGTGATGTATCTGTGTGCAGATACATAAATTCTATCAGCAAAATAGGAGCAGACTAAAACCAACCAGATGCAACTTGCTGCACATAGAAATGACACAGAAAATTTGCATGACTGTATTTGTCACTCCTCCAGGAAAAAATAACCCAGCATTTACCACAAAAGCTTAAGGGTATACATAAGAAAACATTTAGGCTGTACCAACGGATGCTTAGAGATTTTTTCTGTAATTGATGTAGTAAATGAAGTTTCACATATGTGCAAAATACAGTATTTCTCAGTGCAAGGGAAACCTCTTATAGTTTGGGGAGGCATTAGCCTCCTGCACTCTAAAAAAATTTCTTATAGCATACTTTCCATTTGATTCACTCCTTGATGGCTCACACGTACTCCTATCCATCCTCCAACACAGCTGACAGATCATCACAGTTCTTGTTGCTGCTCCTTATGAACTGTTGGTTAAATGTCACTGGGCCCTCACTAATTTATAGATACTTTAAATTATTGAAGCATTCTTTTACTTGCTTCTTATTAAGTCTGTTTCCTCATGTTCCCAGACCCTCATTCACATTTATCTCACTTAGCTGACTCCCATCGTCTTTCTCCTCTCCCTTTGTGTTGAAGACTGAAACAAAGTGGATACTGAGACTGTCATCTATCTTCATACAATCTATTATTTAGATTCTTCACTTTATAGAGGCTGGATGACTCGAGGGATTTTTAATTGGATAAAACTTTCCCTGCTTAGTTGCTAGGTCATGTCCATTATAGGCCACCGATGACTGAAAGCTGGCCTCTGCATAATGAATCAGTGATTTCAGGTGTTCACAAAGAGGATGGAGGAATAAGTCTCAGATCCCAGATTTCACACAGTTCAGTGCAAATCAAAAATATTCTGCTCAGCCAGACCTCTCACTAAAAGTTGGAACTAAATTTCAGATCATACCAAGATCGGCTGAATTAAAACTTGGCACATAGGTGGAGTGAATCTTCAGAAGGGAAGGCTTTTGCTAAATGGAAAATTAAACAACTTTGCAAATCAGAATGGGCAATATTCAAATAATGATGTGAATGGTTAAACCAGTGTTATTCATCTTGTATTTATTTTTGTAATATAAATAAGTCTATTTACAAAAGCTGAAAGACTGGAATCTTCTATCTAGCCCTTTTGTGCTAATTTTTATTGAAAATATAAACAGTTCTGACTGCAATACTACGTGACACCATGAAAAATATCAGTGAATGCCAAAGTTCTTTGTACTCATAGAAGAACTCCATAAAGAGAACAACAGATAAAGTTGGGCAAGTATTTACAGGTAGACAGATGCTGTGAGGCAGGATCACAAGAGGGGAGTTCTCTGCAGAAGAACTCATGCTGAGCTTGGAAAGTGGCAGAATCCAGAAAGCCTGTTCTCAAATCTGCTTTTATGTACACATCTATTTCCCTGATAATCTTTCAGAAGATTAGCTTTGCTCCTGAATTTTCAGCTAGATACTGTTCCTGCCAAGAACTATAGCACTGAAATTCAAATATATTTGTTCTGTAACCCTTACATTACATGAAGCATCTTTGTTTCCCGTACAGAGAGCAACAGTGTGCTCTTTACTGTTCTTCACTATTTGAAAGCAGTGCAGCAGCAGCCTTACCACACTTTTCTTTAAAAATGCAGAATCAGTGACCAAATTGTCTTTTTAATCACACAAAATACTGAGAGGACTATATGAATTTTCTGAGATGGAGTGATTTTCATGGGTATCAGTATATTGTTTGATGTGTCTGCATATTTCCATTAGAAAAAAAGAAACTGTTTATATTCCTGAAAAATACACAGAATTATTCACAAAATGCTGTTTGGGGAGGAGAGTGCTTTCCTAGACAGCAGCTAAAAAAAGTACTTATTTGCAATACTAACATTTGTTTTCTCAGGTCTCTCACTTCTGTCAATCTCCTTTTCTGACTGAAGGTGTAAAAGTGATTTTTGGGATTATACAGTAACCTTTTCATTAAAAAATAAAGAATAGATTATGAACACCAAGCTGAAGATGAAAGCTGAGACCACAGAAAATGGCAATATAAAATTCAAATTGCTTTTATATGTGTATATATGTGTAATATATGTGTATATATATGTAATTGCCTATATGTAATAGCCTATTGGGCTAGGTAAGTAGATATAGCATCAACTTTCAACATCATCATGTAACAGAGTAAGAAATACCTATTATGTACTCAGGCTGTACTGCCTCCTGTAACAAAAACAGAACAGTATTTGATCAACAGATGCAGCAAAATTGGTAACACTAAAAATTAGTGTACTATCATCTTAATCACCCTTCTTAGAGGAGGGAGTGGAGGAAATATTTTTTTCTAATTAAACTGAGGTCTGATCCTTACAGAAGAGCTAGAGAATTGCATATAGGTTGCTCTTAATGAAATACTGAGCTACTTCTGCTGATAAAAGATCTAGACTTTAATTTTTAAGCACTGTAAAGGAAAAAGTTTTGTTTTCTCAAAGTATGTTACAAAGATCATTATCTTTACAGTCATTCTAAAGGTAGGGGAACAAGACACAGAAAAATGAACCTCCATAGCCATTGTCACCCAGTGGTCATAGAATTACAAATTAGACCTGCGTGCTTTTCACTGAAAAGCATTTTTCTCTGAGAAGAACTGTTAGTTTCCTACCCATCAATTTTATAACTACAAGCAAAGTGATGATTTTCAAACATGTGTCTTATGGGGAAAAATAACCCTCAGAACAGGAACCTATACAGAAGTGATAGCCTGGAGCAATTAATCTATCACCCATGTATAATGTTTTATCAAGAAGGCAGCACGAGCAGTTTTCTAGATGCAGCTACAAGAAACTTCTCCTCTAGAAAATCTCTCTCCAGCATTTGTTCTGCTTCACAGGACATGAAAACACCAGGAGGATACCGGTACTGTTTTGTCTGAGAAAGCAATGAGCTACGAAAGCTTTCAATTACCTCAGTCTTTTTAAAATTAAAACATTTTACAAGGTTCAAAGAAACCAAAATTCTCCACTTCATACGTATTTGTGCGCTATCACCCACTGAGTATTTTACAAAAGAAGCAATACTTCTGGGCTCCCAGTCCTACTCTGGACCTTCAAAAAGGCAGAAACACACAGTTGGTTGCTACCAGCAGTGGCTCGAATTTAACTGACTAGACCCCATCCAGAGATAGAACTGATGCAAAAGAGGCTTGCACTGCCAGAAGAAACTGAAGGGAACTCCATCTGTTTGGATGCACCTGCCAAATGGAGACTATCCACTTTCTAAAGACTGTGCTCTTTGGCCTGAGAGCAAGCAGCACATCAAGAAGCAGACCACGCAGGATGCAGCTGGATGATAGAAGCAAATGGACAGCAGGCAGCCGAACACGCTGCCATGCAAAACAAAACACAAAGGCCAGCCTCTGCAGTCATTAGGTTATAGAAGAGGGGAAGCAACACAAGGAGAAAATAGGCAAATTTAGACCCTTATTTAGTGTTTACAATAGTGGGATGCTATTTCAAGGAACTTCAATCACATTGAAATAAGCTTGGAATCAGAGAGGGACTTGGCTAACTTGAGTGCCTGCCACTCGTCCAAAATTCTTTCCTTTTTTTTCCAGTGGAAAGAAGTTCAGGAATATGAATCAAAGTCCTTTGGGATAACAGCAAATGACCCAGGGTTGCAAAACTACAACCTGGCTGCAAATTATCCATTTCACAAATCACAGCCACTTCTAAACTCACTAAACCTTGGGTGTAGATAGAATACTACAGACACTTAGCTCCTGAAATTAAGGAAACAGCTTCACTGACCTGGCTCAGTTGAGGGAAGGTGGAAAGAAATGTATAAACCTAGTAGAAGAAAGATGGAGGTGAGTGAAGCAGTGCTGGTTTATTTGGTTTGAAGTCCAACTGATTACTAAAGTTGGGGGATTTTTCCCCCTTTCAGGCTTTACGTTGCGGTTACTGCTGTAACTGGCTGCCTAAGAAACAAACTTTCTGAATTATTTTTGGTTGCCAATTTTGTTTTATTTTTTTCTTTCTTTGATTTTCCTCTTTATTCCCAATTCATAAACCTTTACCCCACAGCCTAAAGTGTTCCAGCTTCTACTAAAGACAATACAAGCAATTTTCAGGCTCACTCTATGAATTTATTTGGTAACATCATGTACTTGATGCCTGTATTTGATCTTAGTCCATATTGACCTTGCTGCAGGTTTGTCTGGTATTTTTCTCCCTCAGTGTAAGCTTGGCTTATTATCTGAAAAGGAATTTTGGTTTGGGTTTTGTTTTGTTTTTTTTTTAAAAAGGCACATAATAAAATGTGGAAAGCTATTCTGATGATCAATACAGTACTAATGTAATTATCCAAGACAGAATTCAAGACAGCAAGACTGCAGGACCAAAGAGGAAAATGAGCTCAAATGTCATCACCTTCATAAAAATAAGTTTATGGAAGTTTGCAAAAAACATTATTTTAGCTATGCTAAATATGCATAGTGAACAACCTCTGGTGTCAAAACCCTCATCTGATATAAGAAAGGTGGTTGAAGTGATACTTGCCCTTAGGCTATTATTTGAAGAAAAACAAGAAACAAAAGCTTTTTTTGCTTCCAGGTGTTTAAGTGAGCTCAGAATTACCCTAAATACAGTACTTTGTGTCTCTCAGAACCCAGGTTAACTGTACAATTCTGCAAGACACTAATTACTATGCCAAAAAGCCAGATATAATATACCACACAGAATTTCAGATAGTGCTTATGAGCTTGTCTCATCTCTCCAGAGAGGGTTCTGTTTTTGAAAGAGAAATTACAGGTCAAACTTTTCTAAAGCATAGTTACCCTGAATGGCAGAGGCATGGCTTGTACCAGTGCCAAGCGTCCCTTCAGACAGAGGCTTCCCTGCCCTGGGGGACCTCGGGGAGGCAGAGTGTCCCAGAAGTGGCTATTGAAGGGCACAGCCAGCTTTATACGGTCACTTACACCACCTGAAAGATAACTCCAAAATATATTCCATTGTTCACCTGAAGCTGCTCATAATTTTTAAACCAGTAAGAATTGTTTCTCAGCTTCCCCAAGTATGAAGATCGCTTTGTTGAATGTCATCTAGCCATTCACAGGGAAAAGAGTTAAGACTCCTTAATGACTCCTAGAGCTAGGTCACAACATACAGGTCTGAATTTACAACATCCCAAACGTCTTGTTGATTTTATCTGTATTTTCCTTCTATTCATTGTAGAGATAAAAACCCAGGCTAAAATCTCATCTAAGATGTATTTGGAGATGTAAGCTCTGTGATATTAGCTCTGTTCCACCTAAAATTGTGAAAGACTCAGTCTTAAGGATGGGCAAGTGCATTCAGAACAGCTGCAGCACTCCAAATGAATCTTTCCATGGTTTGTGCACCAGCAATTTTTGCTATTATTTAATTTGCAGGAAGTCTTCCAAATGTCCTAGCTGTCTCTCAAAACTTCAGGAAGTTCTGCAACACAGTTTGGCAGTATTTTTCTAGTAAAGTTTCAAGGAGGAAAAAGTAATTATTTTCATACTTCTCTGGATGATCAGCAGAAGCCCAGAAACATGAGGCTAATGTAATATGCTGCCAAAGCCCATGATTACCAAGTAGCAAGTAAAACTCTTGCTTCTTACTGTGGCATAAGCCAGCTGTTTTGGCCTACTTCTTCCACAGAAATTATTTCAAAAAGCAAAGGTTAATGTTCCTTTTCCCCGCTTCATCGGTGTCAGAATGAATCATCAGCTTTCTCAAATTCTGCACTCATTTTAGATAAGAATCTCATACAATCACAGAGCTTCCTCTCATCAAAATGTTGGTGTGACTAATGATCTCATAGGCAGACGCCAAGATCATTCTCCTAAAGCACTAGCAGGTCCTAAAATCCACATTTTGCTGCAATATCTCTACAGAGATGGCCACATATTACATACTACAGTAAGTGTTGCCATCATATTCATGGAGAACAGGCTTCATACACACACTTCTCAACTGCAGCATTTTCCTGGAGTAGTACTTGCAGTAAATAGCTCACAAGATCTGCTAAAATATGTAGATTTGAGTATAATAAATCTGAAACCTTCAAAGCAATTAAATTTATTCATCTCAGGTTTTTGTGAATCTGGGATAACCACGTTAAATCCTGAGAATTAAATTTTGTTCTAAAAATTAAGCTGGAATTAGGATTCTGCTAGCTTGTGCCCCCTAGGTAGGGACACAGGAGTGACCTGCCAAGCACCAATTAATGCTGTTCCTTTGTACATCACTGTGCCTAGATATTCAGAGTATAAGAGCCACAAGGAAAATGTCTATGGATAATGGGCTGCCTGAAGGCAAAATAAAAGTGCAGAAATCAATATGGTAGGACTGACAGAGAGCTGTAGGACAGTTTGGCCTTATATGTTTATTATAATGCATTAATACAAGGCATATGTATTTAGGATGAACAATACACTTCTTCATTCATCACCAACATTTAATAATCCATTAATACTTCCATTTTTAAAAATGTAAAAAATAATAATAAAAAAATAAAAGAAAAAAGCCCAAATGGGAGATCTATCCCTCATTTAGCAAGTAATAACTTTGGAGAAATATGTGAATGTCAAAAAGGGGGGACTAATACCATTGTTTTCAATAATACAGAATTCTACCTGTAGTGTTACCAGATTTTCCCAGGCAGTTTGGACAGTGTTCTTACCTTTAGAGATATTATTCACTGCTATTTGTTTCCTGAAGTTCATTGAACAAAGATGTCTATTGGGCTATTTCCTATGGAAAAAAAAAACAAATATCCAAATATAGTGCTTCAAAATTTCATATTGCTATTTTAAGATTTTTTTTTTATTTCTCCTTAATTTGATTCCATTAATTTCCATTATAATAAACTATTTTTTTTAGTAAAGTAGTTCAGCAACTGAGTTCTTCTCCCTGAAAAGTCTACACAGTGAACCTTCAGAAGACTGACAGAATATTGGTGTGTAAACTCTGCACCAAATGATTCATGTAGGATTACAAATTAGGCAAAACAATAACTCTTCAGATTATCACACTGGAAGAATTTAGCCAAGCAATACTGAAATCCAGGTGTATAGGACATAACGCTACCTTCTTATCTTCAGGAAGATAGTCAACCTGTCTGGATTCTCTCATGTGATGAGAATTTTCCATTTGGGGGAAATCAACAAACATTTCTCCAAGCTGGGGCATGGAAAATGTGGTGGTGTTACCTGTTATATTCCATACCACTGCTGCTAATCACAGTGTCTTTTCCTTTTTAGTAGGCCACCAACATATAATCCATTAATAGGCAAGACACAGTCAAGTTTTAAGAATATACTGCACTTACTCCTAGACTTACATGATAATATTTTCAGACATTTTAATCTATCTGTATAGATTCTTGCAAGCCCTGCGCGTTAAAATTATGCTCCAAGACTGTTAATGGACAGGTATTAAAACATAACACTAATAAAGTCTTTGATACAATTCAGTGAAGTCAAAAGGCTTTCTTAAATTGCTTTATAATTTAGAAGAGGAACTTCATTAATCAGAAACATCAGTGGTAAGATCAATCAATGAGAATGTTATGGTGGGAGCAATAATTTGCTGTGAGAGATACTTACTCCCTGCGAGATATTTTGTCTAAATAAAATGTTACTACTGGACTTAAATAATGCAGGAAAACGTGGTGGCATCAAGGTAGATGTAGAAATTCACAGACCTATTCCCAGATTCTGGGAACCTTACACTACCTTCAGAAGGATTCTCATGTTTGACCTCAAATACAAATAGAAACTTGAAGCATACAATGAAGTTAAGCTCAAGCAACTTCATCAAAAGTCACCTGCTAGAGAGGAAAGGACTTCAGTTTCCTGGGAGGTTGCAAAAGCCTGCAAGAAGAAACTGTACAAGGGCACCGCATTAAGAATTTGGAGTATGACTGATTTATCCAAGGTTCTGTGTACTCAGCTTGACCATTATAAGACCAACACAAGTTTCATACTTCCATGCTTCCCAGAGTGTCTGCATTCAAACTGCCCCACCTCAAATACCAATTCAGTGCCTCATTGCAGTGTCTCACTCCAGACTGGAGCCAGAAAGCATGACTGATCCCAAGTCTCTGGGGATGGAGTGAGCCTCACCCCCCTTCAGGTAAGTGATATCTTTGGTTACCTTTGTGTGGGAGGTTTTCCCTTTATGAGTATATACACATTTTGGTTCATCTTTCTAGAAATAATATTCCTTAAAGTTTAAGCATTAGTTGTGTAGTAATATATTCCCAACTGACATCTGAACTTATAATTTGATTTTGTCAGAAGGAGTTCCAGGTAACTCTGATTGCAATAAATCCACATTTTTGGATAGATACTACAGTCTGGTTTGTGGGTGCTTCTGTAACAGTACAATATCTAGTCAGGACAAATCCAGACTAAAAATGGCTAAAAATAAGACAAAGGGAATAAAAGAAAAACAACACTAATCATGTGTTTTAAAAAAATCCACCTGACTAACATGCCACCACCACTACTGTAATCTAGTAATGCCAACACTTTGGTTTTCAAAATAAATCTAGCAGCAAAGCTCTTCATAGTTTATATAACAGCAAACTAGACTGCAAGCAAGCTGAAAAGATGGAATTGAGAAACACAGTTGGCAGTTAAAAAAGCCTAACCCAACACTGAATCATCTGTTGCCCAAGTATTTACAGGTGCATACAATGAAAAGTACAGCAGTATGGTAAATATCCACCTACATTACCAGTTTGTTTGGGAGAGATTCCCCCCCCTTTAATATTCAAAGCATATTACAGAATTTGTCTTTTCTCTAATGTGTTTAAAAAGATTGGTTTTTTCTTGTTACAATTATCATCTCTGCACAGTGACAGCTTCCCCTATTAAGTGACCAAAAGCTTATTAGTGGCTAAACCATTAATTTATTTCATAATGCACTTCAACATTACCCATACTGGAACAAAAATAGGTCCTAATCCTGTAGAGATTTATGCCCATCCTTTAACATAGGAATATGTGAGCAGTCCTAATTAAGTCATTAGGATTACTCAATTTAAGGTAATTGAGACTGTATTGTACATTTAAAGTTTAGAAACCTGTATAAGGTTTTCCACAATTGGGTAATGCTGCTGATGTTGCTGCTCCAGATGTTAAGTTCTGCTGCAGAAAAAAAAAAATTTAAAAAATTCCTTATTTATTTCTTAAAACAAAACCTCATAAACAGGGATGATCAGGTTGTGTCACAGACACTGAGCAATTACTCATAGACTGCAGTTAGACTCCTGATTGAGTAAAATCCTCACCCAGAAATGCCATACAGAAAAAACCATTATCATTCAGATCAAGTAGAAACTGATACAATCATCTTTTCCTTTAGCCCATTATTGATTTATGTTTTGGTTTCTTTCCTGGAGTAAACCAGAACAAAACTGTTTCCATGCCTGAAGGATAAGAGGCACAGATAACAGATCCTATATCCCTAGAATCAAAATAGTCCAACAGACATTCAGATAATTTATCTTGACTACTGTGTACTGTAACAGCCTTGTGGTTTAGCTTGCTCTGTAAGGCTCAAAGCAGCTTGTTTTTCTGACACCTCATAGGAAGGTAATACTGACTTCCGAGTTCTTTCCTTACTAGGTACATTCCATCTCACTAATGCTAGTTATTTCACTTTGAACAGGGAGGATGCTTTTTGGAAAGGGTACAGATTTTTTACACTACATTGGTCTTTTAGCTTTGAAAATCAACCCTGACTGTACCAGGTGTTTCTTCCCGTGTCACCTGAGTTCATCGGTTTGTAGCACATGCTTGCCATGCATGGCACAGTCAGGACTTTCCTGGGCAGAAACCAGGTTATTCTCAGCAAAGAAACAAAATCCCTTTCAATATTTAGGACAGAGAAGGACTTCTTAGGTACAGAGGTTCACATAACCCAGATTTTGTATGGTCTGGGGGAGCAGGGGTTGAATGGAATTCTGGGCAGCTGAGTTCTTTTGACTGGTTGTTCAGCAAAGCCTCAAAATGTTAACTTAGGTGTCCATGGGGTGAAGAACCACCTCAACTGGAAATGCTGCTGGAGCACTGGAAGGACTTATCTTCCACAGTTTCTCCCCTCTGTAAAGATTAATATTATGAGTAATAGATCCCATTACCATCCTATCCCCTACAGTCTCTGCCAGTTTCAATAACTCATTTCATAAGACATCACACTGCATTTGACCTATGTCCATGACACTCTCTATGAACTCTTGAAACTTTTAAGAAGCCCCGTTCCAACATTTCCATGATGACTCTCCATCTCTGTAGCAGATGCCCCCCAACACAAGGCTTTGAGCTAAAGCCACTATAGGAACATCAGTGGCCAAGTGGTTTTCCTGTGAATTTGCTTAGGATTATTAGTTTAACACACCTGCATGTCAAAGCCATCAACAGGAAAAAAATTTTAAGTGAGAATAAACAGTGAAGCAGACAGGATGCTGGAGGTGCTTTTATCACCACTTTCCAGATATCTGTTCTATCAAAAGGCTTATCATCATGAAGATGAAGGAAATGCTGTGCAACATCCTGGAGTGCAGTACTATAGGACAAGAGTGATTTAGTATGTAACAAATGATAAAAGCATTCAGATTTTCTGAGTGATACCATGGACAGATAGTAAGTTATTGCATTTCTCTGCACAGCAAAAAAATCAAGTTTCATTACTTGAGAAAACACTGGCATAATGTTGCAGTTCAGCAAAGCTGATGAGAACATTTCCTTTGTCTCTTTTTATGCTAGCATTGAAATGCTCCAATATAGTGCAAGGTAACCAGAATGCTGAGATAGCTTTGCACTGCATAGCATAAATCACACAATTTTAACCTCAAATTAAAAACAGCCAGGAGACAATACAGGATGCACATGGCTGAAAAACATCATTACATGACTATATTGGGTCATGTTTCAGTGCTTACGCATAGCACTCAGCTCAGGCAAATTCTCACTGGAATCTTTGATAGTTACATCAACTATTTTAAAAGTTCAGTGTGGACTCATCTTTTTTGCAGTCCTTGATAGATATTTAAAGCTGCAAATACCAGTCTTTTCTTATTGTCTCTGCACAATAACTGCATTTATAGAACTCAAAGCACCGTGAAAATTTTGGACACACAGCCAACTACTAAAAAGGAGAAACATGCATTACCAAAAAAAAACAAAACCAGAAGAGTCAAGATAAATAGGCAAGTCTGAAATTGGAAAAAAGTATTTTTCTGTGAAGGACTGGTAAGACCACAATTCAGAGTCAAAGGCATTAGCAGGGAAAAGTGAGCTATTTTGTTAAAAAGGGCTAGTCCTAAATCATGATACAATCCAGTTCTGTTCCTTGTGCAGCTCCTGAAGCCAGGTCAAAAGGCACACCATTCTAGTTCAACATTTTCTTGTAAATCCAGACAGTCAGTATGTGGAGGACAATGTGGGATAATTTACAAATCTAATACAAAATGACAGCAAGTAGATGACAAAGAATCACTAGTAGAATGGATTAGATGCAAGCCCAGGCAAGAATTCTTAACCGAATAAGTACATGAGATGGTGGAGTACAAAGATGAAATATTACAGCCAGATGCTAGGGGACTATTGCATCTCAGTTTACTTTGGTACAAGCACTTTTACAAGGAGCAGCTTTCGTTGATTCATAATGCCTGCTCTTTTATTGCTATCTGCTGGTTAGACCAGGTCATCACACCACTCTATTCACTATACCAGTTTTTATCATTTTCCCAGGCTACACACAAAGTCCTGGTGTTCATTCTAAACTAGCATTCCCAACATATTAAAACCTTCTACCACTTGTTGATTTAGGATGGGGTTTGTCTCTGTATTTCACCATGCTTGTATCATACCCTGACTGGAGAGTGCATGAAGAACAGTCCCAGACAAACCCTTCACACATCCCAAAGGGATATATGCATGATTTAGAACAACAAGGAAGAGTCAGTAGAGAAGGGGCATTCAGGTATCATCTGCATGGTTTCATCCAGATGAAGCTTAAAGCACATGGCTTCATCATCTTAAAAATCTTTAAAAAAAAAAAATACTTTCTGAATCAAGCACTTCTACAGTTAATTCTGTAAGATACAAAGGAGTCTGCAAGCAGAAAGTTTGAAACAAGCAGGTATGTCATTGGAATAAGGAAGACAGCTGTGATTGAACACTGATTGGAAGGGGAGTGTGTACAGAAAAGGGAGTCAGAGGAGACACCAGGTCAGGGCATATGTATGGCATACATCAGTTCTGCCCTCTCTGAGAGGTAATATTGGCTGAACATAAGAGGACTAGAAATTATTATCATTTTGTACAAAAATATTTCAGAACATCTTCTGACAAGCTTTGGGTTTTTTTGCATGGGAACATTTCCTTTTGAGCAATAGAACAGATTTCTGTACACGCTTCTCACAGCTCCACATCTCTCCAGGACTGTGGGAGACACAGCCTGCTAACAGAAAAACAAAATTCACATGATTTGTTTTTGGGAAATGGTCATAGGAAACTTCAACAGCACAGTGACACCACCTTCTTTAAATTGTAACATTCAGGGTTTCTATGTTTTTAACAGATTTGTTTGTATTCCATTTACTTGATGACCTAGAAATACAGCATGTTGCATCTAACACTACATTTATCTTACTTTTTACTTTGTTTGGTTGCTTTTTAAGACTTTTTTAATTTCTAATTTCAGTCTTGGATCAGAGAATAAGAAAGCTGATGTGTCCTTAGTGATTTAACAAGAAAACTGCTGAACCCTGCTTCTGCATCTGTAAAAATGAAAAGTATTCTACAATCTAATTTAAAGAGGTGCTTTTATTTTTTAAAATCTTTTTAAAGACAATAGTAATTAGTAAGACAGACATAACTAGCTGCTTTGGGCATGATGTTTGCTACCTTACATACAATTTTCATAACGAAGCACAAAGGAAAGATACTGCTATTTCTACAACACTTATAGAATTAAATATTCATGAAATTCTATGTAAACAAAATTTCTCTCTTATTCAAGTTAGAAATTCAGATTCTCAAAAACAAGACCTCACTACATTCCAAGGTAGCATTTCTGAAAACAAGAAGTACTTAAAAAAACAGACATCTGCAGAAAGTCACTCACTTGGAAGTTGTGTCATTGTAAGAGACTAAACTGGGGCAGTACCATCAGTCCTTAACTTATGTCCAAAATTCTGCCTAAGATTATAATGCATCTGTTTTCCAATAGAATCTTGTTTTCACACTAGAGCTTTGTTGAGAAAGGTAGCCACAGTTTATGGGGGATTTTGATATCTCAGAATTTTATTTTTCCTCATTAGTTTAAACCAGTCGCCAGCACAACTTACTGGGAACACAATGGAAATTGTTAACAAAATCTAGGGACTATCTGAAGCCATCAGAGGAAAGACTCTGAAATCATGTCTTTCAAAAAAATAGAAAAAGCTTTTGCAGCCAAGCAGCTTTGCTGAGCAAAACCAGATACAGAAACAGAACAGAATTAAATAAAAACACTTCACACTGATCCAGAAAAAATCCCAAACAGGTTAATTATGGACAACATCAATGAAAATAAACCCACGTGACTCATAAAAGAAATCATTGCAATATCAGTGTTCAACAAATCTGAAATATAAAAAGACTTTTTTTGCATTTTTTTGCATTTCTCTTTTGTATTTGGAGCAAACTAGCAGTCTGTATGCAGCTTCTATGCTGTCACAGCTAACACAAGAAGATAATTATCTATACTTGCACTTGAATGGAATACTTTTAAACATCAAAATAAGGATTTTTTGGGCAGGGCAGGGAGAAAAAAGTCTTGGATTATTTCACATCAATAAGTGTAATGGTTGTAGCCAAGGAGCTTTGTATATCAGTAGTACTTTATTTTCAGGGATCGTGGAAAACTGTCTATCCCTGCCCTTCTCCAACTCAACCTTCAGAGTCTCAACACTGTAACACAGACAGCAAGCATACCTAGCTGTAGATATTTAATATACCAGGAGATATCTAGTATATCTCCTTTCTCTCGGGGAGTTGCTTAGCTAAATCACACTCCTAGGAACTCACAAGGATATGAACTTGATAGAACTTAGTCTGACAGAGACTAGTTGCTACCTGGCTTGGATGTCCAGACACTAAAAAAGGATAAAAATAGTAAAAGGGAGATTGAAAATATAACCCAAAAAATTGAAAATGGGTTCTACAAGCTAATTGATTGATTGACTGGAGGCTAAGAGGTACACATGGGAACTTCCTCATAGAGAAGATACCTGACAGTTTGGGAGAGGACAGAAATAACATTTATTGTTATGGGTAAGAGCTCAAATAGAGTGAAAGATAAGTTGCATCTGTCTCTCCTTTGCCTATTTCCTACAGCTAATATTATCAGATATAATAACCAGTTTGTGCAAGACAGTTCTCAGACCTCAGAAGCTTAGGGCCATCAGAATGGCCAAACCCAGGAAAGACAGAGCAAAATGTGCAATGAAGAAACCCAAGATATGCAGAAAGACTGAAGATCCCTAGGGAAAATTAAATTTTCCTGAAGTCTAAAGAGAACAGAGACACACATCTTTGGATTTGCATCTTTCATCATACTGCTTTAGTTGCTGATTACACTAACATTTGATGAAAATAGAATCAGACTCTAAAACACTGGATATTTTCTGCCAGACTCAACTGTGTTCAAAATTACAGATATTTTTCCATTAATGTAAGCTTGGAATATCGTTCTGCTACAGTAAAGGCTTTATTAGAAGCAAGTCATTACTGATATTAAAGTTCATATTGAATTGGTGTTTGTGTCAGAAATAAGTTTCTGTGGTCCCTGGGACATTTCAGACTGCATCAAGCACCAATACAGGATATCAAAGTTGCTTTCAGAAACAAATTCATGGCTCCTTTTTTCACAGGATTTGAGGTTTTTTAATTTTGTGTTGCTCACTGTGAGTAACTGAAATCTGAGAGGTCACTTCTGAGTGCCAAAGTTTAAGAAAATATCAGTTAGACATGGTCTCAGGGGCTATTCTGCCAGAAAAGAACAATTAAATGAGGAAGGAGTATGTGAAAAGCATAAAAAAGTGGGAACAAGAACTCTTCAAGAATTCTTATGAATAGAAAGATTAAAAATCATCTTAATTGACTCAGATATATTAAAGATATATCTGGTTATTTATATGTAATTCAGTACATTCTTATTATCTTTTTTATTGCTTTATTATCAGATTTGTATTTCTACATGTTGCCTTTCTTTAAAAAAAATATTCTCTTTCAATGTTCAAAGATAAAAGCATGGTAAATACAAATTCAGTTTCTTTTAAGCTATGTTGTTAGATAATTTGAAACAAGCACTCAGTTTGTACTTACAGACATCTACAATCCAAAGGGTCAAACTTCATAATGGCTGTGATTTGTCATAATATTCAAACCAGTAGACATTTGCAGAAGATATATAAAAGATTAAGAGAGTTGATACTGGTAAGAAAAAGCTATCCTGGCTGAACTTCCATTTCTTTATGCATAGCTGCATTTTCTACAGTCTAAAGCTCATTATATCTTTGCTTTTGAGACCTAGAAAGAAGTAACTGTTGACTCCTTTCCCTGTGTGTACTGATAGGGAAAGATAGAGGGTTATTTCCAAAAAGGTCCTTGCAAAGAGGGATGCCTGAAAAGAGGAAGGAAAGACAGTTGTACCTAATCCTAGAGAGGACATTCATTACAAAATTAGATGCAGTAGGGTCTACAGAGCAGGGATCTACTCTCAAAGACATTTTGGAGAAGAAATATCCGTAAGGAATATCCCATCTTAAGGCTACAGGAGAAGGCAGGTTCCAATACATAAAGTTTAACAACTTCATGAGTCTTCATCAAGTTTGCACACGGAAAGAGCAAGGGACCCTGAACCTAACTCTTAAGTCTCCCATTAATCAAATACTGTCTCTGATGTGGTATGAAAACAGGTCTAAAAATAACTGAAAGCAACGCTATAACATAAGGAGGAGGGAGCTACCATCCAAAACTGGCTGGACTGACTGGGTAGATCATATCATCAGAAAAAAAACACTATTAAAAAAAAGTAGATTAGAAGGAAAACATCAGGAGAGATTCATGGATTTCCTGACTAACATCATCATGCAGGTACAAAAGCCATCGCTGTGATGCTGATAAATGGCACTCTTTAGCACAGAAGGTCCTTCCCTTTTTGAAGGAGTACTTGATGAAGGAAGCCAAACCCTTGTCACCAGAAAGGCCACTCCACAATAATCATTTTGCCCATCAGACACAAGGCTGTGTCAGCTGCACTGAGGATCACCTGCAACCTGATTGATCACAGCTAACATTTGCCTCCTTGCAATCATCTGTCATTTTGCTTGCCTTAACCCCATCATTTAATGATTTTTTTTTTCCAATTCACTCTGCTAGTGAGATGTCAACATAGATCAAAAGATGTTTGTGAAACCTATCAGAGCTTTGGCAGCTTGCACACTCTCCTTATGTAGAAAATAAATAAATAAAATTAATTTGCTAGAAGTTCACAGAACCTGTCACTAGGATGACAGGTGTTGTGAAAGGTCACTCTCTACTTTCTTGTTGCTTCCTTCTCTAAGGTTGGGAAGCTTTGCTGCTAGGAGATATATAATAATAAATTTGATAATAAGTGAAATATTGTGACAAAGTAATTTTCTACTTGCAGCTTCTTTTACCTGGAAAAAAGTTTTGGTTATTTTTTGTTTCCAACATCAAAAAACCTACAATATTTTAGTGGCAATCAGTCCAGTTGGGCAGATCAAGGAGAACAGATTAGCACTGATTTAAAAAACGCAAGTTTGGTGAAACTGTCACCAGAATATTTCTCTTATCTTTACATTTCTTGACAAGCAGACAGAAAAATTCTCACCACTAGGGTAAGAGCCACTCCATAAGGAATTTAAGCAAGTGTCTTCTGCTTCAGTACACTTAATTGTTTCTCTACTATATACCAAGGGATTTTTTCACCTTAGTGCATTTGAACAAGTCACTTACACATTCATCAGGCCAAAGAAAGTAAAACTCACCACTCTATTTATCATTCCTGGAAAAAAGGTTTGAAAGTCAGACAGATCATGTGGTTAATGATAAAATAAATATCCATAATGAGATCTAAGATCAAAACCTTGATCACTTGCAGTCATTAAATGTCCAGAGTTTCTTTGTGAAAAGACAAGGGGCTAAATAACTCTGCCTACCTGATGTTTTCCTGCAGTTTCAGCTGAATTCATCTGTTAGTCAGCCAACCACAAACTACATGCTTAAGTAGACAAATAGAGTTATGATCACTTACATCTCTAACATTATGTACATCTTTCTGTATCAGAAGATTTATTCCTTTTGAAAAATTGCAATCTTATTGCATTAATGTACTGCATTTCCACAGTGACTGACTGATGCCCAGTAGAATATCCCTCTAGATTGGATATGCCATAAAGGAAATATCCAGTCCAACATGAAAGTATCTCTTGTTGAGTATCAACATGTTATGGCTGTGCTTATAATGAAAAATATTATTGCTGTTTTAACATCTGCTGTGAAAGTTGTACACAAAGACCAGTAAACTCTATGTTTGCACACAGAGTGAGCCAATACTTGTTAGAAAAGGGGTAAGTCATAGATAGTTGTAGTAAGCTGTTGAGATTACTATGGAAAATGTATATGCATTTTGACAGTAATTAAATAAAGCATAGAAAAATAAGTACTTTTTTTTTCCTTCCATATTCAGATGTACTTCTGTGCTTCCATATGGAAAAAAGTGTGATTTAAACTAAAAAGCTGAATAAATGGCCCTAAAGGAAAAAGTTGACCAGTAATAAACACAGAGACAACACATCAGCTATTATGTGAGTCTTCCTTAAGATACTTTTCACTTTTAGAGATCTGTAACAATGATTTCTCTAGGTAAAGCTGACATCCTTGTCCTAATTAGACCTTAATAGCTTTTTCTTCCTCAAATCTGCCCTGTCACCTTTAGATATATGTCATATTTTATCATCCACAGTCCCTGCTGGTAGATAATTACCTGTTCATGTACCCCAAATTGCATATTAACTTTCTTTTTTTTTTTTTCCAAACCATACTGCTAGTTTCAGTGAATGACAGTGGGGTTTTGTATTGGAAGAGACAGAGAAAAATCATTCCCAATTCTAACAGAGCCTGAGAATGAGTAACATACTGAAACAATGCAATGTGTCCATTATATCATGATCATTTCAGGTAGCTTTCTTGCTTCCTAGCATGCAGTTCTGAGTACTTTTACATATGCTTTACTATTCAGATGGCTTCTTCCACATTTCATTTACTTAAGACTCAAAATAGTTTTTGAGGAAGGGCTGCTAAAATTAAGCAAATGCAACAAGTACTGGACAGCATAACTCAAACATAAAAATCCTTTCACACTTAAGTACCCATACTGCAGAACAAATTTTAATCTGGTGTGATTTAAACAAACTGTTAATTTCACCCTTCTTTTAGTACAAGGAGAGCTGAGCACAGTGGAATCACTCTCAAGTAACACAAAGATAAATTAATGAAAAGATTTCTATGGATGTTATGAGGTATGCTCCTACCCAAAGTGCAACCAATTCCTCAAATGAAAATGCAGTATTTCTGACTGTGCCAGGTGAAGACACAGCCTCACCTCAGCTTAATGATCCCTGTGAGAGGGAAACAGTTCTGGAAATGATCATGGTCAAGAATTGTACAACATTCTGTCACTGTGCACTATGTGGCAACACACACCAGTGTCCACTCAGACCTGAGCTATACCACAAGGTAGTATACTGGAAGAAGAATCGCAGGATGAAAGGAAACAGTATCTGAAGCAATCACTGCAGCCTACTAAAGCAGCCAGCACTGGCAGAAGTTTGACTCAGATTTATCTCACTGGGAGGCAAAGGGATAAAAAAATATGATGACTAGAGTTAGGTCAAGACTTCAAAGGTGCTTTTTATATCACCTCTTGGAGGAATGGAAAAAAAAGAAAAAAGAAAAAGTTGGTCTAAAGTAGAGGGATATCCATTAGCCTAACCAATTTACACACACCTTCCTTGTGCCATCCCCAAAATGGTAGCTCAAAGTACTTTATTACTGAGCTTACACACTCACACCCTAAACCAATTTTTGGTGAGGATCCCTTTCTGCTGTGCATACTAATGCACACAGCAAGGAAAAGCCTGTTCTTTGAGAACACTCAAGAGCAAGGCAACTAACGGGCATCAAAATGAAGCAGTCTGTCCAGGTCATACTGTATATGGCAAATTCAGAACTGAACTTAAACTTCTTCATGACAAACTAGTAGCTTAACCAGAACAAGATCTTATCTATTAAATGATGTAATAAATAAAAGTCTGCCAGATCATCTCAGCTGACAAATTATACAATCCATGTGTTGAAGTGAAAATGGCTGCCAGGGACAAAATACATAGATGCTGCTTAAAAAACGCTGCTCAATGGTTTGCTATCACAGTAATTTGCAATTCATACTGTCCTGCAAGTCACTTTGTCTTTTTTCTACTAAAGAAAGGGACTATGAAGCACAATGAGAGGCAATGAATAATAATAATAAAAAAAAGGTGATGAAAACTCTTCAGTTGTTCAAAAAAACAAAGCCGCAAAATCTTAACCAACCAAACCCACAAAACACCCCCCAAAAAAGTACAGACCTAACAGAGGTGTGTTACTGGGACAGCTATAATCTATTTGAGACTAGCTTGCAGATATCATTGTGAACCCTCAGCTGTTCATAGTCATGGAGTATTTCCAATGGTAAAATCTTCAACTTTATTACCAACACTTTTCATCAGTTAAGGCAACCCCCAAGTCTGCCCCCCAGAGAAAAAGAAAAGACAACCCCAAGAGTCTTTTCAAGCTTTGATTTGTGAAAGATCTGTATTGAGTATAAAAAAAAGCCTGCAGTAGAGTCACAAGCCCTGTAAAGCCAACAGTAAAACTTAAAATTACCTCTTCAACGGCAGATTTTCACTTAGGGCTTCAGTGAACTACCACTCGAATGCAAATGTAATTTTCCTGTGGGTATGTTACCTTTCATTTGCCATTCCAGGTGCAAGGGACTATTTTTAAACCTTTCATGAGTATGCATCAATTTGGTTTATTATACCCTTGTACACTGACAAGTGGTATTGGGCCCAGTATTATTACATTTGCAATTCTCCAGACATTACTCCAACATCAATAACAAATTATTGCTAGAAAGAACCCTGATCCCTGGAATTATCAGTCAGCATCCAGCACTCAGATCCAGGAGCAAGCCCCTAGGAAGGTAGAAATCTTACACCTAGGCCAATCATCACATCACAGAGGACCCCTTCCTAGTCAAATTCAAGAAACACTAGATGACTACCATTGGTCCAACAGATTCTCTCACATCTAATGGCTTTTCAATACCATTTTCAAATATACTATTTTATAAAGTAGCACAGTTTCCATGTTTGTATTACCACCAGTCTGGATAAGTGTTTGCTGTTTACTTCAGTGCAATTTATGATTACATCCACTATAAAATATATATATATATATAAATCTGACTGAAAACAAAGTTGCTTATAATTTTTGTCTATCCGCTATGATCCTTTGCAGATAACAGCTTGTGACCATAAAGAGTAAACATGGACATGTAAGAAAAATATGGTGCTACATAACTGCTTAAGATTTCAGCCATGTGGTTTGGATACAGTTTTGTTTCTATAGCAAATGTCCTTAAATTAAAGGAATGTTATTTAAACTGCAGCTACATAGTAGTTTTGGGGTTTATTTTTTCTCAGTGCCACATATTATTTTGATTTGTCTCAGGTCTCTAATCTCAAGAACATTATGTTGAATTCTTGGCACCTTCTAGTCAGTCACAAATTTTACCCTCTCACTTACTCTGACATTCAGGATGTCTAGTGCTTGTCTCGAACATCCAAGAGATAAGTGCTGTACTTAGGCACTCAGGATATCTGTTGTATGTCTTGAGCCATCTAAGAGTTAAACAAGATTTGTGGACAGACTAAAGAGATGTCTCAGCAACCCACCAAACCATTGTACTTCCCCCACCCCAACCCGAGAACTGGGAAGTTTAGTGTGGGATGTGCTGAGATTGGAAACAAAGGAGTTCTACAGCTGGCGCTGGGAGCAGAATGTCCAGTGATAACCAGGCCTTGGAAACCACCAACTTAGCAGGAAAAGATAGAGTGTCAGTCTCAAGCTGCCTCCTCAGACCAAACCTCCCCTGCAATAAATTAATCCTGGGGTGCCAGTTGTCTCAGCCTCCTCTCTTGCACCCATCTGCAGGACATAGCCCTGGCACCCAATCCCCCCCTCTCCTATCTTGGAGGAGCATGGAGAAGATAGGAGTTTCAGACCTGTACAGGGAGGAAAGCAGGGGTGCAGTGGGCAAGAACTGTATAAAAATCTAGGACACAATGGGAGAAGAGGAAGAAGAAGTGGCACTTCCCCACCAACGACATATCTGGACTGTGGTGGCAACTCTCCTATTGCTTGCTGTCCTCTGCATTCCTGCTTTCTCCTTTCTTTTCTGTCTCTGTTTTCCTCCCTGCTTTTATTCATCCTCCATGTTTAATACTGACAGTGCCAGATACAATCTTCTTTAGTGCCAGTAACAGGTCTAAACTTGAAGAAATACTAGGCTTAGAGGACTACAGTCTTTTTATCCTTCTGCTTTTCTAACAACATTGTTAACAACAGTATAACTTATAGTTTTGTAAATGTATTAAACTGTCTGTTAAATAGCAAACAGAGATTAGCCTGTAACTCTGGCCTTAGAATGCAAGCATTATTCAATACTGAATTTATTCAAATTGAGTCAGATTGAAGTGGAACATAGGAAAAAAAAAGTAGCACATATATTTCCAGACCGCCAAATGAACGATTCCTTCCAGCCCTCCATTAAACACTTCCCTAACATTTCTGACTTGTAATTGTATTAGCCATAGAAAACTGTGACCGATGAACACACTGCGTTACTGCTTATGTAAGGTTTATGCTTCATTCTCAAGGGAAAAATTGTAATTTAAAGTTTTTATGCCATAATTTTGATTTTGCAGAGGGGATGTACTTACACAGCTTGTATTGAATTTTTAATAAATTCCTTTTTCATACATAAGAAAAACCATTTAATTGTGAACTAGAAACATTGAAGAGCTAATTATGGACAGCAAAGATAACATTTTTTTCAGCCTACTAGTTTTCAGATGCTCAACAAAAGATCAAAACAAGAGTTTCAATAAAACTCAGCAAGGCAAGAAACTGTAAATAACGTGTGTGAGAAAGGCTTGAAATGTCAGTGTGGTTTGTTAACAGTTTTCAAATTCAGCCCTTCTGTGGTAAGAGAATTATGAGAATCAAGACAATGCCAAGTCTTTGAGAAGCTTGTTGAAAATGTGATTGATGTTTTGAGTTTTCCCACCTATTTTATAAAAGAGTAGCCACTGGTAAAAGAGCACTGGACAGTCATAGAAACATCTTTGTACATCCTGTATATGCCTATACACATGTGTTTAGAAATAGGGTAGTCCATGCTTTCTGAAACAAAGTTAGTAAACTCCTACCTAATCAGTACTCTTTGTCCCTTTGGGATTAATCCATGAACAGGAGAGGTGGTCCATGTATATTCACACTGAATGGCAGCAGGAGGAGGATGTTGGTTTCTGACCAGCTAGTGTGATCTGGCTCCCATCCAGCTCCCCAGGACTCAGCATTCTGCAGTAGAGAAATTGCACAATATTTCCTTTAATTCTCCTCAAGGCTTCTGAGACAATTACTTCTTTTGGTCATTTTGTGCTTCAAAGTGCCTAAAATAATGAAGCAGTACTTCAAACCTGTCAGAATAATGTTTTGGTAGGATGTTGGGGGTTTTAATACTAATTTGATACTAAGGGTGTTTGGTTTGTGCTCCAGAGCAAGGCATGTAATGTACACATTTATTCAGCATATTAGCCCTTCTTTGCAGGGTTAATTAGGTTGTGCTTGTTTGAAGCTAGCTCAGATAGAGTTTTTCAGTCATGAAATCCAATGCATTCCCAGAAATTAAAACGAGAGTAGATACTTCCCTTCCTATCCTGTAGCATGTATTTTGCACTGCAGGGNTACCAAGAAAAATATTAAAATATAGGAGAGCCTCTGATATGAATCTATGAGTATGGCCTTCCTCCTCTGCCCAGCCACCTGATGCTGTAACAAGCCCTGCAAATTCATGGCAGTAAGTTCTATACTCCTCCAAGAAATGTGGTTGAACTAGACCACTGAATTCAAGTTCAGAGATCCTTCTCACAGCAATGCAATAGATTTCTAAGGAAGCAGAAACTCAACCCAAAAGGCCAAAGCAATTAGGATCTTTTCCAGTCACAGTAGGTGCAGCTTAGTCATTTTCCCCACTGCCCATAAACTTCCTTTTTTTCCCCTTTCAGCTA
>VWZY01000374.1:67342-151055 GCA_013399075.1 Chloroceryle aenea | reverse complement strand
GACCAGCTAGTGTGATCTGGCTCCCATCCAGCTCCCCAGGACTCAGCATTCTGCAGTAGAGAAATTGCACAATATTTCCTTTAATTCTCCTCAAGGCTTCTGAGACAATTACTTCTTTTGGTCATTTTGTGCTTCAAAGTGCCTAAAATAATGAAGCAGTACTTCAAACCTGTCAGAATAATGTTTTGGTAGGATGTTGGGGGTTTTAATACTAATTTGATACTAAGGGTGTTTGGTTTGTGCTCCAGAGCAAGGCATGTAATGTACACATTTATTCAGCATATTAGCCCTTCTTTGCAGGGTTAATTAGGTTGTGCTTGTTTGAAGCTAGCTCAGATAGAGTTTTTCAGTCATGAAATCCAATGCATTCCCAGAAATTAAAACGAGAGTAGATACTTCCCTTCCTATCCTGTAGCATGTATTTTGCACTGCAGGGCCACCTAGCTGCACTAACAAGCCTGGATGAAGCCTGGAGCTACAACTTTCTAATCTTATACAACAAGCCTTTAAGAGAAAGGTTATTGTCAGAAGCAGCTTTGGAGAAATGCCCCTGTAGCATATATCTGTATTTTGGACTGCCTTTCACCCAGCCTCCTCTTTGTAGAAATAAGATGATCTTCATATGCAGATTCCCCAAATACAGTTTCTATGGACCATCACAAAAACAAGAACAAAGCTTCCAACTCTGTTCTCAGAATGCTTCCACACAACAAATAGGAAAAAAAAGGCAAAACTCAAATAAAACCAAAGGTAACCACTGCATGAAGTATTTTGGATGAGCAGATAAGTGGACCAGCCAGCCTGCCTGCACAGCTTCTACAGTGTAGATCATGAAAGCAATAGCACTACCAAGAAAAATATTAAAATATAGGAGAGCCTCTGATATGAATCTATGAGNCATAAATGACTCAAGTAATTTTTAAGCTCTGCTAAGTTTATACAGTTTCCATGAGGTCATGATTCTAATGCAACACTGTTGGGCCAGAAAAGCAAGAGACAGTGTCCTCACATGATGTGAAAAAGCAACACAGTATAAAAGGTGGAGGGGAAGTGCCACACAACCAAAAAACACAACCCAACGTTAACACAAAGGAAAGAAACAAAAGTGGAGATCTAAATAATGAGATTGTGTCACTGCCTGATTCTGGATCTACTGCATGTTAATGAAGAGCATGCACTCTGAGGGATGCTCATTGTGTGTCAGGAAATCACGTTTTCCTGAACACAACTTTCTCTCCTCCAATTACCAGGACTAACTTGTTTAAGAACAAGTTTTACAAGGGAAAACTATCTAACACAAGGCATCAAATATAGCAAGACATGAACAATTTCCATCCATTTATTTGGGAGGCTTCATAAATCATGGGGCTTGGAAACTGTCTTTAAAAATCTCCCTGAAAGGAGAGCAGCAAAGAGTTATAATTGTAGATAACACACAAAAAAATTAAAACCTCATTTTTTAATTAACTAATACCAGGATAAAGAGCTTCTAAGTCACCTTATGATACCCATGAGGTATCAAATGTAACTGCTTTGTTTTTAATATACTCAGTGGAATATTTCTGTGGCATATCACTGTGTATCACTAGGCAGAGAGAAAGCAAGCAAGGTAAAGCAGGTAAAACATGCTAAGGTTTTCTGCAAATAACACTGTTTTTGTTGGCAGAATTGAATGGTATTTGTTTGACATTTAATTAAAACTCAGGGCCACTAAACTCAAAGGCCTAATGATGTCACAGCACTTAATTTGTCAGAAAATACACTTCTAGCAGCTCTTTAGTTAGAGAGTTTGAGAAAAGGATGGAAAATANCCTCCAAGAAATGTGGTTGAACTAGACCACTGAATTCAAGTTCAGAGATCCTTCTCACAGCAATGCAATAGATTTCTAAGGAAGCAGAAACTCAACCCAAAAGGCCAAAGCAATTAGGATCTTTTCCAGTCACAGTAGGTGCAGCTTAGTCATTTTCCCCACTGCCCATAAACTTCCTTTTTTTCCCCTTTCAGCTATTTCTTATTTAGGACTTAGTTTATTTATTTACCCAATGCAGTCAATCTTTCAGCCTTCAACATTGCCATTGTCTTCTCAGAAGAAGATTCCCAGTGTTAAGGTACATGGATATCATAACCTATATCCATGAGGGTATAGGAGAATACCTGATAACACTGATAACAAAGGCCCCAAAAACCTTGAGTTTTAACCAAAAATTCAGGGAATAAGGAAACTCATATATTTTAATGTGCTTAAAGATGTATAGAGGAGAAGGAATACTTGAAATATAGGTACTAGTATAATGTTATATAAATCTTAATTAGACTGACACAATTTGGGAGTAAATCCACTAAATTTAATGTCAGTACACCAGGACACCTGAGAGCTGAAGGTTGATTTGAATAATTATTGGAAAAAATTGCCTTCTCTGCATCTTATTTTGTACAGAGTAGCCAAGCAAAGAAATAAAGGAATCAAAAATATTCGTTAACTGATGATCAGTTGCACTAATTTCTGAAGAAGAGAGACATAAATGACTCAAGTAATTTTTAAGCTCTGCTAAGTTTATACAGTTTCCATGAGGTCATGATTCTAATGCAACACTGTTGGGCCAGAAAAGCAAGAGACAGTGTCCTCACATGATGTGAAAAAGCAACACAGTATAAAAGGTGGAGGGGAAGTGCCACACAACCAAAAAACACAACCCAACGTTAACACAAAGGAAAGAAACAAAAGTGGAGATCTAAATAATGAGATTGTGTCACTGCCTGATTCTGGATCTACTGCATGTTAATGAAGAGCATGCACTCTGAGGGATGCTCATTGTGTGTCAGGAAATCACGTTTTCCTGAACACAACTTTCTCTCCTCCAATTACCAGGACTAACTTGTTTAAGAACAAGTTTTACAAGGGAAAACTATCTAACACAAGGCATATATAGCAAGACATGAGCAATTTCCATCCATTTATTTGGGAGGCTTCATAAATCATGTGGCTTGGAAACTGTCTTTAAAAATCTCCCTGAAAGGAGAGCAGCAAAGAGTTATAATTGTAGATAACACACAAAAAAATTAAAACCTCATTTTTTAATTAACTAATACCAGGATAAAGAGCTTCTAAGTCACCTTATGATACCCATGAGGTATCAAATGTAACTGCTTTGTTTTTAATATACTCAGTGGAATATTTCTGTGGCATATCACTGTATCACTAGGCAGAGAGAAAGCAAGCAAGGTAAAGCAGGTAAAACATGCTAAGGTTTTCTGCAAATAACACTGTTTTTGTTGGCAGAATTGAATGGTATTTGTTTGACATTTAATTAAAACTCAGGTACACTAAACTCAAAGGCCTAATGATGTCACAGCACTTAATTTGTCAGAAAATACACTTCTAGCAGCTCTTTAGTTAGAGAGTTTGAGAAAAGGATGGAAAATAAAAGGTCAACAGGAGGGTTTTTTGAGATGCTTCTAACTTCTTGCCTTATCAATGAAAATAGCTATTCTGCTTTCTAAAATAGAATGCATGAAAAGCCATGGGCATGAAAATGCAATTACTCTCCTGTAAATTGGTAGCACATTAGTATGCTGGAAGGGAGAAGGAAAGTATAGCTTGGGCTTGGAGAGCCATGAGATTGATAGCCACCAGGAAAAAAGGGTGGGTTTTAATTAATTTTCTTCTGAAAATTATCCAGACCATTAAAACTTCTTTAATACTTGCATGCAGTGAGAGCTGGTTCTAACTTATGAGAAGCTGCTGCAACAAATAAGACAACACACAGCAAGAAATTCTGAAAGGGAAACTAATTAAGTCAGTTTTTTAATAACTTATTACCAAATAATCACATTCTTCTATGGTTTTTCCCTTAAGAATTTAGAAGCATAACTGCAGGCTAATAGTAACACTTTCCTTTTTTGATGGAGCATTTCAGTATGTTCTGTCACTGCCTAATAAATGAGCAAGGAAATAAAAACACGTAAGTATTGATGCACTAGCATAGAGAAGTGAGAATTTTAAAAGCAGTAACAGCACTTGTAGTTACACAGGCTAAATGGCAATAAACAAAATGTGGCTGCAGATGAATTGATTCCTGTTTATAAGGGAGGATATTATTCAGTTGGCTTGCTGCATTGTAGTTGCAGAAGATGGAACGGAAGAGGGACCGTAATCAAAAGAATCATTAGAGACAACAACAGCATCAGTACTGCTTAGGTCAGACACTTGATTATTTATTCACTATAGAAATTTTGGGCTCATATACAGCAAAAATAGTATCCCTCTAACAGGTTACACTGGAAAATGTGTCAAAGTCATAAGCACAGTTTGGCATGCCTCTGTGCTTCACAATAATGTAGCTGGTTTAAGTTACAAGAAAAGATCTGCAACTGCCCTGATTCATATCTAGCTCTGTTTAAAACTCTTTTATCTCAAGGGCCTCTTAAATCTCCTTCCTTGTCATTTCAACAGATTTCTATGCAGATCTGGATCTGGCTGTAGAGTACACGGACAGAGCAGGAGTGTCTGAAGTGCAGTTTTTAAACCTAGCATGAATATAAATAGACATGTTCTTAGTCCAGTCTTAGTGTAACTATAGCATATTCTTTTCTTGCACCACAAAACAGAAATCTTTTTTGAAATCATCACTTACTAGATTCAAGTTACATTTTAAGATCACTCATATGTATCTGCTTTCAATTCAAATATGTCAATAGCTGTAGTTTTTAACCTGAAGGGGAAAAGAAAATGACACACCACAAGGGATGCAGTCAGAAAACACTGCAACAAGCACTCATAACTTGATCTTGCAAATTAATAAGAAAAAGATGATCCAGGTCATGTTCTAACCCATCTGAGACCCACTCCCTAGAACATATTTTCTGGTTTTAAACCACATCTTGTTTCATATGGCCCAAATGGGAAACTGCCCAGACTGGGGTGTGCACTATACTTTCTGTAATATGACAAGATACTCTTTAAAGACCTATAGGTACTAATAGAAGTGGCATAGAAATCTGATCATACAAATACAGCCCAGTAGTTCTGGATATCTCTAGTTTCAGTATTATATACTACCTTGGAACATGAATCATAAAACAAATCAACAAAACAAGATTGCATATACTTTCCAGGGTTAGAGCAATGGATTAGTGCTGCTGGATTTGGGAAAGGGGAACCATCATTTTCTGAAAGCAAAGTAAAACTAGCACTTCTTATGAAGAGGCATGGAGTGATGCGAGGCTGCAGATGATCTCAAAAAAATACCACTACTAAGGATCCCCCTGTTTGCTAGTTTCTGCAGTTGGCTTTGTTCTAAGGCAATACAAAAAAAAAAAATTAAAAGATCTAAATTTGTTTTTCTTTGTGCATTGTGCTACTGAACACACCTGGTTTGAAAGGTATAGGACAGAGAAGCACAGGAACCATGTGAGGGAGAAGAAATCTGTGTCTGGGTGAAGTACAGCAACACCATCTTTTGTTCTCCCCTGCAGTAAGAGTCTTTGGGTCTGGAGAAAGCAACATGAATAAGTAGTTTGAGAATTCATAAAGGAAGCTGCTGGGAATGGCTTGGCACTCCTGAGAAAAATCAGTGGTTTGACAAGGTACATGATGAAGATTTCTTTATGTCATGCAAAGATGAAGATGTTGTAACTGGTCCAGCTCCCTGCCAGATATAAATCACAACCTAGCTATTTTGACTGGAGGAAAGTCTCAGGCTAAGTGACAAATCAGGTGAAGCAATAGGGAAGATTTGCTCACAGAGTGACTTAGCAAACTGCTAGACCTGGCTAAGGCAGCAAGCCAAAGGACTGAGGCTTGTAATCAGAACTGTCCTAGGACCTTCTCAGTTGTTCACCTGGTAAGCTACACAAGTGAGCTCCAGTGCCTAGGCCACCAAGCCTGCACACTGACCTTCCCAGGTTCTTGGCTTTTGCACCAATACATCACACTGGACACCAGATAAACCCCATTCTGTCAAAAAAACCTAAAATCCTGGGATGTCCTATTTCTGAAAAATTCTGCACATCAACTTTCAATCCAAACAGTTAAAGTTGTACAAAAATTAACAGTAGCCAGGAAAAAAAAAAGACAAAGATTAAAAAATAAATAAATCAGAGGCTGAAATATTCACACCATAAAATGGTGCCCACCTCATTTAAATCCTGTACTGATAATTTAAAATATGCATTTTAGGCTGAAATTACATAGGGTTTCTACTAGTTTTACATCCACAAAGCTCAGGTTATCCACTTCATAAAAATACTTGCTAAGTGCATTGAATGCAGAGTGTTCTTTGTCCAATAAGGGATGTTATTTCTTTTGTGTCCTGGAGGATACAATAATGCTAAACTACAATAATAATGTAGCACCTTTCCTTCAGGTTATTCCAAACAAGGACATATTTGTAATTTCATTTTATCCAATTTTCCATATATTTTCTTTCTCATACAATTATTTCTAAAATTAAAACTATTCTTTAAGGAATAATAACTTAATACTATTGGATTAATCCAATAGTATTAATCTTTTTGTATTACTGCGGCATGAGTGGGCAAATCTATAAAACAACAATGAAAAATGACAAGCTGCTTTTGGACAATACATTGAAATGCTGCTCCAGGCACATACCTCCTCCAAAACTGCAATTCTCTAATAGTCTGCATCAACTAGTACCACAGTCAGACTCATCGTTAAGAAGGAAGGAATAATGCAAGCAGAACAGAAGAAAAAAGCAGAGCTAAAGGGTGGAGAAGAAACACAACATCTTCCTTCCTATGCCCTAAAGTCCAGCTGTCAGAATTGGACAGATGGTACTAGAGTCCTACATATAAATGTGGGTCTGATGACAGACACACAGCCTGACAAAACATCCACAAAGCACATCTAAGCCTTCAGAGTCAGTTCCAGTGTCCCAAGAGTATGTCTTCATGCCCTAATGACTTCTCTAACGGCTATATGAACAGATCTATTTGTTTTTTCATCACAGTGCCTCTCAAAAGGGAACAAGATCAATTTTAGCCAAAGCTAAACGTTAGGCAAAGCTAAACTATGTACAGATGCAATCCTGCATTCAAGCACCATTTTGAGACATTAGAAGAACGCTTAGTATGTGTCCAAGTGTGGAGTTGTTTCTTTGTAGTCCACCTGCTTTATAGCATCACAGCATTGCCCTTTACTAGCAATTTCTCAATGTAATCTACCACAAGTACAGAAAGCATGTGTAGGTGTTCCAAGTTCACCATGGATGCCAACATGGATGCTAAATTATAGGCAGAATATTAAGAGCTATATGGACATGAAAAGATGACAGAGAGAATACTAACCTTCATCCCACTCTCTGACCAGAAAATTTAAGTTAAACTGGGTGAATCTGTTTGACATTGAAGGTTCATGTACAAGTAATGATGTGCAACTCCCCGTATTCATGGATTGTTGAATCTGTGGTGAACAGGTTCAACAACCCACACAGCTGCCAGTGCCTGTATGGATTAATTCAGAAATTAACAGCTACAACCAAGCAAGGTTGTTGATACAATCTTGTTGCAAGTGAAAGAAAACATTCCCCCCACCCCCCACCCGCCCTGAAGAACAAGAACAGGGAGCTAGTGACAACAGATGAAGAGAAGGCTGAGGTTCTCAATGACTTCTTTTCCTCAGTCTTTACTGGCAACCACTCTCCCAACACCTCCCAAGTCAAAAAACCCCAAGGTGGGAATCAGGGTGGTGACATCACTTCCCACTGTGTGTGAAAATCAGGTTCGTGACCTCCTGAGGAACCTGAATGTACACAAGTCTGAGACCTGGAGAGATGTATCCCAGAGTTCTGAGTGACCTNGGAGAAGTTGGACCTGAGCAGCCAGGGTGTGCCTGCATCTCAGAAGGCCAATTGCACCCTGGGCTGCATAAAAAGCAGTGTGGCCAGCAGATCAAGAGAGGGGATTCTACTGCTCTACTCTGCTCTGGTCAGACCTGACCTGGAATCCTGCATCCAGCTCTGGAGCCCTCAGCACAGGAAGGACATGGACCTGATGGAGCAGGCCTAGAGGAGGCCACAAGGATGATCAGGGGACTGGAGCAGATCTCCTACGAGACAGGCTGAGGGAGCTAGGATTGTTCAGCCTGGAGAAGAGAAGGCTCCAGGGAGACCCAACAGCCACCTTCCAGTACCTGAAGGGAGCTGACAAAAAGCCTGGAGAGGGCCTGGTAACAAAGGCCTGGAGTGAAAGGACAAGGGGCAATGGGTTTAAATTAGAAAGGAGTGGATTTAAATTGGAAATAAGGAGGAAGTTCTTTACCACAAGAGTGGGGGAACACTGGAACAGGTTGCCCAGGGAGGTGGTTGAGGCCCCATCCCTGGAGACATTCAAGCCTGGGCTTGACGGATCTCTGAGCACCCTGCTCTAGCTGAGATGGCCCTGCTCTCAGCAGGGGAGTTGGACTGGATGATCTTTAGGGGTCCCTTCCAACCCAATACATTCTATGATTCTAGAAAAGCACACTAAGTAAGGGCTGTAAAGTAGAGCTTCTGGATAATTTACATTTTTCTTCTCCTTTAAACTGACTACCACCATATCTAAACTCAGCAGCAGTCAGTAAAGTGTAGCAGAAATTAACCTCAAGTATGTGACTATGATTTTATAATTTCCAGCCTGGCTCAACAAAGTACTATTCTTCTCAGTGACTAAAAGTTGGACTAGAGTTCAGGCATGTGTTACAGAAGTCATCATTTCATTCTGTTTTATCACCTCATCAGGAGAGAGATCATTTACAAGTTACATGGATATTTAAACAGTAGAGAGCAGCCATAGGTCTGTTGGAAATAAGCCAAAAACTTGTTCTAATTGTTTTAATTAAAAATTAAAAATTTTAATTAACAATAAAAAAAAGTGGGGCATCTAGGGGCACAGGAGGGAGGGTCAGAGAGATGAAGAAAAAATGAGGAAGAATAATAATTTCCATCAAATATTTCTAAGAACTTATTTATAATATTAAAAGGAACCAAAAGCTACTAGACACACTTTCCAGTGAATCTAGCATGCAGAAATAGTTTCACAAGAGATAAATAAATCAGCTTGCTATGATCACCTAATAGCTTCTCAGCTTGACCACAGGGAGTGTGAGAAATTATTTTAATTTTCTTTTCACTTCTACTCACCTGTTTCCATAAACTCTGTAATAACTTTGTTGCCACTTATTTACAATATCTAAAGGCAGATTTGTGTTAAAAAATACTTTCAGGGTATTGGTAAATAGCAAATGCCATTTTTTAAGGTATTTTAACATTTTCCCAGATCTAGCAACCAAGTGTTCTTCCTTATGATTTGGAAAGGCTAATATGATACATTATGCTTGACTTAACAGGCTATTTTGAAGAAATTAAGAAATCTTATCTAAAGAGATTAATACTTACCAGGAAGAGTCCCAAACAGGTTGAATGGTAGTTGGAAATACATCTGAACACTGACTGCACTGAGGGTACAGGTAATATCATTATACTAGATGTCTTAATATCATAATACACACTACCAGTAACATGCTAGGGAGAAAGAAGTAGTAAGGCTCAGAGGTGCATATAGAGAGCATGAAGGGTCACAGTCAGGGCAACAATGATACTAATACCCAAAACTCTATAGTCTTAGCAATAATTCTTTTTTCTTGGAACAAGAATAGGTTGAGCAAAATTTCTGCAAGCTCACATCTTCCTGCCATGATAATAGACTGAAAACATTAACAGTTCATAAAGGTCTGGTGGACACAATATTATAACTATTTTATCTCCCTTTGATTCACAGACATTATTCTTAGTAGACATCTCCACAAAATTAGTAGTAAAATTAAACACAGTGCATGAAAAAAACAACAGTTGTGCATTTTTCTACTCCAGACATAAAGACTACTATCATACAATTTCATAGCTCAAAGAAAGCGTGGTGGATGAGGAGAAAGGTGAGTTTCACAGCTCAATATTAGATGTGCTAAACAACATCTCAAGGAATGATGTTGTACTGTTAATGGGAGATTTAAATGGGTTATGTACAATGTCTTGAGAACTGCTGAGTTGTTACTCAATATCTGCAATAGTGCATGAAAACATGAAAAACTATAAAGTGACTGGAATAAAGGGGCTTCACTGTCAAACTTCCAGAGAGAACAGTTCTGCCACACTGTCATAAGGAAGTTATTGGGACCTGCTGACTTAAGAATGTCCCGTTTAGTATCTGTTACTTAATGTCCTTAATTACCTTTGGAAAGTAAAGCATATTACACCATCTAGTTTCCTCCCCCCTCTTCCCAAATACAAATATTTACTGAGCATATCTGCCTTTTCTTCATTCACGTGATCAATCCCACTATTGCCATCCAGCAACACATTGATAAAATTGTCAGGATTTATCTTGTTCTTTGTATATTTAATCCTCTTATTTCTCTTCATTCTGTTGACTATAAATTTCACCTCTGTCCTTCCCTTATCAGTTCTCTGCAATTCCCAGTTTTTGATTTACATTATTAATTTCCTCTTTCATCCACTTGTTATATACATTTATATTCATAATAGTGTTCACATCCCTTCAGAGTCACTTTCTAATCAGTGTGACTCACACTCTGCTGTAGATTTTCAGGCATTTAGTAAAGTCAATATTTGCCAATTGCCATTCCCATTTTCAGGCATAACTGTTTTCTGGTTTGTTGCAACTGACCCTTCCAGGGCATGAAGATGCAAGCATTTGGTATTCAGTCCATCTGTATACAATGAAAACCAAATCAAATTGATTTGCACCAAAACTACCAAGGGATTCTAAGACTGTGACCAATTCTACAGCGCATCAAAGGAAAGCCTCAAACTTTTCACCACCTTTCTGAGTCAAAAAAAAAAGTTTTATTTTGTTATATCAAAATGCAACACTGATTTGAGAAAATCATAAGCTGCAATTTCATAAGTTCAAAGTTTGGCAGGATGGTCCAACTGTGCTAACTCAAATGGAAGTCAATCATCATCATTTAGGTGAGACATCACACAGTAATTTGGGACAAACAGAAGGGAGAAGCAGACTATAAAAAGTAAACAAGCAGTCCAACTTTTCTTTCTGTGCACATTTTACCTGATCCCTAGGCACAGTTTCGAGTCCAATGAAGCAGCAGCATTTTAGTTTGAAATCCAATTAGACATGGCCATTTACAGAAACCAAAGCTTTATGTACCTCACAGGGGGGTAGCTTTACTAAGCTGCCTCCTGTAAGTTCTCATAGGAACACTATAGCACTGTCCTCTGGGACAGTATTTTAATAGCATTGCCTTGCTGAGTCTTGCAGGATTATTGGTCTAATAGATTTCAGTTATGGTCAAGTCCTGAAACATAACTACCTCTGACAGACATTGTAGGTGTACCTTAGACACATCTTTTTCCTTATTCAGTAGTCTCCTTTCACACAGTTCCCCCCAGAATTTTTTTTCCTCTCCATTGCTACCTCAAATCAAACTTTTGTTACCATAATTATTGCTTTTTTTCCCTAGCTATATTACAGGGAATTTGTAGACACCTTAATTTCATTTTCAGAAAACAAAGGCAAATTCTGCCATCTAAAAATCTCAAAATGTATCAACTTAAACTTCCTGAGGAGGTCAGACAAGTAGAAGTAGCACCTTTTTCCCCTTGTTCATATTCTGAACCTTGCAGCAGTGGGATATATATATCATAAAGGGCAGAAGGAAGAAACCAAATCAACAAAACCTCTTCTAGGATGGTGAACTTACTTCATCAACAGACACTATGAATCTTGTTTTTGAAAGCAAAGCTAAAAGAAATATTTAGTATTTAATGGCATCCTTTCAAATATCATTGCAGGGTCTATACCAATTTCCATGCCCTTCCCTCAGGAGTGTAGCTGGAAACTGTAGCACTATGGAAGGACAGGAGCAACTGAGAAATTCCATAGTCCTATGGAATATTAAGAGAAGTAAAATGACACCTTATTTTTTAGCTAAAAACATGACACACCTTATGAGCTTTCTTTAAGTTCTGTCTGGGGGTATATTTTATATATGTCTCTAAATGGAACAGAATATTCTTTTCTTTCTTTAGTACAATATCTCAAGGAATCATTTACTTATTTCAGAAATTTAGAGGTGCTAAATAAATCCTTTCCCACTCCAAACTGCTTATCATACAGCAACAGGCAAGAGCTTGCCTAGTTTTTTGCAATTATTTTTTTCCCTTACCCTGTCTCAAGATCTATTTTACCATATATATTGAACTAGATAAATATTAATTTTAAATCTTGTCATAGACTTTCTTTATGCGATGCTATTCCCATAGTGAATTATATTAATTCTTAACTCAGAATTTTTTCCCTGTATTGTGTTAATCAGCACTTCAGGCGAGACAGATTGAAATGGACCCAGTAATAAGACTTACTACACCTCTTTTGACAGACCTCCCATTGTCTACTACGGCTTGTGGCTTCTTAATAGCACATCTACAATTTCCTCTTTGGAATTTCAGCTACAGACTTATATTTTCAGACATATATTTCTCCTTCCTTGACAGCTGTGTCTTTTCAAATGCTTACAGTTACTTGTGTTTGACCTCATTAACATAGCCAAATTCCGTGCAATGAATTAAAATAAAGACATTTATTCAAATCCTTCCAATATTTGGATGTAACAACTGATGACATAACATTACTTCCCAAAATCACAGTTACTCCTGAAATATCAAGATCCTTAAATAATTCTTTCCAGTTGTCCTGAAGATCTGATCATACAACTGTGAACTTAACTATAGTCTCTTCTACCACCATATATTGACACCAATTTCTCATTTTGACCAGGTCACTGTCCAGCTTTTCTGGAGAAAGATGATGTTCTAACCTTTGTATATAAATATGATTGTCAAAACTTGAAACTAATACTAAAACCAGTCAAAACTTGAAACTAATACATTTAGTGTTTGATGACATTTTGCTCTTAAATCCTGACATAGCAAATACAGTAGAAATCTAAATGTATCAGTAAGAAGATTTAAAATCCCACAGACTTCAAAGGTCTTACAAAAAAGCCACACTTTACTGTAACAAAAATTGTGTAGTTTCTCAAAGTCCTGTGGTTGACAGATTTTGGTGTTTAAGAAAATAATTTCCAACTGAAGCCTTTCTCAATGCAGGCATACAAGGAATCTACATCAATAGATTTTTTTGTCACCTCATAATACCTACTTCTCCACTGGCACACTTTTAAGATCTTCTTTCCCTACCTGTCTGTCAATTTTCACAAACTTTGTATGGACACATGGATTTATATTTTTTTTGAGACACCTACTTCTGCCAACTCCTGCTGATATTTTTCACAGGTTTCAATAATGTTTCAAAGTCCAAAACTGGAAATGAATGAGAAACACACCTTCCTATTCATATTTATATACACAGAAAGCTTAATCACTTAAAGTCACATATCCATGGAAGAATTAACTGAAGAAGCAGCAAAGAATAAGACAAATCAAAACTTCTACCTAGTTCAGAATAGTATACTAGGGAAAAAGAGATTTACTGTAAGTCCAGAGCTCTGTGCTGCTTGAGACACTCATTAGATACATTATGATGTAGACTTCCACGATTTCTACAATTTCTTGAGCCAACACAGTCACTGTAGCATGTTGAACCCACGTTTCTGAACAAAACCAACACACTTTCATCATTAAATAATCAGTAGTCCTAAATTAAGTTCCTAAGACTCCATAAATTGGAGAAGAAACGTCTTTCTTCTACTTTCAAAGATGCTGTGGTGAGGGTTCTTTAAAGTCACCGAGATTCTTGAAGAAGCATCATCATACAAAGCAGCAGGTAGCCTTATAGACACTGCTGGAAAATGGAAATGTGCCACTGACAGCAGTACAGCCATAAAAGTATTATAATATTTACTCAGAGTCTCATAAATATTATATATCCCATATTAGGAGGTGTATTACAATCTTCTCTTAAAAATTCTGATATGATTTTGTCCATTGAACCATTTTCACTATAGTGTTCCTATAATCAAGTTTGAAAGAATAAATGGATTTTACATACCAAGCACATGAAAATAACTGTTGCATCTGATTGAAATATTTTCTTTGTTCCAATAGGAAAATATTAAGGATATGAATTGTTGCAATTAACTTTGACTCCCTGGATGTTAAGTGTCGTCCTGTGCTGTTACAAGTGTGGTGCCACTTTGTCATCTAGCAACTCAATACAGTTTCCATGGCAAAAAAAGAAAAGGTCAGTTGCAAGGTTGATTGGTCATGGCTGACTTCATTTAGAATGTCTGAAAAGTGCTGCAGAGAACACTAATGGAGATTTAGAATAGCTATGAAAATAGAAAGCCAATGTAAAATAAAGCTTTTGGTCAACTGTCAAGCCACAAACCTCTCTAAAAAAAAAAAAGGTCAGCACTGGCTTCATAATATTTTATGAAACTTTCATTTCTCTTTCGATGTGAAAATGATATGCAAGTAAGCTCAGCAGCAGCATGGAACCCATATGGTTTCTCAATGCTGATGCTTAAAATTGCAGTTTTGTCATTTTTTTCTATGTTAGTTATTGCAACCAGTGCACTCTTTTCCCCCCTCAGGAAGTAACAAGAAACACAAAGAAAAAAAAAGAAATACCAGTCATTATTTTGTTACCTTTGACAATACTTAGCATAATCTGAGAGGGACATATTTGGAGTGGCACAAATGACAAACAGAAGAAGGAAGGCATCAGAGGCAGGAAGGGAAAGTGTGCATAGAGCCAAAGCATTAAACTTCCCAAAACTGCAGATGCTGAGAATTGTGGAGTAACCCCAGACAGAAGTAAAAATTCCTCTGTCAGTTAATGTAAAACAAGTAATTTGTGTCAGAATACCAATCACCAAGGTCTAAAGCATACCCATGCAAGCTCTAAAAAACCCAGCAATTTAATAAGACTGCAAGTAGAGTTCACATACTATGTCAGGCTCCCCAAATCTTATATGTGAATGCACTGAATTTGTCTGGGATGGAGTTAATTTCTTCACAGCTGCTGGTATGAGGCTGGTTTGGATTTGTGCTGGAAACAGTGTTGATAACACAAAGATGTTAGTCCATAGAGGCCTTTTCTGCTCCTCATCCTGCCCTGTCAGCAAGTAGGCTGGGCATGCACAAGAAGTGGGGAGGAGACACAGCTGGAACAGCTGACCCCAGTTGACCAAAGGGATATTCCATACCATATGATGTCATGCTCAGTGATAAAAGCTGGGGAAAGAAGGAGGAAGAGGGGGACTTTGGAAGTGATGGTGTTTGTCTTCCCATGTAACTTTTATAGGTTCTTGGGAGTGGTTTAGGCATCGAATGTCTGTTTGGAAAGTCAGATTCTATTTGTACCTAATCTGTACTTTAAACACTATTACTAGTCCACTGCTATCTTGAATAACATCTTCTGTCACCAGCTAGTATCAGTTCTCAAACCTGAACAGAGAAGCCATTCAGGTTAAACACTGACTTCCTAATGATAACCCTTGTATGGATAGGTGATGTCAGAACCCAAAAGTATGACAGTAATCTAAGAAATATAATCTCTGAAGACAATTCTCTGCAAAAATGGCAACAGATTAAAAAAAATAGAAACACAGTAATCCAAAGACCATTCCACTGCAAATTGACTCTAGTTCCACTAGAAGAGACTAATTCACCATTTAATCTATATATAACAAATTAGAAACATCAAGTCAGACATCAGTTAATATACTTAGAGAGCAACATCACAATATCTTAGCTAACTGATATTTGATTAAATTGATATGTTTTTCCATTGCACTAAAACATGTTGGAATACACCAAAAATACCTACACTTTCAGTGGTCTATAATTTTGACTTAATTACCTAACAGCTAGCTTTGCTGTCTCTGCCTACTGTGAACAGACACTTACTGTTTCTCATAGCAACCAATTTGTATTTAATAATGTAGCAAAATGACTTATTAGGCCTAAATTAAAAAGCTATATTTGATACATGCAGTAGCACATAATAATAATAGCTGTTGATTAAATTAGTCAGCTTGGTACAAAAAAATGACTTGAATCACAGGATCTGACACATCAGAGAAAGAAAAAGATGTATTATTTCATCAAGTCCATCTACCTACTGATGAATAATTTATCCCAGGATATATTTTGAAGGTTTTGTCTAGCCAATTTTAAATGTCTCCAATAATAATACTTTCATTGCTTTTCTACAAAGCTTAAAAATCTTTTTCCAAGAGAAAGGTTACTTGAAGTGATGTTTAACAGTGGTAACCTAAGAAATTGCTTGTGTTCCCATTTATAAACTTTATGTACTAAGAGATAGTAACAATCTTATCATATTGATGCCAGGTTTTGACCTATTTTCTCATATTATTGGTTAAGGTAAAAGGTTAAGGTAAATTATTGGTTAAGGTAAAAAAAAAAATCAATGACAAATAGATTTTAGCTCCAGATTATTGGTAAGGATGTTGAAATTGCCAGCAGATGAACATCTGTCTCACAAATAAGCTCTACCCTTTCAGTTTGGAGCTCCCCAAATAAAGCATAATTCAAAGACCTCAACTCATGATGAAAAAAAAAAACAATTTACAATAAACACCACAGTTTGGGTATAGTTGTTTACAAGTAAAGAAAACAGACCTTTAAAGAGGAAAGCTGTGTTGAAAAAGAGAGGTCAGAACTATTCTCCCATACAGCAGACAAAACAACTCTAGGAAAAATATCACAGATACATTTTAAATCTGAAAAACTACTTTGCAAATTATGTTCTTAGGCAGATTCTTTCATGTACAGTCCAAGAGATCTCTTTTGACAAAGACCAATATCCCTGAAAGAACATAAGTAGGTGAAAGTACAAAAATGACTAACTCAGTAAAATACATGAACTTCATAACCTTCCTTTAACACCTTAAATGCCCAAATTCTTGGGAATTTGGTTGCCCTTTCAGACCTTATCTAGTTTTGTAACTTCATTAAAATACTATCTGGCACACAGTGATGAAAGCAAAATGAAAGTACAGCACCATATATCTTCACACGGGCAGATCCAGACTCATCTCTCTCCTCTCTTAAGAAAGTACACACACAATGACACAGGTTAGTAATGTCCAGGGAGAAGAAAGCACTGTTGTGAGGGCTAAAGGAGGTGCTAGATCTCTTCCTGAATGCACTGTGCTTTACTAAGAGTTCAAGATTCATGTCCTAGAAAGAGAGCTTAGTAAGAGCCATAATTCCCTACACAGGAGGTCCAGACACTCAAGAAAGAGAAGTCTTGGACTTCATAATAGCACCAATTTCAGCAGTCAAGTCAATGACTGCTTAACATAAACTGCATAAAACTGTCCTGGGAGCAAGGGTTAGATTCAACCACTCTTCTGTCCATAAGTGTATAACAGATTCATAGGCCTTAGATCTTTTAAATGGCACTACTTTACGAGGAAGAGAGCATTTACAACCTGCACAGAAATGACTGAGACACTTTTCTGGAGTAAAAAAATTGTTTTAAACCTTTTAGAGGATGGCCTTGAAACTGAGTACCTAAATGGCTGCTGTAATTGCTAAGCTACTGAATAAAAAAGTAGCAATATTATAACTGCTTGTGACCATAAGCTGCTGATCTTGAAAGAATGCTGAATATACTTCAGAAATAGAGAGAGAATGGCAAAGCAGAATAAACCAGTTTGAAACAGGAAAGTCCAGAGAATGGAGGTGGGCAATGGCAGCATACTTCTGAGAAGTTAACTAGTGCAAGATTAGAATGCAGGAGAAGGAGGACTATTAGAATATATGATAATAACTGGGACTTTGAATATCAATAGCTTTTAATGATACCCTTTGCCAATGTATTTTATCGTACTTATTTCCTGGAATAAAAGAATCTATTCCTGACACCAAAAAACCCAAACAAAAAAATGCAAAAAAATGTTGCAACGTCCCCATTCTTCAATGTCAAAGGAAATAGCTTGGACACAGCAGGTCATCCTGCTTCAAATATTCAGTGAAAACTGGCTCTATTTGTGGTCCTACAGAGGGAGAACTATTGATTTAATTCTGAATTTGTATCTGAACGCCCTGTAATCTGATTGCAAAGCTAAACTGGTTCTTCACATTTCAAAATCCCTATCATAGGTGGCTCCAGATTGCAAACTTCTGTCAATCCCATCTGAAGTGCCTGACTTACTCCATAAACTGTACAGTTGAGGCATCTAACTCAGGCCTGTGAATGCCTCTCTGACAAACATTCAAAACCAAAGTACCAAGCATCACAAATTACTTTTCTCTGTGTATGAATTCCAAGGTCTTTACTACATCTAATGCTGAAGTCTGACCCTAGCTAACGGCCAAAGGACAAGGAGATAACCTCTGTTTCTGCACATCAGTGAAAGAAGTGGTAACTACATTCCCACTGCCAGGAATCTTACCCTCAGATATTCTTAAGCCATCTGTGGAGAGGGGTTAATAACAATATGGTAAATCACAACCAGTTTTGGTACAGATGGATCTTTAGCAGATTATTAAGTGGAGGGTAGAAAGAAATCATCAAAATTGTACAACCCAGGTTCTTTCTGCAAAGATTATGATTAGAAAAAGTCTCAGTCTCTCTCCCAGTAAAAACGTTTTGCCTGTACTGAGAAAAATCTAAACTGAAAACAAAAATTCTGAAACAAAACCAAATGAGTCACTTTTCAAAGGAAACTGGCACTTTAAGAGCCAGGCTTTTCTCTCTGATGAAAGATTTTCACCATGGAATTTTCAGCAGGAGTGACAGGTTTACAGGGCAGACAGCTATCATTCATTAGGTCAAAGCAAATCTTAATCCAAAATTACTTTCTTAGACAGTAAATTGTCCTTTTGAAACAAGTTTTTTTTGACTTATTATCAAAGGAATTGCTGTCCACAGAACTGAACTAGAAATCTTAAGCAAATACTTCCCTTACTACCCATCTAAACAGTTTCTTGAACACAAATGGCATTCTTGTAGTACAAATGTTAGCTACAGGATACTGCATTTGATTAATTGATTTATTATACACGTGAAAGGTGAAAAAATATCAATGTATTTGAGTTGGATAATTATTGCAAAAATCTCAGCTATATTAAATTTTCCACAGGGTTAAGATTCTGTTATATTTTGGGGGTTTTAGACATTTTTCTCCTAGGAATAAAAACATTTCAAATATCTGTTATACTTAACAGGTGGCTCTTTATAGCAAAAATGTTAAAACAGAAGTAGCAACAGCTGTGAAGGAGGATGTCAAAATCTAGAATTTAAAGATTAAGCATCATTTGTTTTTATACAAAGATGTTTATTTTGTGATAATGGATGCAATTAATAGCAGCATATGCTTGAGTGTTCGTCAAATCAGTAATTAATGTAGTATTAATTTCAACAGTTTTTTAAATGCATTTGCAATGCTACGCACATTGAACTTCCACCAAACACAAAACAACATGGTTAATAAATCAACAGCCTCAATCACATTTTTCATACCATGGAAGTTACAGGTACTAACAGGCTAAAGCCTAATTTAATAGTAATAACTGAAGCAAGCACTTTGTGCTTCTAATTAAATAGTTTAGATATTTAAAATGTTGATCATAGGGAATGAGTGGCAATTATTTAAGTGAAGAACAGCTGTGAACTGACATCATTAATGTCACCTACTTTAATTTACCCTTGTAGCAATATGGCTGTTTTCAGCAAAATTTAAAGAAACCTAGATTTAAATCTGAAAGCAAAGATCGTTGCATGAAAAATTATACTGTACTGAGCTAAAAATGGCAAGTCCCTACTGGAATAATTGGAGTCTTTAAAGTTTAATTCCACAGCTCTCACATAGTACAGTGAGAATAACTAAAGCAGTAGCTATCTAACAATAATTAAGACCATCCGTTTATTATGCACCCATTAAACGGTCTCATTTGTCTTTCCAAATATTAGTGAATGAACTCAAACACACTATGAGGTACAGTAGGTTAGTAAGGACTTGTTCCCATCATATGGATGAGAAAACTCAGGCACAAATGCAGTGCAGAGAGGTCTGAAAATTAGTATCTTGATAAGTAGCTACAAATTACTACAAAGCAGTGTAACTTCCACTGATGGGTGGGCAAAACACATGTAACCTTCAGTGACTTGATATGCTGTGGAAGTCGAAATCAGATCATCTTGTAAACATAGGTATTTTTCAGGAGAGATATTTAAGTTCAGTCTAGACCAATGTTAATGAATTATGTAGTGCATCAGTTCTTTGTTTCTTGAGAAAGAAATAATAGACTTCTGTCACCCTGTCATGTATCCTCAACTGCAAGCTCTGCACAGAAAACTATCAAAAAAACCACTTACTGCAAAACACTCAGGTTGTAGACTATGCATTATTTCTTTAAATATCAACAACAGTCCAAAGAAGATTTTGGGAATCCTCTAAATAGATCATACTTTATTTTCCGAGCAGGTCTATGCTCTGAAGATTTTAATAAGTTTCTAGAACTCCCTCAAAAGAAAGTACCCATTCATACTTGGCAAGGGTCATGCCCTGGATATACAGTGCATAAGCAAAACCAGCTCCAGTGAAATCCTGTCTACCAGCAGATATCCTAAGTTCATTTTCTCCCTAGGGCAATCAGGCTAGCATTTAAGCAGAGAATATTTAATGTCTCCTACAGCAGAGGACCACAGCACACACTTAATCTATCAGTCCAGGTGCAGGCCAAGTCTTCAGGCCTTCCAAACGTAGGCACCAAGCCATGCTGTTTTCACCATCGTGAGAAGCAGGAAAAGAAAAGCTTGAGATGTTCTGTGGCCAGCCTGGTAGTAGCTCATGAATCCCAAATTATCTCATTCTAAGAAGTGTCTCTTGCCTAAGACTGCAGCTGGGGAACCATTTTCTGGTGTAGAACTGTTATAACTCACAGTAAATGTTTTCTTACTCCCAAGGAGGCAACAGGGACAGAGAATGATGCTTTTTTTTCCCAGCAAGACATTTTTATCATGGAAAAGATCTTTTCTTAGATTTCTTCAACATGATGAAGACTTCCAATTCAGAAGCTTTGATGACTCAGAAATTAATACTGGGAGAAGTTAATAAATTCCTTTCACATCTGACACAAACTACATTCCTAGCCTACATTTCCCCCCACTTTTTTTTTTCCTCTTAGTGAGGAGAAGAGCAGTAATTTATTACATGTCATGTTACTTTGCATGAATTGAAGAAAACCCCAGTTTTACAGCTACATAACCAGTACAAGAAGCTTCTAAATCACAAATAATTCAGGTAGCCAGCAGACATGGTATGAATAGTATCCTGACAGCTATTTTTTTCCTTCATGGCAAACCAGCATATTTGAGGTTTTAGACACATGGGTAGCTGTGTTTTATGGAAAACTATGGTTATTATTTCCTACCATCACTATGGCTCCATTTTGATAGGAAGTCCACTTGAACAACTTTTGTGTGTTCTAAAGAGAAAAATTATATCTACATATATAGAAAGTGTATGAAGGAAATTATTCACAAGGGGTTCTTCTAGGAATTAAGCATAATGATAAGCTACAAGAGGGTTTTGACTTTTGGTACATCCCTTAAAATACCTTAATAAAAATAATGCTAGCTATCTTTTATTACTGTGAACTATTTATTAGAATATACATCATTCAGCTATAAATTTAGCCTTTTGTTAATGATTTCATAAACAAGTAATTGGTATTCAACAAGACAGGAATTTTTCATTTCCTCGTGATGGCATTCCAGTTTAACACATTGAATTGAGTCCAAAATTTCTCATTTTTGGCCATGTAATTCTTGATTCTGTTACGTTCTGATAATATATAATTATAAAAAAATAAAAAGGGGGGCTTGCATTTACCTCCAAACAGCCCAAGAAGCAGGGAGACAGAAGTCTAAGAATCTTGCTCCATTTAGACACTTGAATCACACTACAAAGAAAAACTGTAGATTTCCCAATATCTGTTCTAATTCTACCAGAAATGGCAGCATTAACTCTTCTCTTAGGCAAGCATGACTGCTTTTTATTTTCTCACATTAATCATTAGCTTTCTAAGGAAACATATTATTATTTGTTAGTGGTTTGCTTTTGTTGTTAGCAATGTGCCAATTTAATAACAGGAACCAATTTTACTGACAACTGTTTTTGTTTATATCTTTGCTTTTACATAAATGTTAACTGCTGATTAGACCAGATACCTTATTCATTTTCTCACTTCTATTGATTACTTCAAATATGAGGACACTGATGTGTCAGTCAATGCAGCAGCTTACCCACAACGTGCCAAAAAACACAGGCACAAAAGGAGCTGCAGCACCTGTTCAGTTACTGTCACTGATGAGAAGCAAACTTGGGCTTTTGGTACTCACTCTTCCAAAAGTAAATGCCCTTTTGCAGCAATACTGATACTTAAGACTCTTCCTCCATAAACAGCTAGTATTTTATCATGAACTGATCCCTCTCACTATTGAAAAGTCACATATTATCACTTTCAGCAGTTCTTTTCCATGGAAAAGGAGTCTCCAGGCTAAACTAATTAAGTCTCCTCATAATCCTGTAAGACAGACATCTAAACCTAAGACAGAAAGGTTTTATTTTCCGTGTCTCCTGGCTGCCAAACCATCTCCAATATGCACAGATGCATTTTCCACCTCAAAATTAGGAAACACTATTTTTTATTTTGCAGATGTCACAGGTTGCCTAGAGAGTTTGTGGGGTCTATCTCCTTGGGGGTATTTAAAAGCTATCTGTACATGTACAAGATCTCTGAACTGAACCACACAGATGCTTATGCAGATTACTCAACATATTTAACTCTACAGCCAAGTTCTTAAAGCCTGTATTGGATTTAAGTCTCCAAGAGCCTGTTTAGATAGCTAATCTAAAGGCAACAGATAAACTCCATTTGAATTCAGGAAATTTTGAAGGAGCTTTCTGATTGACTCAGCCATAAAAGCTTCAGAAAATTTGGGCAGGAATTAGACATCACTTAAAAATTCCTGCAAACATGAAAATTATTTAGGCAACTCAACTGTCTTTGGAAAAAAAAGAGAGATCACCTACTTATAACATGTGCATTGCCAATATAGACCAGTTTAGTTATGGTAGGGTACAAAACAGGTGAGAAGTGAAGGCAAAGGATGTTTCTCATAAATCTTCCTCTCTTTCAAAGGGTGTATTTTCTAGTCTCTCTCTTTTTTCACCCATACACCCACTCTAACCTTCCTTTATGCCAAGTAGTCCATTATTGTGCACAAGCACTTGGTTGCTTTGACTTTCTGCTTTGACAGCTACTTATTAGGCATTTCAAATTTTGCCATGAGCTGCTGCTACTGATGTTGTGTTCTTGGGTTTTTTTACCTTAAGCTTCTATGTTCCTCAGTTTGGCAGCCATCACTGCACATTAATTAAACTGAATTATTACATTAATAGGTAGTAATATGCATAAGTACTTGATTTCTCCTCCTCCTCTTCCCTTCTCCTCCAGGCTTGGCAACCAAATCAAGGACCAAGAAAGGAGAATAACTCAGGTGAAGCAAGAAGCTATTTAATGTGGTTTCTGATTTTCCTTCCCCCTGCACATCCTGCACAAACTGCTGCCCAATGGTCCATTTCTTGGCCTTAAAGCACTGTAAACCAAAACCCATGATGACCAGAAAATCACCTTTTTGTTAAATAGCATATCTAACAATGGGAAAATAAAGGAAAAGCAGTATTCAAAGGCATAGTAGCTTGACAAATGTACAGAAACAACAGAGATGCTGAGTGAAAGTTTCTGGTTTAAAGAGGTCATTTCAGAAAAAAAAAAACAAAACATAAAATCAGAATCATGTTTTGGTCAGTTTTCTGAATTTTGTGAAATCTCAAATGGAAAAAACCCAAAAGTTAAGGCAATATTTCCTGTAATGTTCAGTATTTTCCATGTTTCAATTTGAGCTATGCTTTTATCATAGCTTTCAATTCATTAATCAAAAAGAAATCAACCCACAAGGAAATGTCTACAAGCAAAAAATGCCATCTCTCATTGGGGGATGAAGATAATTCATTCAACAAAAATAATACTTTTATATCTTCTAAATTCATCAAGAAAACTTTTAACTTGCCCTTGGCTGTCATTAGAGTGCCAGCAAACAAAAAATTCTTATGATTAAATGAGAAGTAACACTGGAAAAAAACCACAACTTTTGCAGCGAGCTGTTTATATAGACTGTAGAATAATTAGTTGTTCAGCATACATGTCAGTTTTTCTATCATCAACTGGCCAAGAGAAATATTTGAAGCAAGTGTATCATATTTAAGGTTCTATATATTTCCCATGAAGTTAAAAACTTAAATTTCATAAAATATTTCCTCCATGCATAGGTATGGGTACAGCAGAGTTAAATCTCTGCACTTGATGCATTTGTATTAAGTAGGGTTTGCAATTGAATACATAAACTCATCAACAAATAGTAATTTTGGAGAGGTGAACAAAATACATTATTTTATACTAGTGCCACATTTATAGAAATTACACAAGAGGTCTTTGTGCAATACCCATGCTGCTGATTCAGGAGTTTCTTATCTTCAGTGATGTCTAGTGCTTTTACAACTTGTTCATTTGTTCTGGCTACAGCTATTCAATCAGTTATCAGAATTACAGCCCTTGTTTAAGCAGTCTAGACTGACCTTCTCCACTATGAATTTGTTTTAACCATGCTTTCTGACCAGTTCAGAGATCTTGGGTAGACTTTAGCAGTTACTGCTGCTTATCATTCTTACATAAGAATGCCAACCACAGATCAAGGTCCAAAATGGCTGTTTCCATTAGTATGTGATTCTGTTAGGAGCATAACACCCAATTCTGACAGTGACAGAGAGGTCACTGATGGCAAAAGAAAGTACCTTGCCACTTTCTCCATCATATTTAATGAATGAAGTTCTCAAGTCAGAACTAATTTCCCCAAGTTAGACAAAAATCACATCTGTTTTTGAAAAAAAACATGGATTTTTTTCTGGCATCCAAATGCTTTTAAAAATCTGTTATTTTGGACAAAAAACCACACCCTATTTTATAGGTTTTTGCCTGGTTAAAGCCACGTAGCATATTGAGATCTCCACAGTAATTTTGCCTGGGATTTACTTCTCCAAAGTTTTTATTCTTTAAGATGTGAAGCTTAGCCAGTTACTGACTGGTGAATGGAGAAGAAGTTATCTAACAGATTTGTCTCCATGGAAGATCATGCTTTATTTTATCTATGTTCAGAAAAAGCAAAGACTGGTTTTGTCACAGCAAAATATCCTTGCAGTAAGTAAATTCCAATCTTAAAAAAATTTTTTTCTCACAAAAATGTTTGCTTGCTGTTACAAAGAGAAATTGTGCAATGCAAGAAAATGTCTGGCTGTTTTATTTGAGAGTTGATAAATTGTTGTCAAAATATCTGCCAGCTCTATTAATAATTCATACTTTTTTCCTTTCAAAAGCAGAGACGATCTCTGAAACACTGTATGAATCTTTCTTTTATTTCTTATCACAACCCTAGATAAGATACACTAAATTCAAACACTCTGTGGTGCAAGGCAACAAACCACAGTGTTGTTCAAAATCTAACCCATTTTGACCCTTTTCTTCACAACAGCCATAATGAAGGAGACAGTTTCTATTTATCACTATGTGGTGATAGAAAAAGCTGGACTTTTAATAATAACAGGAATTCAAAGATACCATCTATGAATGCACACAAACTGGTGGGGATTTTTGCTTTTTTTTATTTCACCCAGCCTAGTATGATACTGACCTGGAAAACTTTCAATCCTGTATTTCTATGAGAAGTTATCATCTCTAGACTGTGAGATGCTTGAAAAATAAATCAGTCTCCATATTTTCAGCATTATACTATACAAACACACATAGTCCTCAACAGAAAGTCCAGATTCGAAGATTTGCTTTTACCCTAGAGTGGCAGACACAGTCCACTCAGATAGGTGCTATAAACAGTGATTGTTTCTTTAAGCTATTAGTATGTTGTACCATTACCTGTCTCAGACACCACACTATCAGTGAATGCAATACAATTTCCACAGAGGTGACAAAAAATTAAAGATGGAATTAATATTATACAATGATTCTGTACATTTTTTTCAATATACAGTCTAGCTTCTGTGAAAATAGTCAAATTATTTCAAGTGAAAGCAGAGTGACACAGATTTACAATAATAAGAGATACTGATCAAAATTCCAACCACATTAGCAACAAAAAATGCATAAGATTATGCTATTTAACTAAACAATTCTCCTGAAATATCCCCTGGAAAAAAAAAATAACTGGCTAGTGAAACAGCAATAGCTTCCATTTTCAGGATTAATTCCAAATAGCTTTTAGAATTACTTAAGAAAAAGACTCTATTTGGGGAAAATGGGTGTCTATTTATAGCAAATACAGATAATCCACTATGTCACAATTTCTTACTCCGTCTCAGTGAAAATTCTTTATATTCATAATATTCTTAGTGCAAGGCTGAAATCCTTGCCTTCAGTCCTGGTTTTATTCCTTTGGAGAAAAGCACCATTTTCTTAGAGATTATTTTCTTTTCTGTCTCAGGAAAATCATACTGCTCCAAATTAGAAAAAAATAATCATTAAGTACCTACACAAATCAAAAGCTCTCTATGCAATATCTGAATAAAGATCAAGGTGGTTTTTTTAGTACTGTGTTACAGAAAAGATGGTGTTTCAGATCAATGGAGGACCTGCAGAAAAAAGATGATTTGGTTTCAGTTTCTTCATACTTCTGTTTCATCAAGCATTAGTCTTCCTGAATACAGTTTTCTGCAGGTTATGAGATATGAAGATGAAAAATTATGAAGTAACTCAACTTCAGAAGGCTTTGGTTTTATTTTTTGGGGGAACAGAATGCTTTAGTTATTGCCATGGTTAACAATACTGAGTAACAATACCAAGTTAGTTTAACAATACCAAGTTTATATTAGCAGAGCAAGGGGTAGTTTTATACTAGTTTGGGTTTGACTTTAACTCATTATTTCCTTTAGTAAGAAGGAATGGGTTTATATCCCTAAAACCAGGCAATGCTGCACTTTGGATTTTCACTCTTACCAGACCTCCTGCATACTAGTACAAAGACCTAGTGGGATTCTTGTGCAAAGGACATATCTAAGTGGGCAGAGTAAAAGTGGTATATTGTAGATAATCACAAAAGCTTGCAATTATTTTGAGAAAGGTACTGTTATTTTCTCAGTCAACTGAAAGAGAACGAAACTATAATTCCCCAAGATTATTATATTTCACCTGCACATAAAAGTACAGTTGACTTTCTTATTTTAGACTTTTGGCCTAGTGGTTGCTCTATCACAAAAATGTTATTCTTCTCCTTCAGAGTTCATATTTATTATTTTTTTCCATCTCTTGTTGAGTTCATTCCATCACTGAAAAACCCATTTTGCTATTCCAGACTGTTTCTTGGCCAGTTTACTCCTTTTGTGATGGGGGGATCCCAGTCAGTAACTAAGCAGGTACCCACTAACTCACTCCCCAACTACAGTGGGATAAAGAAAAGAACATGAAGAGTAATAGTGAGAAAAACATGTGGGCCCAGCTAATGATAGTTTAATAAGAGAAAAAAAAAAAACCACAAGAGATGCAAGGGCAATCACTCAACACCTCCCACAAACAGAGAAATGTCCAGTAGTCTCTGACTACTTTGTTAAAACTGTACCCTCACATTTTATCACTGAGTTATGTTATGTGGAGTGGAATATCCTTTTAGTTAGTCAGGGTCACCTGTCCTGGCTGCATCCACTCAAACTCTTGCCCACCTCCAGCCTACTTGCTGTGGGGGTTAGAGTGAGAAACAGAGATAGCCTTGATGCTGTGTAAGCACAGTTCAACATTAGCTGAAACACTGATATGTTATCAACACTGGTTTAGTCATCAGTGGAAAATACAGCACCATATGGTCTCTTATGAAGAAAATTAAGTCTGTCCCAGCCAGACCTAGTACCTTTATTAGAAGGACAATAAAAGATGCTGAGTCTCACATTAACCCTCTTTAAGAACTTTGATTAATGTCACAAAGTTAAGAACAAACAAAAATTCTGTCTGCATTATTTTTGCTTATATGGGCTACCAGCATAAAGCTGTGAATCTGGGATGGGTATTACTTATACTTGCCCATGACAAACAAGGAAAAGATTGATTCCAAGTCCCAGTTAGAGAACCACAACTCTTCTTGTGAATCTGGGATAACTAATATACTCGCACTATGCAATATTTGACATTTTATTTGACTCACTACTTTAGAAAATAATTACATTTTACTGAATTTCCTTTCTCAAAACAGAATTATTCTCACTATACAATGGATTTCTGTCTGCCTTATTTTCCCCATTTTTCAGTGGCTTCACCACAGAGCTTACATCAATTTCTTTCAGAAAAGGAAACATTTTAGAGGTAGCTGTGTCATACAGTTCTGAAGATCTTTTCTCCAATTACGTATAGCCATCCAGTTCCCCCGTCACTATCGGTTATTCTGCCTAATTCTGTTTGTTCTCCTTAAATAAAATAGAATACAGGGAGTGTCTTTTCACCAGTTCAGAGGGCTGGTCAAGAGGCTTGTAGAAATGCAGTATGACTGCTTTCCAGAGACCAGGTCTTCTAGTGCTTTTATGGGGTTTCCAGCAGTTCTATGTACTTGAATAAAACCTATTTTCATTGCTGATTTCTTTTTTTTTTTAATTATGAATTTTAATTAAAGGAAGAGATTAGAAGATTGTTATGCATTTTAGGAACTTGGCTGCGATAAACAATTCAAAGCCAACCTTCTCCAGCATGAAATCCATGTCACTTTAAGTCATTCTTGCTTAGTCTAAGCTCCTTTGTATAAAATGCTCTGGAGGATAACAATATCGAACCTTATTTGCTCTATAATACACACTGCCAGATGCCACTTGAGGATGCTACACTTAGCTTCTGCTATAAAGATTTGCTTTGTGGAGATGCTATTTCAAACGAGCTGTGACACTGCATTCTTGAGGAGCAAAGGAACTTTGCCTGGTTCTTTCTGTGACACACCATCATAAGTCACAGAAGAAACAGTAGAATTCTTTAATGGATTCAAGGCTGTGTTTATAGCATGGGAAAAAAAACTGTCACTTTGTGGTTTTGGATGTCTTCCAGGATTTGAAAGCTGAACATTAAAAGCACTGAAGAGTAAACGGTTATCACAGGGCTTGGCAAGATGGGCTCCGACAATTGCAAAAGCAAATTGTGATCAGTTGATACAACCCAAAGTGTGAAAGCTAAAGTTGTTCAAGTGGCAATTAGAAGTTCATATGCTAATATAGTAACTTTTACTTCAGTATTTTTAAGGAGGCTATTGTGATCTTCTGCTAAAAAAACCCAAAACATAAGCTTGAGAATTTAATTTCTTGAAATGGGTATTAGCTTATTTCTAAATCTAATTTGTCATAGTTGGTACTAAGGAAAATGTTTTATAGTTGTCCTGCTGCTGGGAAACACAAATGGAAATGTAAAACCAATATTTTAACAATTACTTGGGGTGAACAAGTATATATTAGGAAAATTGATTCTTTCAGCAACATTATCCATCACTGAGAATGAGCGTGATCAAGCAAAAAGCAAGATATTCTTAGGAAGTTTAGTTTTAACAAAAGCACTCACAAATTACAAAATTTCCATTATGTTTTCTGTTGAAACTAAGCCATAGAATCATAGAATGGTAGGGGTTGGAAGAGACTTCTGGAGATCTTCGAGTCCAGACCCGCTTCTAGAGCAGGATTACCTAGGACAGGAGACTCGGGAACATATCCAGGGGGGTTTTGAAAGTCTCTAGAGAAGGAGACTCCACAACCTCTCTGGGCAGCCTGTTCCAGTGCTCTGTGACCCTCACAGTGAAGAAGTTTTTCCTCATGTTGAGATGGAACTACTTCTGTTCCAGTTTGTGACCATTGCCTCTTGTCCTATCTCCAAGTACCACTGTAAAGAGACTGTCCTCTTCTATTTAACACCCACTCTTCAGATATCCATAAACATTAAACAGATCCCCTCTCAGTGTTCTCTTCTACAGACTAAACAGCCCCAAGGTTCTCAGCCTTTCCTCATAAGAGAGATGTTGCAGTCCCTTCATCATCTCATCTTCATAGTTCTCCATTGGACTGTCCCTAGTATTTCCCAGTCTTTCATGAACTGGGGAGACCATAACTGGATACACTACTCCGTATATGGTCTCACTAGGGCACAGCAGAGGGTGAGGAGAACCTCCCTGGACCTGCTGGCCACACTCTTCTTTATGCACCCCAAGATACCATTGGCCTTCCTGGCCATAAGGCCACATTGCTGTTCTGTGGATAACTTACTGTGTTCCAGGACTAGAAGGTCCTTCATGGAGCTGCTTTCCAGCAGGTCTAACCCTAACCTGTACTTGTGAATGGGGTTATTCCTCCCCATATGTAGGACTCTACACTTATCCTTGTTGAATTTCATTAGGTTCCCTTTTGCACTCCTCTCCAGTCTGTCCAGATACTGCTGAATGGCAGCACAGCCTTCTGGTGTATCAGTTCAAAAATTCTTCTCTTAATTCAAAAATTGCCTGAAAAAATAACAGTACCTTTCTCAAAATAATTGCAAGCTTTTGTGAATTATCTGTATTACACCACTTTTGCTGCTCCCTGTTTTGTATCATCAAGCTAACTGAGGGTACACTCTGTGCCTTCATCCAGGTCATTGCTGACAATGTTGAGTAAGACTGGACCCAGTACCCACTCCTGGGGAACACTGCTAGCTACAGGCCACCAACTGGACTCTTCACCACTGATCACAATCCTGAGCTCTATTGTTTAGCCGTTTCCCAACTCACCTCTTTGTCCCTTCTAACTCACACTTCTTGAGCTTACCCACAAGGATGTTATGGAAGGCACTGTCAGAAGCCTCGCTGAAGTCAAGGTAAGCAGGTAAAAGGTAAACAAGGTATAATTTTGGTATCAGCACAGTCTTGCTTCATTGACATCATTCTGCAATGCCCCTAGCTTGGTTTCACTTCATCCGGTATTTCTCTGCCAGGCTATTGCTCAAGGTTCCAAGACAGTCAGGAGCCAGTCCTCTCCTCAGTGTTCCTAACCCAAACCCCCAAAATCCATTTCTCTGAATATCACTTCTGAGAAAAGTAGAATAATTATGTTTCTTAAGTGCTTTATCCTAGTTCTTTAAAGCAACTTTTTTTTTAATACTTCAGGTTTCGTTCTATCACAGAAGCTAATTAGCTTGAACAAAGGAGTCAGTCTGGCCTGATTGACAGTTTCCTCTATCCATAACAGTACACAGTATGTTAGTAATGTTAAATGGAACAGGACATTCATGACACATCATAAACTACCTACACTTTGGCAACAAATACAAGCTCTGCTGGCAATCTCCTGTTTACAAAGGCCAGTGGTAAAAGGACAAGGGGTCATGGTTTTAAATTAGAAAGGAGTGGATTTAGATTGGAAATAAGGAAGAAGTTCTTTACCACCAGAATAGTGGGACACTGGAACAGGTTGCCCAGGGACGTGGCTGAAGCCCCATCCCTGAAGACATTCATGGTGGGGCTGACAGAGCTCTGAGCACCCTGCTCTAGTTGAGAATGTCCCTGCTCTCAGCAGGGGGGTTGGACTGGATGGCCTCTGAACATCCCTTCCAATCCAGACATTTCTGTGTTTCTATGTTTCTAATAACCAAACACTTCATATTAACTGCCTGCTTCTTAGCTATCAGACTGATAACCAGTTTAGTACAAATCAATGTCATTGCTGTCACAGCCAAAGTACCAGAAACCATGATTTTTGGACAGTACAGCATGACTTGATTTTCAGTTAGACACATTTCAAAGAAAACTCTGTGCTGCAGGAAACACATTGTAGTTCACTGTGCAATGCCAGAGGCTCTACTAAACCATTATTATCTACAATTTTTAGGGAAACTATATTTTTTAAATGCTGTATTTAGGGAAGGGTGCTGTTTGTTTTAGTTTGTTGGGGATTTTTTAATCTCCAAGTATACACAATTCTATATTTACCTCCCTTACTTTCTTTTCTTGGATTCAACCAGGATGCACAATGAAAATGCTAATCTTAATAGAAAAAATTTCTGAACAAATTTCCAGACCCAGGATATAGGAATAGTTTTAGTACATTTGGATAAAAGTAGGAGTTTATAAGTGTTTTATCTGACCCATACCAAGACTTCTCCTTTTGTTAGATTATAAATTGTTCTTTGGAAGATTTGTTTTGGTTTGTCTTTTTGGCCTGCTGGAAACATACATAGTGATTACTAATATTCAGTGCTGCATAGAACAAAGTTACTATTTAAATGTAATTTTCTGTTATTGATTGACTTTTAGTTTCTATATCATCATTTGTATCTTTCCTGCAAGAAGTATTTTTAAAAAAAAAAGGAAGAGCACTGCCCAATTAATTTCCAGAAAACTAGGTGTAACACAATTTACATTGTAATTACTTATGAGAAAGAAATGCAGTTCATTTGGTTATCTAACTCATTTGTCAGATATAATTGAAATGACCTCAGGTGACAGGTTAAAATAGCAGAGTTGATGCAAGTGGAAACCAAAACTTTTCATAAAATGAAATATTCAGTAAATTCTAGTGCACAAGAAAGTACAGATAAACCTTATTATTCATGTCTTGCAAATAAAGAAGATACAACGATACTAATTCTTTCCTACTCAGGAGGTAAGAAGGAGAGGAACAAAATAATAATTCTAAAATTATCTAGTTGAAATAAGAACTCGGAATGCTCTGAAATTCTTTTCAGAATATATTAACTCATGGTGTAACTTTGCTGGAATTAGACCAGTGATGAACCTACCACTTCTTCCTGCTGTCCACCAGGAACCCCATGCTGCTTTCTAACAGGTCAGTCCCCAGCCTATACTGATACCTGGGGTGGTTCTTTCCCAGGTGCCAGACTCTACACTTGCCCTTGTTATATTTCATTAAATTTCTCCCTGCCCAGCTCTCCACCCTGTCCAGGTCTCTCTGGATGGCAGCACAGCCTGCTGGTGCGTCAGCCACTCCTCCCAGTTTTGTCATCAGCAAACTTGATGACAGTGCACTCTGTGCCCTCATCCAGGTCATGGATGAATATACTGAATGGTACTGGTCTCATTATCAACCCTTAAGGGACTCCACTAGATACAGGCCTCCAACTAGACTCTGTACCATTGACCACAAATCTTTGACTTCTATCCTTCAATCAGTTCACAACCCACCTCACTACCCAATCATCCAGAAGTCCAGTCAGATTTCTTCCTTAAATCTAGTCTGAATCTACCCTCTTTTAGTTTAAAACCATTACCCTCTGTCCTGTTGTCACAGGCACTGCTAAGAAGTCCCTCCACATATTTCTTTTAGGCCCCTTTTAAGTGTCAAAAGGCTGCAATAAGGACTCCCTCGTGTCTCCAGGCTGAACAACCACAGCACTCTCAGCCTTTCCTCATAGGAGAGATGTTCCAGGCCTCTGACCATTTTTGTAACCGTACTCTGAAACAACAGGTTTANCTTTTAGTTTAAAACCATTACCCTCTGTCCTGTTGTCACAGGCACTGCTAAGAAGTCCCTCCACATATTTCTTTTAGGCCCCTTTTAAGTGTCAAAAGGCTGCAATAAGGACTCCCTCGTGTCTCCAGGCTGAACAACCACAGCACTCTCAGCCTTTCCTCATAGGAGAGATGTTCCAGGCCTCTGACAATTTTTGTAACCGTACTCTGAAACAACAGGTTTATGGAGGAGTGGCTGGAGAGCTGCCAGGCAGAGAAGGACTTGGGGGAGTTGACTGACAGCAGGCTGAACATGAGCCAGCACTGTGCCCAAGTGGCCAAGAAAGCCATCAGCATCCTGGCCGGGATCAGGAATAGTGTGGCCAGCAGGAGCAGGGAGGTGATCCTACCTCTGTACTCAGCTTTAGTGAGGCCATAACTCAAATACTGTGTCCAGTTTTGGGTGCCTTTCTTCAAGAAGGATGTTGAGGTGCTGGAGAGGGTACAGAGGCAGCTACCAGCTAGTAAAGGGTTTGGAGCANTATAGTGGGGATTGTTCTGGCCCAGGTGCAGGTCCCTGACCTTGCTCTTGTTCAAGCTCATGAGGTCCACCTGGGCCCGCCTCTCCAGCTTGTCCAGGTCCCTCTGGATGACATCCCATACCTCTGGTGTATCAACAGCACCACTCAGCTTGGTGTCAACTGCAAACTTGCTGCTGGTGCCCTCGATCCCACTGTCTATGTCACTGATGAAAATGTTAAACAAGACAGGCCCCAGTACAGCCCCTGAGGGACACCACTTGTCACTGCTCTCCGTCTGGATTGTGAGCAACTGACCACTACCCTCTGGATGCGGCCATCCAGCCAATTCCTTATCCACTGAACAGTCCACCCATGAAATCCATATCTCTCCAGCTTGGTGAGTAGGATGTTGTGGGGACCGTGTCAAAGGCCTTGCATGTCCACAGGTCGTCCCTTATCCACAGATGCAGTCATGTTGCAGAAGATACCAGTGTCATCTTTTGCCAAAACATCTTTGCATTTTCTAAGGAAAAAATTTCATTACTTGTAAAAGGAAAGGAATTCTAAGCTGAGACACAATGGATTGCTAAAGACAAGCTTTAGAAATGTCATTTTTGGCTTCCTAGGAAAGGACTATGATCCTGGTGAGCCAGTATAGCAAAGGCCTTTGGAGCTGTCATTTGAAACAGTGTGATTAGACCCTTTTAAACAGCTGTTAACACACCTTAAGAGATTTACAGAAAGGCTTGCTGGAATTTTATAGGATGTGTTCAGAGAGTATATGTAGTTTGAAAAATGATAGTACACAAAGAATAAGAAGTCTTGGTTAGATATCAATCTGAAACAAAAACTGTTTATGTGCAACCTCTGTATTACAAGCTGTTAACAGTCTGCCAAAGAAAACATACACATGGAAATAATAAGCCACGGGAAAGAGATGGAGGAGAGGGAGGAAAGAAGGCCTTGTGGGCAGACAGGGTTTTTTAGCTTTCCTCAGAAAATTATTTGTTTAGAAGCTGCCTGCTCCCTAGCAGCCTTTCATGGCACTCACAGCAGGTGTTGCATCTTAATTGTGCTAGCTTTTTTAATTTCTTCCCTTACTGTACTCACTTTCTGCTTTGTCATCAGTTCAGTGTCATTCATTACCAAGAATATTCTCTCAGCTAGCACATTAGTGCCTGGGAAAGAAATGCCAATGCAAATCTGGAGAACACTCTGAGAGTGTAAAAACTAAAAAGGGATTTCTTCTATTGGGTGAAAAATCTCTGCGTCCCTCCTGTACAAATGTCTTTTACTCTCCTGCCAGTCAGTCTTAAAACTTTATTTTACCCCTATTAGAAGATCTAAACTTTTATGTGTTGTTTGTAACACTTTCCCTAGCAATTAAAATCATTTATATATTTCTCACCTTCCCACAATGGAATGCATAAAGAAGTTCCATTCCTAGAACACATCCTTGCACAAAGACCATGGTCATGAATGCAGTCATAGTTTAGGAGCTGCTTCTTCTCTGTGGAGCTGGGGGCTTATTTCTACCACTGGTATTAAGACTAATACATAGTAATGTTCCTAAAGGCTTCCTGCACTGAAGAGAGTTAATTTCCTGAATGTAACTGCCTTATTAATGTGAGAGATTTATAACAGAATCCTGGCAGGGTTTTTTTCTCCTGTTAATGCTTTGAAGTAAAACCATGAATTTACTGTGTGGATCTCCAATAAATGTACTACAGCATGAGGCAAAGTCTCAGTCTACAGATTAAAGACATATTGGCTGGACAGCTGAAGGTGACACATTGCAAACCAAACAGAATGTGCACTGTTAAAAAAATGGCATTCTCTGCCTTTCCAGTCAGGCTTCGTAATTCTCTGAATGGAACTTGACAATTTTTAAGTGTGAATTATGTATTCCAGCAAATGTGAAAAATCTGTAAATTTTACAGATTACTAAGAAAGGGTTAAAACATCTTTCCTCTCTTCTTCATAAGAATCCTGACCAGAAGGGAAAGGACTCTCTACTGAACCTGAATTATCCAATTTGCCTTCAATCTTCCCAAGTATCTCTGTAAAAAAACAGGAGATTAAGTAGCAAATTCTACCTGCATACATAAAAGCTCACATAAGTGACACAGATGAGTTATTAAATGTGCAGATATCATTTTATATTTGTGAAGTATGTGGAAGAATAGCAGAGGCTCAGGTTGCATAAGAAAATGTAGAAAAAAATAATCAGATTATGCTTCCTATCTCTTCCTTCTGGTACATTTATGTATCAAAGTAACAGCTGGCCAGTAGGACAGTAGCCTATTTTGAATATGAAAGGCAGAAATCTAGGCACAATTATACAACAAAGCTGGTAAGGAATCACTAGAGAAAGCATCCTCCTGGCAAGAAAAAATACCAGCTGAACTCTTAAGGAAGACATATTTGGTTTCATTTATGTAAAACAAGTGTGGGGAAGAAAGTTCATGACATCAGTGCTCTCAAGAGCTTTCTGTTCTGCTCTGGCTCAGCTCTCGCATTCATCACCTCAGCTTGGCCCACAGAAAGGTTTTCTACTCTCTGCTATTCTTGCAGAGAACACATGCGTATGGGTTTTGTAGCCGTGCTTTCCAAAATGCTGTTAGCAACAGTTTCCTCGTTTGTAAAATGAGGATAATGATTATCAAACTCTTTTTCAAAGCTGGAAACTTACAATTAAGAACTGATATAAAATAATGATTCATTATTTCTTTTCACCTTTCCCCCTGAACTATAAGCTTAATTCTGTTGACAATCTACCTTATGCATGTAAATTAAATGCTACATGAACTACATGGATGCTGTACAAGTCAAAACTGGAAGCTACTTATCTCTACTTGCAACAACTAGAGATACAAATGTAAAGCACGTAGTCAAGAAACCATCACAATTTAGGTGTGCTCTGGATTCCTGTGTTTGTCCTCTGTTTTACAGTTTCTCCAGGCTGGTCAGAAAACCATTAAAACATAAAAGAAATGGATTTTATAGATGCTTTAAACTGCAGATAACTTCCTAGTCACTGAGACAGTCAGCTCTCTGTTTTTTATATTTTAAGCCAGCATTGGTTTAGGAGTTTAGGAAGGTGACAATGAAAACTACTTCCAGTTGTAATGAAACAGATATTAAGCAATGAATCCTGATTCTTTCAAATTCAATTTAACTTGGATATTTTCAAGGAGCAGAAAAGTGACAACTAAAGACATAAGAACACAGAAAAGTCTGTACAGTATTAGACCAGACCTTCACCTCTTCCAGTATCTCATATCAAGTTGTGGTCAGTAGCAGGTGCTAAAGAAAGACAATAAAGATAGCCTACCATGCAGAAATTTTTCCACAATACAGTCACTGAGCCTCCAGTCTTTTGGAGTAAGTAGGTTTTTTTTGTCTCCATGACAAACCATCACACCTGACAAAGACTTGTCTATATATTAGTTATGGTGATAGGAGGAATTTTGAGGTCTCTTTCTGAAATCAAAAACTTCATTTTTGTCTTACACTCCCACAATCCTTTTCTTATACCAATTACTCCATTTTATCTTCTGTTCAATATGGTCTCATAGTATGATATCATGCTTCCTAATTTATTTGACAAAAGAAAACTACTATCTTCAAAGTCTTTCAAGTCTGCTCTATTTTGGCCAAGAATGGGCATGGTAGAGAGCACTTAGTCACTAGGAATGCAGCCTTTTCCATTTACCAGTCCTCCCCTAGCCTGAGATCTTGATAAAACAGTTTACAGATCATTTGTGCTCTTTCTTAACTCTGGCCAGGCTCCATATGAAAATAACATTGTAACAAAATGCCACAACTTTCATGTTTACTCCTCAGTTGATTTCAACTCCTTCCACTAGTCATCCTCAGCATCATATTAAATCTGGAGGACTGCCACTTTTGGCCTGTGCATGCTGCCAGCCAACTTAACCACAAACATCAAATAAACACACAAAAGAGCTGCTCTACCACTGTTAGATGAGACAAATCTGTGCCCTGACATAAAAGCACTGAGATGCCTCACACAAAATACTGATCAGTAAAGACCATCTGGTTGGTTTCTTTTACAGCCAGACAACAAAATGAGGAAAGATGTCACACTACAAGAAAGGATTTTCCTATTTTGGAATTACTGTAACACGCTGTGTCAATGGTTTACTCAATACCCAGCTGTAGTCAATCAAAGAGAATAGACTGGTTGTGAGGATAGGCTGGGTTGTAAAGCTAGTAATAGGCTCTAAATCTAAAGAGACAAAATTCCCAAGTGGAAAGGGTTCTGCAACAGAATCTACAGGAATACAAATGCAGAATTTGGGAAGATACATAAACTGATACTGCTTTCAGTGTCACTTTTGTTAGAAGACCTCACACGTCACTGATGATGATGATGGGCTCACAGGCAGTGACAGCTAGGAACAGTGTATCAGAGCTTTCCCATTTGGAAGTGGTTTGCATTCTATCAGCATAACAGCTCACTTTTGGTGCAACTGCATTCTGACCCGCTTGATCTGCAATAGCTTTGAGGAAACAGGCTGAAGACAATCAGTGATCTGCCATCAAAACAGCAATTATATGTCAACTAGCCATCTGAAAAGTAATATCAAAATGCAACCAAGTTTAAAGAATAATATTGTGACATGGTAGTTATTTTTTTTTTTCTAAATCTGTTCCATGAAACAAAAGAGAAATTCCTCCAAACATACACTGCAAAGTTAGGCTAAGGGCAGGCATTCTTCTGATCCTATGTCAGCAAGACTGAAATGCAGCCAGCACCATAGTATGACATCAAAATAAAATGTGGTGGCATCTACATTTCAGAGAGCAGATTATTCAAACAAGAAAGCTGACCTTCTAAAATCACCTTGAAAAAAATTAAAATCAATACAGATGCCATTTCAATGAAGGAACACAAAATGACAGAAGAGATGAATCCTAGAGCTGGGTATGAGTGAAGTGAAAATGGCCAGACTGAAAAGCTATTGTGAATCACTGTTCATTGTTTCTAGAAATAGAAACCTGTGAAGCCCACACACTGTGACATCCTTTCCACTATAAATTGTCAACAGCATTTTGAATTCATTTATTTTTGTGAGTGTTCTGAAACTACAAGTCTGCAACACCCATACGAATATTATTAATTCTGAGTGTCTTCAGAGTCAAATCCAAGTCTAGTCAGTGTCTCTTTTTTCCCCCCACTCTTCTGTTTAGTATACACTGTCACAAAGTTGCTGAACTTGGGACAAAGCATGAACCTACTATTTTTCCTAAGATCAGGGCCCAAGATGCTTCCCTCACTCACAATAGCATTATTTTTTTGTATGTAAGAACTGCAGAATTAAATTTTGATTTTTTTTTTTAAAGGGTGACATAATGCAGAAGTGGGTATTTATTTCAATACTCTTATCCACTCAGTGCAATCCTAGGGAATTTAGTTCATCCCTAGTGTAGCCATACTGACATTAACATTCTGACTCAGGAAATTGCACCAGAAACTGTGCATATAAACTGCAACAGGGCTGCACAGAACATAAATCAATGCAGAACATACCTGTCACTTAAAATTGTATTTTGTTTATAACAACACTATATGGAAATGTAAAAACTCCAGTCAGCAGGTGGCGTTTTAATGTCTATTTTGTACTAATATTTGCTGTAGAGCTCATAAAATATGAAAGCCTGTGTTGTAGAATCTGACAACACACAATGCATTTCTCTGACTACCTCATATCAGAGGTACTCTGATTTACCTTTTTCCTATGAAAACATTAAAGCACTACCAGAAATTGTGCTTGGTTTTGTATCTAGGTACACTAAATGGCTAGACATACACACATGAATATATGTGATTATGTGTCTATAGCATTATTTGTGCTCAGCAAACATACTGAGACTGTAGAAGTCTAACTAAATTTGTTTCTACTAACTTTTTCTACTAAAGTTTTGGTTGTTTTAGAGGGATACTGACAAGTTTCAACCTCAAATTTTTACCCAAGTTGTACTCATTAGTATCTACAGGGGAAACTGTTTCTCCTTTCATAGCATTTCTGTAATATAAGTGTAAAGATTTAAGTAAGCTTCCTACTAGCTTACATACATAAGGAAGAAGAGAGATGCACTTAGTATCCCTCCACCATCTTTCTGCAGTCTAACACATTAAACATTTTGCAACCCTTAATACATATCTGGGATAAAATGTGTTTGATGAAACAGAAACAAAACCAAAGTGTCTTCTAAACTCTAACCAAAGCTTTCTCACTCTCTAAAAAGCTCAAAAGCAATGTATCAAGCATTAGCTTTGCAATTCCATATTCTGGCAAAGAGAGAACACAGATCTCTCCAAAATACTGTAAAAGATTCCTCCAAGAGATATCTGGCTGGGTCAAATGGAGGCTTTAGGTTCCTGGAAGCTGTTGGTGTTTCTCCCCCATAATAAACCATCTATGGCGCCTCATCTTTTAGAAGATCTGGTCCTGCAAGCTCTGTTTAACAAATACAGCAGAGTTCTTTGTAATGAAGATCAAATCAGCATATGGATTTGGGTAAAATAGTCATCCCCACCACCATCATCCAACTACTGAGCGTGCCTTTGTTAGGCTACATTCACAGCATGAAGGACATGAATACTAACAATGTTTTTCCTGTCTCTGCTGGTATTCTCAAGTATCTCCACAGACTCCTCTCGTGTTATAACAGACAATTTCATGGGCAACTCACTTCTCAAGTACAATTGTTCAGTTCTTGTCCTTTTTTCCAGTTGTTTAATGAACAGCACCAGCATAAGAGCAGCCACACTTTATCAGGAAAATCATTTTCAAAAGGTGTCTATTACACTTGTAGATTTTAATATGGAAAAAATGCCAAGTCTAATACTAAATTAGCACTAACCTTCATCAAGTAGTAGAGTGAGCAGAGGTTAATGTAATTTTACACCTAATAAGTGTATATTTAGTCAGACATGTCAGGAATGAACACAAATTTAATGAAAGTGTCTGGGTGCAAGAGAGGTTTTCTATGTCTGAACTTTGCCTGAAGCATTGCCCCCAGGTACATATAGAGTGTTCCATATATAAGACAGCATTAAATGCTGGTATAAAGAAAAAAATCATCTGCCCATGTAAAACTATTCTCCCTTTAAGTTTTTGACATGTTTTCCTTAGGCAAAGGCCTCAGCCTGTATCTAGTTTTGTTTCTACTGACACGTACTGCAATTGATGTACCTTTCAGCAAATGTTTTACATCATTGAACTGAGTCTTATTAAGATGTCTAGAAGATCTCTTAAACTCTTCAGTGAGCGAAAAGAATAGCATTGTATGCACTAAAGTTAGGCAGGTATCCTCCTGAAAAGTGACTGCTCTTTGCAGAACTGCCAGGCTACTCTATGCATCAGGGAAAAATAGTTCTGTGCTCCGAGACATGTCAAGGGCTGCCACCTTGGATTCCCCCTTAGGAACTACTTGCTTAAAAGTGAAAATTATCTTCTTGGTTTCTATTATTTCTGCTGAGACCAAAAGCAAAGGTCCTTATTTAATATGCACTTCTGCCAGGTGTGGGGCACCCTCTGAAAAAGTGTTGGGCATCCACAATTTGTGAGGAAGTTAATACAATAAAACTTCTGTTCTCTAAACACTGGCAAGGCCTGATAATTCTCGAGACTTCCCTAGGCAAATTACCTATTAATTTTTAATATCTGTGTGAATAGAACCAAAGTTTGCCCTCCACCAGTGAAGCTGATGGAAATTTTGGATTTTTTTATTAGAAATGATGTTAGGCCACAGAAGAGAGACTTCAGAATATCAGGTTTTGAGCTCTGTAAAGTAGTAATTTACATTTGTGAGAGGTAATTTGAAACTGTCTTTAGTTAGGTCTAAATAAATATCAGCAAAATACTAATACACAGTTACCAAAAAAAACCCAGAAGACAGCAGTGTTCTCAGGTGAGAATAGAGATGATGATTATGGATTATGATGTTAATAATGTCTTAAAATACCACAGAAGGTTTATCTAGGGAGATTTCTCTGCCTGTGACGATCAAGACAGTGGTAGTAACAAACCAGCTCTCTATCAGCGTGTTTTCTCCTTTATACCAACACCTGCAAAGAAAAATGCACGTTGTACTGCAGTGAAAGCTGAGGAGACACACTCAGGACAGATTCCTCAGGCTGCTCAGCAGAAAGAACTTTTCTAAAGATGTTGCAAGCTTCCCAGCTAACAGTCTTCTCTCTCACAATGATCTTCCTAGATTTCAACATTTATTTGCTAAGGCTCTTCTGCACCCTTAATTCAGGCTACAAAGAAACTCCAATATCTTGAAATTAAATGATAGGCATTACTGGAGGTAGAAAAGGGAAGAATTACTGGGATTTTGTCAGAGGTTTTGTAAACTTAAAGTAGATCAGTGCCTTAAAAACTCTTCATCCTGCAGTTGTGACACCGATGGAAAAAAATAATCTGGATGTAGTACTTAAATCAAATACCTTTCCACAAACAACTGTCTCTCAGATTATCAACTGCAAATATTTTCCAGGCTTTTCAAACCCTACTATAAAGCAGTAATAACAATACAAGAGCCTCAGCTCAATAGTGCTTCAAATTTCATCTAGGGTCAGTTATGAAGCCAAGCAACCAGATCACTGCTAATCAAGGCTGCTTGATAAAACCAGTTACGGTTATTTTGACAGCCCTTCATCTGAAAAGAGTGTTCAGCATAAGTTAGTCTCACCAAACCTCTGAAATATATTACATCCAGTTTACACATGGCTAAGCAAAGGTGCATATGGCTAACACAGGGAGCTGAACAGACAAGCAAATGGTCCTAATCCCCAGCTCCATCCTCCATCCCAACTAAGTCATCTTCCTACACACTTAATAAAATTTTTCAGTCAAGAACTACTTTAACACCAGGGAGTTAATACATATAAAAGTAATAGTCCTAAGAATTCCAGAGATATCAGTAAATAAATATCCTAATCTGAAGAGGATTTTAGTAACTTTTTCAATAGGTAGTGATTACACTCTCTAAATAAATATAAGTGGAAAATTATTTAAGAAAGGATTAACTTTCCAAACCTATGTAACTGAGAATCTGAATCATTCACCCTGGAAAAAGATTTTTGACAGCCCTAAGCTTCCACTACAAGAGGGTTTATGCAGATATTTTTGTACTACTTGGCTCTTATCTCTCTGTGGCTGTTTCACACAAGGCAACATGCAGAAATACAGCTCAGCTTTCATTTTCCACCTCATCCCTTAATCCTTCTGAATTCTATTGTGCTTATCACTTCATCAGGAACTCGGAGAGGCTGATTGGGCTGAAGAAATTGTATTTACCATCTTGTTGCAAAAGTGGCACTCTGTGTATGAATAATAAATCAACAGGCAAGCTTTGTCAATTTTTCTGAAAATGAGAAGTTTGTGAGCCATTTAATGTGATCTTAACAGACCAGCCTTTGCTTTCTCTTCAAAGCATGGACTGTGACTTCAAGCCCTGAATTGCTTTTTCCCTGTTCACAGAACACGTTATGTTTCCCAAATCTACATGACATGAGACAGCAGTATTCTTTTTATTACTTTGTGTTGCTGTGTATTTAAAAGAAACTTTGTGCTATGCACTGAAAAAAAAACAGAAATCTGTGTGCTGGCTCCCATAATGTCATCTTCCATAGTGGTTAATTATTGAATTTATTGATAAAAATGCCTTGCCATAGTCAAATGGCAGTGAGCTGCAGGTTACCAGCAGCTCTCCTAGTTACTGCACCCTAGACAGTCACAGCAAAAACCCTCCAGCCCTTACCTATGCAATAGCAGCATGATGGACTGTTTCAACAGGAACAGAATTATTCCTTAGAAACTTAAGGTTTTAACTAACAGAAGCATCTATTTTCCTGATTTATTTTCTATTTCTCTTTTCTCCATTGTTCTGTAGGACACCGGGGTGGTTGGGTTTGAAACATTTCTTGTAACAAAAAGCATTTCCTTTTTTCAATCATTTTGGTTTCGTTTTTGTTTGTTAAACACTCATTTTTTTTCAAGCTTTTTTTGGCTTTGCTTTAAGACATCAGGACAATAAAGTCATTCTTGTGCATATTCTGATAAGTATCAGAAAGAAATGAGAGCTCCCCTACTATACACAGATAGATATGAGATTCTAGCACTGACTTATTATGAAGCTAGATTAAACAAGACCTTGGAAGTGCATCTCATCTCTTTGTTTTCCACAGTGGTACAAACAAAGGACTCAGTTGGTAGGTAGAATTAAATTTAAAATATCCAATTTTTATCTGAAGGACATATCCAAGTTATTTGTTATCTAGAAGAATATTGGGAGTAAGTGAGAGAAGAGCTTTTAATATGAAAGATGTGAACTTGCACATTTACATAGATTAAATAATGTCTAACACATACCTGGTAATTTGCTGGAGAATGATATAGTACATTCTAAGGTTGATTAGTGCCCCTTCACTACTCAGCTATTATTTGATTATGCATGAACCACAGCAATCAAATCCAAGCTAGTATGTGGTCTTCCTTCACTGCAATCACTTTCATGTTTTTCATAGCATGGAATTTGTCTATTTTTTATTGGGCTTTTTAGTAAGCAATCCTCTAGGACACTGTTTCCCAAACTGCTTGCTCCACGGCTACCACTCCTGGCCCTACTTCTTTCCAGCTGCTGACCAAGATATCTCTGGAACCAGGAATCTACATTACTACTACAGTGCTCCCAATGCTATTACCCCTATTAACAAGTGGAGGTTTCATTACAGTGCTTTTCCAGAAATAACACAGCTACACACTAATTTACACTGCACAGACATAACAGCTCAGGGAGAACTACCTAAGGGATTTATAGTATGACATTTCACTTTGATTCAGAAACACATGTTCTGGTTTTATACCTTCTTGGACCCATCCTGTCATCTCATACTCATTCCTCATACAAGGCACAGAACAACTTTGCAAATTATTCCTTTATCAGCCTGTGAGTCTGAATCATCCAGCCTTTCCCTGAGCTGTCTTGCAGACAGGCACTGCAGCATCATTTGCTGATGCTGCTGTCTGCAGCAGATCTTCAGAGTACCCCATGCAAGTCCTATGGCATTCTCCCAGAATGCACAAATACCAGTGCAGTTCTGCACAGCTAGAAATACACTCCAAACAAGAGTGAGCTGTGTTTAGTGAGATCCAAAGTCCAAGCAAATCATTAGTAATAAACTGAGTTTTCTGCTGCAATACTGGATTTGGATATATTTCTGTGTATTGCTGAGGTCTAACAATAATTTGCAGGAAACCAAAAACATAGAAGAATCTCCTGCATCTAGAAATATAATGAAGTGTTAGTATGACAGAGAGGGAATATCTGTCCTTGGTTAGCACATCATTGACAACAGAAGCAAAACATTGTGAGGAAGCGCATAAAGAAGCTGACTATTCATCGGTAAGAGTGTTGTGTAGCTGCAACAGCATCCACTTTAACAGAAAGATAGTGTGATGGTCTTCATGAAAATATGAAGTTTGGATTCAGAACTGAAGTGTTTAGATGATTTCAACACCTACAGATTAGGTGTTGCAGCGCTTGAGCCCCACATCCTACAGAAGGAATGCAGAATCCAGAATTTGGAAGTGTCAAACCTCACATGTGAAGCTCATGCTTTTCACTAGCATGGGTGTGTTTGGTCTGGATGTTGATGAGCTCCATTCTTACAACTGAAATTTAAAAGAAGTAAAAATGTATCCACTTAGTTTCACAGAATGATGTAGTTCTGGTGGATTCTCTGCTAGTTGTAAATGAAGTTTCTCTAGTCCAGAGAAGCATGAGATTGTAGACAAGTCTCCCTGTCTTCACTGTTTCCCAGCAGGACAGATCTATGTGCTTTCCACTGCCTAATTTCAATCTTGTTTATAGTGACACTTCACACTTCAAAAAAGTGTATCTTGGCATTCTTGCTTCTTAAAGAGCCAGATGCTTAAAAGTTAGCTGCTTAACTTATACATACCCCATCTGGTTCACATATTTGGCTTTGCTTATTCCACAACGAAAGACAAGCCCCGTGTACCCCTATGTTTTCTTAACCTTTTGCAGTAGTTTCCTCTAGAGATGAAATCCAAATGCTTCTAATCAAGCCTCTTAAAGACATTTCTGCTTCAGCTCAAGGAAAGTAAACCAGCTTTAATCAAAACTATTAGTCACTAACTACACTTATTGAAGGGTTGGCAAGCACTTTGTCTCATTGAATTTCCCTTACCAAGTTATTTGGCTCTCAGCATGGCATGTTTTTAAACAATCATATAAAACCAGTAAGGGCAGTCTGAAAGGACTTCCCATATTTAGGGATTCAAATAGGTTACAGAATGTTTTCATTACATTTATGATTCATGGAGCAGTTCTGTTTCTACAACTCCTATTCTCCTACAACAAAACACTTTTGTATCCTAGTAGTGGTCATAAGATTTTCAAAGCAAAGTAGTAATCAGTAGCCTACAGCTCCTTTAGCTATAATCACCCAGCCTGACTTTCAACATCTGTTACACTCTTTGCTCCTGCTTCTCCCTCTCACTGCACCTCCAGCATGAATGCCATTTTAGAATGAATTCTATTTAAATCAGCCAGTAAGAAGTCACTGACACTTGGACTTCCATAGCAGATATATCATGCATAGATGCCTTTGGGAAACAGCATTTTAGGAGGGGTGTTTTGCCTAGACATATGTAAACCCAGCTTTCTTCCAGTAGATTTATTTCCAGCTGTAAATACCTGAAAAATCCCAGAGACTATGAGGTAGATTTTAAGTGTATGTTGCTGAAATCCTAGTCATTGCAAAAGGTTCATTCCACCTGGATGTCCTTCAGCACCAATGGTTCTTTGCAGGATACACAGTTACTTTGCAGGCAAATTTTACCTGGATATTTAGCTGTTTGTTCAAATACATACTATCTGTTTCCAAAACATGTGGCACTTCTAGAACAGCTAACACATCAAAAAGTATATTTTTCCTGATTATAGAGAAATGTAATAGTATGCTACAGTTTTGTACCAAGTAAATGGCATAAATTAGTAAAGTTTAGTATAAAAAAATGTATCATCTTAATATTACAAATTGGTGCCTTATAATCCAAAATCAGTGTGAATAAGCAAGGACATTTCTGTCCAGCCATACCAAGACAAATCTCTTGGTATCTTTTGGTTTTCTCTTCTTTTAAGACCTGAATGGCTTAAATTGCTGTCTGAGATGACCCAAGGCTTATATGAGAAGATACAGTATACAATAATGCTAATTTATAAACCCATTTATGAATAAATTAATTTTAGCTTCCTAATAAACCTTGCTTTACCTACATCCCCCAGATCTCTACCCTCATCTTCAGAACTACTTGAGATGCAGCTTAGAAGGAACAAGTACGTGTCCGTTTTATATTCCCAGCTGTGGCTTCAAAACAATCAAAATAAAGACAACTTTTGGCAACCTTTCTCTGATATTCTCTTTTTCTTTTCTCATATAATAATTTTCAACTTCTCTGCCCATACATATACAAGATACTTGCATTCATTTAGGTTCCATGACCTAAGTCTCCAAAAATATACAGGTGTATCACATGGAGCAAGAAACAGTAAAGATCATAAGCAACTTCTGCATGCAGTACAAAGACAGTTTATAGGTAACTGGGCCTCTCTGTAACACCTCTGGCACTCAGTATACACTTGACAGTAAGGCACCTTAGGCCAGCAACCCAAGATGCCCCAAAAGTCATTGACAGATGATGTTAAAATGGCTCACATGTCAGATACCATGTATTTTGTGTATATGAATATTCTGCATTCAATAAAATGCATAAGCAGTGCTGGGAGGAACTCCTATGAACCTCTTCCAATGAGTGAGGAAGTCTCACTGCTCAGGTTGTTGTGTGGTCTCTGTTCCAGGGACAATCTTTTGCCTGAGACCCTTGTCACAGAGTGAAATACCTGGAAAATGGATAGTGCTTTCTCATTTCTGTTTTCAGCCTAGTTTGGTAACTCAAAGCAGTATTCTCAAAGGTGGCAGATTTGAATTCACTGCCTGCTAAGGATAGATTTGACCCTGTATTTCTCTCACTCTGGACTGCTCTACTTCTGTTTGTAGAAATTTACTCCTTGACAGTGGAGGTGAATCTCTTAGGGGGCTACAGGGGATCTTGGCACTTAGCTGCATGCAGCTCTGTGTACTAATGCAAGCAGAATTTAAAAAATAAAATAAAATAAATAAAATCCCCATTACCACCTACTTCATTTAGCCACTTCAATTTTTCCTCAGTCTTGCTTTACAGTTTACAGCTTTCATTTTTTTCAGTTTCTCCTCCAGCTGATCTCACACCAGTCAACATGTTTATGAGCCAATCATGTCAGTAGGATTCACTGTTATTTACAGAGGTGGACAGAAAATTGGTCATCAGAAGAGTTAGGAAAACACCACCACAAAGTCTTAGTTTCATGTGGAAGCATCCACTTAAATTAGGCCTAATATTTCAGGCAGGAAAAAGATGCAATAGTGTAAAATCAGGCACCAGAATTGTAGGAGAAATATGTCATTGATATTTAATGTTAACAGGAGAGTACCTGTAACATGTCTGCAAGTATAGTCCATTTCAATGCTAAAATAGATTTTTTTTGGCGAAGCTGGAACAGAGCCAATACTCTATTCCTTGACAAACCTTATCCTGAGCACATTTAATTTGTTTCTGCTATGGCCTAGAGCATATGGTTTATCTTCCCTTGACATCTCCAGTGCTGGATGCTGACATGAGAAAGATCAGGCCAAGTTGACTACTGCTCTAAACCTTTTTGTCTTTCAGTACATGTATAGGAGATACACAGTATCATGGTAGGATGTGGTGTATATGGAGATTATGTCTTTTATGCAAATAAAAATAGGAAAAAGTGAAATTTTGAACATAATCTAGAAAAAATGTATTTTTAATTCTCTTTGCTGCTATGACTTAATACTTCCAAGGAGGCAGGCAAACCAGATAAACAACTCCAGCAACCTTTTGGAGGCACCAGAGGAAGTTGAGTGTTTGCCTCTAACTTCAATTACCATCAATTTGCTAATCACTTCCATTGAAATGAAGAAGTTGAATTCAGTGGAGCTGATGCTCGCACTGTTTAATTCATGTTGTGAAGCACCAGATTGTATTTGATAGAGGTGATAGAGCAACTGCTATAGTTTAGCCCTGGATATGTGCTAAGTGGAGACAATGATGTATTTTGCATCTTTGACAGTGCAAAGGCAAAGGATTGGAATTGTGTTCTAACTTTGGGAGACAGAATGTACTTCTGAAAACTTGTATTTTCAGTAAAAACTGATCAAAATATTGGAATTACAGGCTTACCTGAAATGCTTATGTACCTTTAGATATTTGTGTCGGGTTTTTTTAGGTTGTTGGGGTTTTTTTTAGTTATGGGTATAGTTGGGCTCTAATCTAGGAGGTCCTTTCCAACCATGAATATGCTGTGATTCTGTATTTCTGACCTTCCCAGTATAAACATTTTAGAAGATACTTTTTTTTTGTAGATACACAATTCAAGAAGTTACTTCATAAGTAATTTAAAACAGCCTTGACTGCAATGAAATTTGAATGCTGTAACATCTCACTGGGCATAATCATTTTGCAACTAAAGAGAAACAATTTTTCGTGGAAATAAAGAAAAATATAACGATGGACATGCATTAAAGAACACTGCTTTGTGAAGCCAAAACTTAACATAACCAGAACTATCCTTTTAATGTGTGGTCTAACATCTGAGCTCCTGCTTGAAACAGGCAGAAAGCCATCTGGCACCAGATGTTAGCCAGCACCATTTTCTTTCAGCTTCATCCAGGCATAAAGAATTCAGAATCACAACTGTCTTTTGTCATAGCAGCCCAGTCCAGCTGTATGTCCACCACCAGTCTTTCTTATTTTCCATTTAACTAACCCAGAAATCTCTAAGAGGTGAGATGGAAGAAGACAAAATGTTCCTTCTCTGGGTTTAGTATTTTGGTATAAAACCAGAAACCAGCACAAATATTTTTTTGATAACACTGAAATTTACTATTTGCCTCTGAAAAGTAGCCCGAATCTGGGAAAGGCACAACTATAAGCATATAAATGGATTGTTTTAAAATATTAAATCACTCTTTCTTGTGGAATCATATTAGTTTGGGTAATCACAATATTTTGCCTATATATCACTTCTCTATTTAGCAGGCTTTGCACTTGCACACATCTGCTGGAGGTGATTCAAGAGCAGAAAGAAAACCTAAAAGCAGGGACGCTGCTACCAGAAGTGCTACTTAGTAACTGGGGGAAGGTGGACACAATTTTAGCAAATTTAGATTGGAAATGAGTCATAATTAACTGCTAAAACAATGCAACTTGGACAAAGGGTTGGTCTTCCTAAAAAAAAAAGTTTTTAATCTCAAACTGGAGGAGTACTTGAAGGAGAATATATTTGAATACATCATTTAGCCTGAGTTCCCTAGTACTCAGAATACAGGATACTTTTTTTTTTCAGTTAGTTCAACATTTCTATCTTCTATTACCTCCCTTTTTACACACACACGATTAGTACCTTTGATGTTTCCTACATGGTTTACATCACCTGTATCCTTTATATTAAGTTCTGTCCCCTCAAAAAGAGGCATTATTAACACATACATATCAATGTATGATGTTTTGAATTCGATGACTTTCAATAAAAGAGAATAATTGTTTAAAATGAAGCCTACTACTAGTTAGTATAATGTATATCAAGTTCAGACCTTAAGCAGCTATAAAGCTGTCAGCATGACCTTCATGGAAACAAAGCATAAGCATTCTTATTTCTCACATTTCTTTGACATTGGTACTGCTGTAAACCCCATTAACAGATGCTTTTTAAAGGAATTAAAATAATTTTCCCTGAAACTGCTTTTCAATGTACTTGAAACAAGAATCATACTGATTTGTTTCAATCTTGCCAAATGCAAAGTTTCTTTTCAAATATTTAATTTGAATTGGTCAGTTTAAAGAAGCTTTACACATGTAGAAAGCTTAAAAAGTTGTTTGTTAAATACTTCAGTTATAATTCATTTGAAAATCCTATTATGTTTGGTTACACAAGACTGCATTTAATATATGAAAGATGCAGTACTCCTTAGCTGTGACATATTTATGGGTTGCACATTAAAAAGTTTATAAAATAAGGCAGTATATTCTCAGTGTCAAACAGCTCTCAATGAAGACAATTATTCAGACTGTCTGCTTGTAATTAGGTATGAAATAATTTATGATTATGAAGATAAGTGAGCATTTTTATTTTTAGAATACTGTATTTTGTTACAGAAATGATCCCAGAAAATAGACAGAGCTCATAAATTACTCACCTTAGACTTCAAGCAGATTTCTTATGGAATTAATAAACATATGGATTCTATCTCAATGGCATGGATCAAAAATAATGAACACGATGCATGCTATCAAAGCATCCTCCCCAGACTGCTGAAAATAAATCCAGGCTCAACATTGCTTGATCTGGGACTGGGAACTGATGGAACTGACACAATCTGTACCCCTTAGAAAGTGGTGAGGACACAACCTCAAAAGGTTCATCTTAGATAAAATGTCAAATTTTGGATGCTTGTGTTTAATAACTAATTTCATCTGCTAGTCCACAATCTGCGCTGGAAACCTCGCATGACCAGACTCTCTTCTAAGATTTCTATTAAAATTTCACATTAGCTACGTGTCCTGCCAAACTAGCTTCTGTCATGGCATTATAAGCCTTTCATAACAACTAAAATATGCACAGAAATAGGTTTTGTCGTAACCACAAGTAATTCAAAGAAACGTGCAGTTGAAGTAACAATTTAGTTTAGTTTGTTCCAGAGTTTTTCATCTAACGTTATATACACAGTAGTGGAATTTAGATCTCCTTATAAGGCCTGAATATTGGAATACTATGGACTTAAATCCACCTAATTGTTCTGGCAAATAAAGGATGCTTGTCCTACTTTGCCTTTCTCCAAGTCCACAGAAAAACCTCCATCAAGGATGTTCGTAGCTACATTCCAAAGAAAGAGGCAGGCTGAAAGACCATTTCAGCTTCTGCCTCCCTTTGCCCCTCTGTTGATGATCCCAGACAGAAGTCCTTGTGTAGCAGTAGTCAAAACCTCATAAATAAGGAGCAAGTAAGAAGGTGGATGCTAAAAAACTACACAGAAAAAAACTGGTCACACAGTTAAAATAGAGCATAAATTGCTTAAAGTTTTCCAGAGATGCTTGTTTTACATGTAGATTGAATCCCTAATAATTTGACTACTAAGATATTTGTTTGCCAGGTGCATGCAAGGAATCTGGAATAATTAACAGCTTTCCTTGAGACTTGAAACATGAAGACAAGTATTAAAGTCACTGTACTGGGAAAAAAGTCACCTCTGACATTAAAATAAGTCTCAGGAACTTTACCTAACACTTAAGCTTTTTTCCTATAAAATAATCAGTTTCAAAAGAGAGGGGCTGGTAATGAATATGCTTCTTCAACCATGACAACAGCATTGCTACTTCATTCTCATAATGTTATGGGGCCCCAGGCAGCTCCCAACTTCATCCTGGAATGACGACATATTTCATGATTATGTCCAACTCTGGCAGATAAGAGCATTTATATGCTAATAAAAGCAATATGGGTAGCTCTAGAATTTCACCATAAGCAGTGAAGCAATAAGCCTTACGAGCCAAATTTATCTACTTATAAAAAAAGATCATAATACCTACATAGGTGTTCCAAAATGTATTTCCTTTACATCAACTTTTAGTGCCCCGTAAAATATAAAATGAATGAAAAATTAGAATACTTGCTACCTCTGAGGATTGAATTATTAATAAGAGGTGGATTATGCACGACTTCTTCAAATCACAAGAGAAAATGAAAGCTACGTCATGGTGACTGGGTGATGTTTGGGTAAATGCAGAACCAAAAGCTATGCCAGGAACACAATAAATCACATTTCCAGATAAAGAATTATTCTGCAGACAAAATTGGAATTTACAAAGGCTTTAAAGGAACAAAACTCTCCTTAAAACCCACTAGGTTGCCTGGAAAAGTTGCTTGGTCTGTTTATACCAGTAACTATTAAGAGTATGCCTTTTTTATAGTTGACAGCACTGTGTATCCAGGTGGTCTCACTGTTTCAATTTTATGTTCAGTTAGGTCCCATATGGCACAGAAATCCACTTTTAATTCTGCCATCATGTTGTTAAGGGCTAATTTCAACAGCATAATAGCAATTTAAGTTTTGTGTCACCAGGGTTGCTGGACAGTGGCTTGCACTGGAAAAAAAAGGAGGACTGAAGTATAAAAAAAAGGGAACTGTGTTCACATCATCTATTATAGGTAACAAATTTAATGTCAGTGAACTTATACGACATCTCACCTCTCTCCATTAACTCCCTAGGGATCCTGTGTCTAGCACCCCTGCACAGTTAATGGTTTTAATTGCACTCTGCTTTCTTTAACTCACATTCTTCTGTCCACTCTTAGGTGGGTGATAACATCTGAGGTAGAGGATTTTTCACTCAGCAGTAGGGAGGACAAAAATATTTCAGGAGGAAAAAAAAATTACAGAGTGCTATGGAGACAGAATGAATGAAATTCCCTGCAAATTTTCAACAGGCTAGGTTTCAATTTTGGATTTTTTTTCCTACATTAATAATGTACACATGACATCAAGTTTGTCACCAGAATTATCAGCATCATAGCCTTTCTAAGAGATTCTCCTTTCACACTGGCCACTTCAAAGAAATTATTTTATTTCAGTTGTCAAAACTCTGTCAACATTAAGTGTTAATTTTTTCCCATATATCAGGGATTAATTACTAAAATATAGGCTTCATTCCCAGAACAGTGCTTGCCTCTCTCCATATCAAAAGCTGATTAAATGTCAGACAAAAATGCTCATTAAAAGGTTTTCAAGTTAGGTCACAGATGGCTGTGAGATCTTGTTGAACAGTCCTCCTTTTGCAGTGAATCCAACATTGCTAAAAATTACCAAAAGGAATAAAAAATTAAGCCTATTCCAGTTGTTTCATGAAGGTGTTTAAGCTAAGTGAGTAATCTGATCTGACAACATAACTGCCTCTACTTTGATCAAGAGGTTGGACTACAGACCTCTGGAGGTCCCTCACAACCTGAATTATTCTGTGATCCAATGATGATTATCATCTGCCTTCTAGACAAATATCACTTATACTGCACCTGATACAGTCACTCATAGAATCCATTAAACAAATTACTCCTACTACAAGATTGCTAAGATTTAAGTTACTTTTGATATGCATAAAAGGGAGCAGATTGGAAAGGCAGACACTGGGAAAGAGAAAAAGTTGACCTTTATTCCAAAATACTAATTCACAAATGTGTTACAAGAATACTGCACACAGTCTTCTGGTTATGCTTCAAAAGCATCTTGTATATGTGGTAGAAATGTAAGAAATAATGCTTCAGAATGTCTCACACAGATGTTACAACCACAAAAAAAGGTAAAATAAACAAACCAGACTCAAAAGGTTTCTTCCTTTTTAACACAGAATAACAGTCTTCTCTGGCCAGGATAATGATAGGCACCAGAGAAAGACAATATCTTGAACTGAATCTTCTGAGGCAAAACTCAGGGTTTTCCTAGCCTTTCACCAGTTTTTTTTCTTGGAGACCTGATTTACCTCCATCTCTCTTACTGCACTCAAAGCTAGATTCTGCAACCTAAGTCATCCTTATGGTTTTCTTCTTAAAGCTGTCCTAATTAGATAAGGACTTCTCCAGCACAAGAGATTCCATAGCTGGCTCTGAATGGGAACAGCTGGCCAGGTGTTGCATTACTATCCTGTACACATTTGGAACCACTGACTGGCACAGGTGGACACTCCACCTTTCAGGGATCCTTTAGTGTTAGATATTATGGCTACAAACTAGAGCTGTCCTTGAGGTCATCTAGTTCAGAACAGGAGCCAATTTACCACCTCAACAATAAAGATCGAAGAATTCAAAGAAAATTTATTCCTTCCTTTACCATCTCTTAACTAGGAAGTTGAACCTCCTCTTTTTTTCAGGACCCAACACTGCATATCCAAAATTGTAATCAAAACATGGTATTAGCGTAAATTTTTTTACAGTTGGACACAAAGTGATGTTAAAAACTGACTTGAACAATTCAGACCAACTGTCTTCTGAATACACAGCTCAGTTAGGTTACTCAGTGCCAACCTGAAGGTTGGGTCCAACACCAAGGCATAGCTCCTACCTAATGTGTAGTTCTTCACAATGAAGGCAGTGTTCACTACCTGATGGCTGGGCAAATCTTGAGCAGCACACAGGTGCCTTGTTAGTAGGGCTTGTACCACATGAATCCCACCAAAAATAAACTGAGATTAGCCTAAAATATTAATCCAGTATTAACTCCATCCTCCAATGCTTTCAGCTACAATAGTGATTGCAACTTATAGCGTTCTGGAGAGTTAAAAAAATAGATTTACTGTTTACACTCCAGCTGAACAACAGGAATAGCAGCAGAGACAACTACACACAGGATATGTTTGACAAGTCAGTAATGATCAGGTATGATCTAAATGATCTAAAAGATGATCAGGTATTACAGTGATAAGGACTACAGACTTCAATACAATACACGATAAGAAGGAACTCTTAAAAAGATGTGTTTGACAATTCTTCAACCTTTATAATGGCTTAAAGTGTTCATATGAAGAGTGAGAATTTGAACTTTTTGGTTGCTATCAAAGCAAAACACTGGAAGAAGCACCCTACAGGGTCTTAAATCATTCAACAGCTATGTAATACACACAGCTGAACTCTGGTTATCCTTATTAAATTCTCAATGACTGCTAACAAGTTCTTTAAATTACAGTCTTCTTCCATTTAAATACATAATTCAGACACTTCATTTGAACCTTTATTTTACATGAGCCAAACCACTACAATAAAATGACTCCTCATTAAAGATAAAATAGAGAAAAATACTTAAGGCTCAAAATAATCCAGACTCAGATTTCTTTTCTATTTTTCCCTCTGACAGGAAGTATTTCATTGGCCATACTAGAAATAAACTCTGCTTGCTGTTGTCCACAGCTGGCCTTGCCTTATTTGTCCTTTTTGATGCATTTTATCCAGTGTGAACATTTGCTGCAAATTCCTGATTTGATTTAAATGATCTAGTGACTGAATTTTGGTTTAAATAGTGTGTCCAGTTCTGGACTCCTCCATTCAAAAAGGACAAGGAACTGCTTGAGAGAGTCCAGCACAGAGACACAAAGATGATTAAAGGAGTGGAATATCTCTCTTATGAGGAAAAGCTGAAGGATCTGGGGCTCTTTAGCTTGGAGAAGAGGAGACTGAGGGGTGCCCTCATTAATGTTTATAGATATGTAAAGGGTGAGTGGCAGGAGGATGGAGCCAGGCTCTGCTCAGTGATGTCCAATGACAGGACAAGGGGTGATGGGTGCAAGCTGGAACATAGCAGGTTCCACATAAACATGAGAAAAAACTTCTTCACAGTGAGGGTCACAGAGCACTGGAACAGGCTACCTGGAGAGGTTGTGGGGTCTCCTCCTCTGGGGGCATTCAAAACCCACCTGGACACATTCTTGTCTGACCTGATCTAGGTGATCCTGCTCTGGAAGAGGGATTGGACCAGATGATCTTTCAAGGTCCCTTCCAATCCCTAACATTCTGTGATTCTCTGTAAAAGGTTGCACAGATGTGGTTGTACCATAGCAAGAGACTAACAAATAAAGTGAAGGGATCAAGCTTCTTATAACACACCAATCTGTTTGCCTAAAAGTTGTTCTCTCTCCTTTTTTTCCCCTCTTACTATCCTGTCAAAGGCACGACAATGTGGCCTGAAAGGTCTTATTCAAAGGATTTTCAAAAGCTGTAGTTATGGAGTTGATTAATTACAGCTTATGTATAGGCCACAGAAAACTGGAGGAGGAAGTCAGGAAAAAGTAGCGAAATTGAATAAGGCAGAATAATAAACATTTTTTAAACAAATTATTGGAGAAATAAGTCAGACAATTTCAGTATACCTACATTATTCAGAGCTATGTGTAAAAATCAATAGATATTTCTTCTACTCTTCTGCAAAACCATTGATCTTTCTTTCTTCATTTCCAAGTAAAATTAAATAAACACATTTCCAGCAGTGCTAAAGCATGAAAACTTTAGTTTAAAAGGTATAAATTTTCCCACTTCTGAGCAAGTAAATTCCAAATGTTAGAGTAGAAACAGTTCTGTAACATTATCTGCAGTGGTTGCTTCTGCTCCCATAATGAGGATTCTAATGATAACACAGCAAAACCAAAATTGTTTCTGCTTGCACAGATTTGCAATATTACAAACAGAGCCAGATAGAGCTTACAGTCATGCCTCAGCTGCATGAATGTCTCAGATTATCCTGTTGTCATGACAAATATGCAAGACCTGACACTGTCTTTGCTCAAAGCAATGCTTCGGGAAAGGTTTGAAACCTTGCTACTTTTCAGTTCTCATTTTTCAGATGACTCAATGCTTTCAGGATCTTACCTGGGTTCACAGCCAGACAGCATGAAAAGTTTTTCAAGATAAAACTTCCTTGGATGATAACATTTCAAGCCCAAGTGCTATGTCATTGGCAGAAGTAAAATTTTTAACCCAAAGCCAGTTATTTATTTTATATTTTAAGAGATTGCAGCCCTTAAGAACTACAGCTCAGTGCTTATCCTCTCAGAAGCACACACTTGAATGAAAACAGGATGGAATCAACCAGACTGCAGGGAAGAGCAGCCAGATTCTCCTTTGGTATCAAACTGCTTCCAGGGACCTAAGCTGATATATAGCAACTGGTAGTTTGTCTTATGTATTTTAAAGGGTGGGGGGGCAAGTAAAAAAATCAATGCTCTCAGACTCTTTTCAGTCTCTGGTGATAGAGTGACATTTGAGAATCTTTCTTTTTAAGCATCTTGCAATTGCCCTTGGTAACTATGAATATTCAAAAGATAAATGAAAAATAAGCTGACATGTTCAAGCAAAACTTCACAGCCCAAATAGCACAGAGATTTCTGATATCACTGCAACATACTTGCCCCTTAATGGGAATGCACTAAAAGGCAATTTTTTAAATAAGGAGTTTTCTACTCTTCTAGAATGTAAACAATAATTTTAAAATCATATTTATTTAAATATGCTAACTTCTATAAGACACAGATAAAATAAAGACAACCTAACTCCAAAACAGGCAACTGCAAATATTCTAGTATATTTTGTGCTTCCACTTTCCAAGCAGATTAGCACAAATTAAATTTTTTCTCTAGTTTTGCGTAGCTGTGACTGCTCCATTTGAGTCTAGGGGATTTGATTTGAATTATTGAGGTGCCGCATGAACAGCGCCAAACCCGTTGATTGCATTCTTGAGTTACAATATATTTGTAAGGGCCCGTGTAGCCAATGTTATTATTCTTATATTAAGGCTAAATAAATGTGCCCTTTCAATAAGAAATGGTGCCTATGACCTTTCATTTGTATCATGTTGAGATTTTTCCTTGAATACAATGAAATCTGGCTAAAGGGAAAAAATAAAAGGAATTCACTGAACACTAATGCTTCAGTTAATTAACTTCTGTTTCTGTAAACAGCCATAAGTGAAGGAATCAAACTATTATGTTTTTGTAGATGAATGATCTGCAAATGCTCAAACTCATCTGTCACAGTCTAGTTTTGTAGCCTGACAAGAAAAATGAAGCCAGCATTTTCTGAATTCATAAAAAGTTTCAGCTGTGGTTTACATAAAACCCACGTTTAATTAGAGTGGAACCAGTGGAGAGATTGAATCCCTATGCAGTTTGGCAGCAGAGTAAAGGGCTTCTCATCTGTCCTTCACAGACATGAAAGGTTAACACAAAGCTCACACATGATTTCACATCATCTAACCCTTGTATCGATCATGTTCTCATCTTAATGTAGTATGTCAACATTTCTGTGGTCGGAATTTTTCATGAGGGACATTTTTCTAGGGGTTAAAACACTCACTCTGGTCACTCAGTTATTCTGCCAGGATATCCTTTGCCAAAAGAGACCCTAGAAATAACACAGACCCTGTGCTAGTTAAAAGTCATCCTTCCCCCTAGTCTTGTTTTTCTTTAAGAAGAAAAATTATTCCATGGCCTTAGGTAACTCTAAGTCCCAGGGGAGGAGGGGTCCTTATAACAGGTTGGATTTATTTCTTGTCTACACTGCTCCCAGTACTGAACCAACATCATTACTGCACTTCTGTGAAGCAGCTTTGTTTGTCCCACATGCATGGGTTCCTTACGGAGGCTTGTTACCCATGAGTAGTGCAATTTACATATCCAGAGTACTCACAGATGAAGGGACAAAGATGCGAGAGCTCAGGATAAGGTTGAAAGTCTTTTCTGACATCAAATCATGCAGTCATGTATAGAAATAATCATTGACACAGGTTTTGTGGCTAGAGCTGTGTTCCTCTACCACCTCTCCTTTAACATATATATGTATATATATAAATGTTCATTATTACAACATGCATAAATCACACACATCCATACAAATACATATACAAATAAAACACTATCACTCAAGGCAGAGTGCTTTTAATTAAAATCCAGAGATTTTTCAGGCAATGAGTCTTCAAACCACTGGAAGCTATGGAAAATTTTTTTTCTAAACAATCCAATACTAGACTATTTCAGATAATTGCTGAAAGATGGTGGAAAAATACCATTTTTTCAGTTGCTTCAGTAAAACCTTGGTCTGCTACATGTGTTTATGTTTTGTTTTATTTTACTGTAGCTCTCAGAAGTGCTGAATGTAATCATACATTGGACACAGGGTGTTATATTTTTACACCTGCAAAGTTCCTTCAGAGGCTTCAAAGTAATATCTTTAACTCAGACAGGAGAGTGGACCTAGTTATATGTAAGACTAAAAGTCTTTTAACCTGAAGATAAGCTACCTATGTTACAAAACATGGACTCGAGTAGTAAGTCTACAGCAGGGTTTGGAGGAATAGAAAGGCCCACTGACTTCTGGTGAGGATACAGACCAGTCTACTTGAATCTGGTTTGTTTTGTTTTTTCCAACATTCAAATGATATGGGAACTAAAAAGATTAGTCTAAAGATGGAACAGTTGGCTAAACCAATACCTTGCTCAGGCCATTAAAAAGAAAAAGCCATGCAGGCAGGAGCAGGGCTTTTTTCAAAGGAATGCAGAACCTCTTTCGTGTTCCCACAAAGGAAGACCAGCCAGCTCAGCCAGAGCTGGCCCAGCTTCCACAACACAAACTCCTTCCTGCCTTTTTTTTTTATCCGTGGCCATTGTCAAAGTAGGAAAATTTTCAGTTAGGCAGTATTTGCAAGCCAATTCTTAGCTTTTAGCACTGAAATATGTTGGCCACCATACCACTTACAAAGCCAAGGGAGAACTCAAATTAAAAGAAGCTACCGCAGATCTAACTTAAAAGGAAAACCTCCTTTGGAAGAAATAACCAGTAGCTGCCAAATTGTTTCTTCAGTCTACATACCCCCTGATGGAGGAACAAGACTTATCCAGAAAGCCTACTGACAGCAGAAACACTGCTCTCTGTTGATCAGCTGAGATCCAACACTTGGGTTCTTTGGGATCTATATGCCAACACTTGTAGAACAGACAAAAAGTATTAATTTAATCCATGCAAAATACTCTAGAATTTATTTCTCACTCAATACTTGACCTGCAACTTCAGTGAAAAGAATATTTCATTACAAATTTACCTCTGGTTCTAGACAGACTGTCAAAATCAGCTCTGTTCAGAAAGGAAAACTGGCATTGCTATAATGTCTCTACACACTGATACTAAACCACTGCATTGGTATCAATTATATCATCTTTCCATCCACAGCAATGACATGGAAGAACAGCAATCTGAAACATTTCTAGACTCAGATTATTTCACTATAATTCTTGCCACTGGTGGAAGTTCAATGGGATATTTACCAGCAAAAATCTTTGTTTTGATAAAGATGCTGTCATTTTTAAAACAGCAGCAAAACCATTGTCCAACAACTTTGGATTTTTATACTTTTGACTACTTTTCTACTTCTTTCTAAAAAAGAAAATAAACATGATAAAAACAAACAAGGAAAGATAGGTCTCCTTGTGTGATGTTCAAGAGTTCAGCTGCTTCACACTCACCTGGCCTATCAATTTAGAAGATGTAAACTTTTCAAGGAATCGAGTTATAGTTAAATTATTCATTATTTGAAGGAAGAAAGAACATTTTTAGTTCTGCAGACTGACTTCACCTTTAAATCAACATTGAATCAGCTTCCAAGAATGCTTAAAAATTATGATCTAATGGAAAGGCTGTCCTTTAGAAAAAAGTAAAATAAAGCTGTATTCAGAGGTTATGAGCCAGATTATAAAAATCCTGAAAAATCATATTTCCAAAAATAAAAAATATTATGGAAAAGTTAGTTTCTTTCTGATGTCTCAATCTTTAATACTCACTTGCAATGTAGTAATGGAGGAGAAAACCAAACAGAACTGCTTTAAAATGAAAGCTAACAAAGCTGTAGCTAGCTTCAGTAATTTCAAACAGCTTTTGAGGCTCTCTCCTATATTCCCATAACACCATGTTTTAAACTTTTTCCTTGTCCACATGAGCTTATTTGTTCTGCATGGTGGCTGAAATTCTCAGGGAAATACTGTCATATAATACCAAGTATCATAAAAATCATAATAAAGGGAGCTGGGAACATTAAGGTATTCATTATTCTGCTTAATTAAAATTCCCATAATGTCCTTCTGCAGCTACAGGTGTACTAGTTTTAACAGCAAAGGCCAATTATTCTGGCAATTATTCCATGTTGATCTTAAAAGGGAGATCTGCACTTATTCCAGTCTGTTAAAGGAGGTCAATAAATGACAATTCACATCCTTCAGTACTGCAACAGCATGACTTTGCTAGCATTTTTGTATTCTAAACATGGACTCATTTACAGACCTTAGAAGGACTGTTCTGAATGGATTCTTTATGGAGTGTCAATCAAACCAGAGGTTAGAAATTCAGCTGGTTTCTCTACCCTGCTTGCCTCCACTTAAGCTAGCAGGTGTTCTTCTCTAGGCTTCAACCACTTTACCATCCACTGCCCACCTTACCACAAGAGCAAGGGTCTCCAGACCAAGTATGAGATAACAGGCTAGAGAAGTCCTGAAAGTAACCATTCTTTTGTCCTATGAGCCCTTGCTCTTCTCACCTTTACTTAGTTCAGACCCAGAACAATTGGCACTAGACAGGAAGACAGGGAAGTGGCACCTGCCTCTTTAGTGTTGGTCTTATCAATGCTCTTACCACAGTCTCAACTAGCTTCAAATTTCAAAACACTTCTCAAAGAAAGGACAACATAGGGCAACTTTCTTTCCTATTGAGGCTATGAGGTTATCTATTATATCACTTACATTTCTCTCCCAAGGCAGGACCAAACATATCTAATTCAATGATTCAGCCATCTCTTTTTCACTTCAGAACACAGTAATTTCTCCCTGCTCAAATAAAAAAAAATCATGAAGACTGAATAATGAGTTTTTTCCATATGACTAATATCTATAATTATATCTAAGATTAGCAATTATGTGTATGTGCATGTATACATATTTTTATCTATATAGATATAGAAAATTATTTAATCACTTTCCTTCTAACACTCAAACTGTACTAAGCAGATCAGAGTTTGATAGCCTCCTGAAATATCACCCTCTGGGGTTTTTCAGCTGGGCTGATCCAAGGATCATCAATAGCATCTGAATGTCTTATATCAATTGCATGGATTTTATCTTATCACTGTCCATCATCAAGGCAGTCAGGTTTTGATGTTTTCTTCCTCCATCCTGCTCAGCTCAGTCAAACTAGGCTCACTATCTTAACCTCTGTTCTCTTTGTTCTTGCCAAAGTGTAATAATATATTATATAATTGATCTATATCATACAATATAAATATAACAATTATAATTGGAACATAACTACATGAAGTAAGTCCCAGACACTGGGTGTTTAATTCATATCTCTTGACAATATTTATTCTCTTGAGCTTGCAGTCACCTAATTTCTCACCAGTTTTAAATAAACCATGCCATTTCACCTGCATTGAGCTGTCAGCTTCCCCTAAAGTAATTGTATCATCTTATAATGAGTAAAGCTGACCAACTACTATCTGGTTGCCTTCCACTTAACCCGCCTCTGGGCGAGCTTAAACCTTCACTGCAGCAAAGAATCCTTACCCTGTCCCTATGTATTTGTGCTTTGTCTGTGCTCTACAGCTGATGCCAATAGAGAGCATCATTTATAGATGTCAGTCTGAGTGTAACCTATCAGACCCAGTTCAAATCTCTTTGGCCAGAGAGTAGTTTATAAATAGATATCTTCCAGTTTCTAAGCATTATAGCCCAGGAGAAGACTTTTTTCCTCTTCACATGCAGGGAGGAAAGCATCACAAAATGCAAGGAAATAAATATATTTCTCAAGGGTTAAAAAATATTTTTTTTCTGAAATCAATCATAGTGGCATTCATATAAAAAATTAGTATAAAATTTTTTTATCACTTCTGTTTGTTCAGTTTATGCATTTTGTGGAAATATTTAGAAGCTAGTTATTTTCTAGATGATGAGAACACCAAAGCAGACAGGCACATGAATAACCTACAGTAATTAGCTGTCAAATCAGGTAACAACTACATAGACTTTCTCTCAGCTTTTTTAACCCTGAACTATAAAAAGGGAAGACAAAGTAGTTCCAACAATTCACTTGTACTATTTGATACTTTGTTAACCAAGCTTAAGGAAAACATACTCAAGTCTTAACATTTTGATAGCACTTTTCTATACATGTTTGGTCTGTTTCTCTTTAATTTTTTTCATATTTTGCCAGAGACCTACAAAGGAAGAACTACCCAGATTGAGCAGACTGAAAGAACAGACTATCTCCAAGATATAATTCATCTCACAGGAAAAAAAATGTTCTTAAAATGACTGGCCAAGTTCAACATATGTTATATTAGCCTGAATAAAGTGTTAGATGCTACAGTAAAGCCTCTTGCTTTTGTTCCTGAATTCCCAGATGTTCCTAGCCAGGGACATGTTCCATAGAATGGATTAATTTCCAGATTTGCATTTTCATAGAAGTGAACAACTATTTGACCTCAGATGAAAAATGCATTACTTATTCTTTATGCATTAAGTATCCTATATGTTGTACCACGTTGGCTAGCCCCTTATAAGCCTTCTTTGCCATTATTATTGGAAAATAACTTCAGCTCTCCAGCCCACAGAACCAGTTATGGGTCTGGTGCTTAAGTCCACTACAACCACATAGTCTTACCAGCCTCTAAGACATTAGGCAACAGCTTTCCATTTGGAATCAGTGTTTCCCGAGTCTCTTATAACATACCTGTGGTTTGGGATGGGCTGCTGCCTTATTATTTTCAATTATTTTTTATTTTAAAGAGATCAGTTTCAGTCTGTATAAGTCCATCTAACTTCAAGCTCACAGGAATAGCTATGCAGGCCAAACACTTCCACTGGACTAATTTTTTACCAATGAAAAATCAAGATGTCATACACCTAGATGAGACAATTATAACTTAGGATATACAAAGGCTCTCCCTGTGTCCATTTCTACATTTTTAAGAGGTTACATATGGCACACTTGTAGTCTGAAACTGATCTTGAAAGGCCTTGCTTAGATGGCAGTTAGTCAAGGACCAGCGGTGCCTGCAACTACATGAAACATCTATAGAAAGAATATGGTAGCTACTCAGAGCTTCCAGTCAGAAATCACACAATTGTAAATGGTTTTTATACTTCATTTCTGGAAAACTGCTAGAAAAGAACCAGATTAAGTATAAATAAAAACTCCAGGCAATGGAAAAAAAATAATAAAATCAAATTAAGCAGTCTCAGTTTCAGGGTAGTACCATTATTCCCACTTCTGAATGTAGCAACTACCATAGAAAATGTTTTTTTAAGTTCCAAAAAGAACATCCATCACTTCAAAACCCAAAACAATACTGAACCTAATGTACTTGTCTCTCAGACAGAAACACTAGCTATCTAAAGTCAGAAATGTATAAAGAAAATAAGAAGCACATAATTATTATTTGTTTTTGTTGCAACGCAGCGTAATCTGTGGCAGAAAGGATAATCTTTCATACGCTTCCCTACCTATAAGGTTCAACTGAATGCATTTGCAGGTAAATTCCAATTTATTTTATATTTATTTATCTTAATTATTACTGTAAACAAGATAACACCAGGCAAAAATAAGTTAATTAAGAGGAATAAGTCCTCTCACCTCAACCTAAAAGAAGCAATACTGAGGTAAAATAGGATGCCCACACCTGAGTTTACTGCTTCTGAATCTTATTCTGTTCGACACAGTGGTCATAAATACTTTGACCTATAGCAGCATTCTAAGGCAATTACTAGAACAAAACTACTGTTACTTTCACCAGAGAGAAAAGCGGGTACATGGATAAAAGAGAAAAAATATAATAATGTGGAACTATCATTAGTCAAACACTGGATGTGTTCCTAGCTCCAGGTCTCTCATTTGAGAGGTAGCAATCACATCTGGGAAGGGTGTCAGCGAAAGTAATTCAGCAGACAGCACAAAAAAATCAGAATTCATAGACGCTTTATAAAATACCACCTCCAGAAGTTGATTTTCCTTTAATTTGAACCATTCTGAAGGCTAATGAGGGCCTGAATTTGCTAATCCCAGTTATGCTTCTGTCTTCACTCAAGCAATTAGACTCTGTCAGCCTCAGTTAGACACTGCTACAAACAGTTAACATTCAGCCCAGAAGCAGAGGCGCTTAATGAAAAAAACCAAGAGCATCTTGACTCTTCTACAGCCGTTAGAAAAGCAGCAGAAGCAGGGACAAATTTCAAGTGAGATTCCTTACGCACAGGCAGAAATACAAAAACATTCCTGTGCAGCAGCCAGAGTAGAAGTAGAGACAGCTGCTCCAAATACACATTGGGCACTAAGGCAGCAGTGGAGCTGTCGAAATAAAAACTGGAATTGATTTTCCACTGCATATACTTCAGCTCCATCCTCTATAAACATATCCACCCTTGTATTACCCTGTCTCAGAAACCCTGCCCTGGCTCTCACCGAGGTAGGATTAACCACAAAGCACTGCCATAATCTGTACAGATTGGCATGTGTAAGTGTTGCTTTGTAACATGAAAAGAAGGTTGAGTGTCCAAAAGGTTTAGTTTTCCACTTATATCAGTTGGTCTAATAAAATACAGTATTCTCCCTACAAATCAATGTGTCTAAAGTTGAACTCAGTGCCTGTGATGAGAGTAGCATGTTAACCTCCTGGCAGACCTTTACAGTAGCTCACTATTAGAGCAAGTACTAGTCAATCAAAGATATTTTTTAGCATGATAATCTTTACTTTGAGTCACCTGTTGAAATTTAATCAACTTCATATCAAGTTTGTCAGAGCTTCCTCATAATTTTCCATATATTATATTTTTATAGGGGATGTAAAGTAGCTGTCTCTTATGAGCCATTGCTACAGCAGGAGGGCTATGTGAAGAGATTGTGTCTGTGGGTTTTTTTAAAGCCCACCTTAGGCACTTGCAAGCATTTGCCATTAAGACATATGGAAGGGATGAGGAAAATGTTGGGGTTTTTTTCCATATGTCCCACGTCATTTCCATGATAAATGAACTGATGAACATGTTTTTAGAGTCAATGAATTTATCTTTCCACAATTAAATCAGTATGTTTTTAAAGAAAAGTTCACCCTCTGTTGTTTCACTGAGCATTCATTTTCTAATGCACATATAAAGAAGTGAGATGGAGTCAGCAATCTCTGCTGCCATCTTCTGCTGTTGCTCTTAATGCAACTAGTAAATAAGGAGTAGAAATATTAAAATCCCATCCTTTTTGAAAATGAGTATAGCAAATGAAAGGCTATAAATCAAGAATCAAAGATCTGTCACACAACCACAGAATTTTGGGAAAAAAATATCTCTTTCAATCACCTTCACAGCACAGAATTATCCATTACAGTATAGTCTCCTAATTGAGGCTTTGATATCTCTTGTGACAAATTTTATATTCTCTACAAAAGCTTCTTTCTCCCATTATTCTCTCAGAGCCAGAGACTCCTGCCCTTTGCCACAGTGGAGGGATCCCCTCTGTAAGTAGCTCAGCTTATTTTAATGGGATACTACTGTGGTTTAACCTCTACTGGCAGCTGAACACCACAGAGACACTCACTGCTTTCCCTTCTTGCCCTGCTCCACACCCCCTCCTCTGGAAGAGGAAGGACAATCAGGAGGAAACAAAAAGATGAGACCCCCAGGGGCTGAGGTAATAAAAAACCATGAAGATAGAAGAAAACAGCAGTACTAGTGATAGTACCAGTGAAATGATCTACAAAATGAGTAACAGAAGCCAGGAAGGCCCTACCTGTACCGAAGATGCAAACTTTCCCTGCTCCGACCACACCAAAGACACATTCTGCAGCAAAGTGAAAACAGGTCCCTTCCTGCCCTCCTCTTATATAGGGAGGGGCATGACTCAGTATGGTATTGAGCATCTCATTGGCTGGTTTGGTTGTTTAACCCAGCTGTGGCCCCTCCTACCTGCAGTCCCATTTGTGATAATTAACCCCAGCTGAACCCAGCTACCAATCCATTTGATCCAGGTTCTTGAAAACATAGAGATCTTGGGGCACAGTCATAATTTGATCTCACCTTGTTGTATTAATAGGATATTTCACTCCTTCACTAGTCATTTCCTCCCAGATCATCATTATTCCTTCATCTTATCAATGTTTGGTGACAGGTAAACACAGAATGGTCAGAATGGTCTTTCCAGAGAGATGTAGCTTGTCTCCCACTGTTCCAACCCCCAAGCCTGTCTTTTGAATATGGAATAATTAAACTACCTTTCCTCTTTGCCCTTTTATAAGTATTTACATTGTGTGTTGAAGTCCTTATCACCTTTCTCATTGTCACTCCTTTCTAAATAATGATCTCCTAATATTCATGATCATCAGCTGCTGGGGATACTCATTCAGGACATTTCTGCTGGTGTATAATCACAAAGTATTTTTCTTTGTTATATTAAATCCCAGCTGATTTCTCTTTGCTTCAAATCTCAGTCATCAGTTGCAGGACATCTTCTCCAATTAAATCATTGGCACACACAAGATGGCTTTGCAACAACTGGTCAGCTGGCCTCACCAAGAAATAGCAGGGGGGCAAAAAAGTCCTTCCTTCCTTCAGCATCAGAGTTATCAAATACATAGCTGTATCTTCCTAACAGTTTTATTAAGGATTCCAAATCCTCATGATTTTTTTAACCCAATGATACATTTTCACATGCTTTTTCAAATCTGAAAGGAAAATAAAATATTTTTAGGTTTTTACAACCTTCCTCTTTATTCAGTGGAAGAAATACATGGAACAGAACCATAGCAAGGATAAAAGAACAGTCAGGAATAAGAAGTTAGACATTCTCCTTGGATTTCTTTACTCAACATTACCTTATACACCTAGATTTTAGTCCTCTTCTTAATCTTCCTCTCTATATGGCTGTAGATGCTTCCTCTCAGCACTGTCATTATCTTCCCATGAAGGGATACAAATTTAAATCTTTCCATTTTTGTTTTGGTCCTTCATCAAGTACCCAGAACTGACTGACCCTCATTTATTATATTTTCAGATGCAGACAGGAAAAAAGTACTAAAATAATTCCTCAGCCCAGCAAGAAGTTAATATAAAATTTGTCATCTATGTCCTAGAAGAAAAACTTTCACTGTTGTAATATGCAGAGCAGAGTTTCCATGACAGATTTTAAGGACATTCTAAAGATATCCACTTTCCTCAACTTTTGCACCACAACAACAACGTTTCTAAAAACAACGTCCCATTTTGGGTTTTTTCCCCTTGTCTTTTCTGTATCCTTTCTTGCTATCAAGCTGTGTCTGATACAGAAACATTTCTCATTAAACTTTGTCAGCTGGTTGTTGTATTCCATCACTCTTAATGGGTTTCAGTTTTCCTCTGGAATAGTATCTTAAGAATTCACATTTAAACCACCTCTGCTACATACACTATAAAACTTCAGTGAACAAATCTTTAGAAATACAAAGGGTAGAATTCAGTAGTATTGGTCATGAAGAATAAAGGATCCCCATAGTATTTGCATAAAGAAATGCAAGTATATGAGAAGTCACATCACATTTTTCATATTAATAAGCAAACATTCTGCCATCCTTCCCCTTAATGCCTCAGATTCCCAGGTAAACACTTTCATCCTTTCACTGTGCTGTTCACAGATGTGTTCCATGATGGTTTCTGTCACCTAGGTAGTCAAAATAGATTTAAGGTCAGATTGGCTTTCCTTCTGTCCTCTCACACTCACTGTAGAAAGAACCTACCTCTTCTACAATTCCTGGTACCTGAAAATGTCTTCCCCTTCTTACCACCTTATATTCAGCATCATTCTGCTTCACTGGACCATTCTTAGTTAAAATGTTTGGAAAATATGAGTTAGTCCTTCTTGTTTAATCTCTTTTTTCTTTTTTTTTTCCCTTTAAATCAGGAGATATTATTCAATGGGAAGGCTATGCCTCATTTGTTGAGCTATAGCTTGGCATACTTTGAGAGACATGCTGAAGTAATGGGAATAAGAAATGGGCTTTGCTACAACTCTATTTAATTTTGTTGGACTTTGTGTAAAACAGAGCACCTATCATCTTCAGATATATTCCCACACTACAGGACAACAGCCCTGTGTCCAATGCAATACAGAACGCCACGTGAAAGTAAGTGAAAGCAAATAAAACAAAAATATGCACAATTTCTGAGCATCTGTTCAACACCAGTTTGTTTCTTGTATATAAGAGAGATAAATGTAGGAGTTGGAACTACAGTAGTATATACAACCTTTGGTAACCAGAGAGTTCATGAACATGGCTCATCATGGTTTCTGTGACTTGATAATCAAATATATCACTTGTATTAGCACATTCAGTGGTTATATCACAGCATAACTACATGCTCAGTCCTCACTAGCAAGCTAGTCCACACAAATGCAGTCTTGTGGAAACAATATTTTTTGGTCTTGAACTATCTAGGCTAAAAAGAATTTGTGGCCCATTATGACCTTCATTTCTGCAGAATGTAACTACCTGGATCTCTGCAGAAATGGGCACATGAGAACAATTATGACACTTCTAGCAAAGTCATTTTAAGATTGATCACACTTTTGTACTGGTTTCTCCTCCCATTTTCTCTAAAGTATCAAAAATTTTAATATATAGAGAAAAATCAGCTTTGCTACTCATTTTATATGCCTATAAGGTAAAATTTTCAGAAGTGACTCACAGTTTCAGCCATCTCAATTTGAATTCTAAATTTTCATTTTTCTAGCTCTGAAACAGTTGTACCTTTACAGCTACTATTAATTGTATTCATTCTTCTGGTCATTTACCCTGGCAAAGCTGAATTCTAGCCATTTAAAAATGTGTAATTAAAAATCAAACACATCAAAAAGAAGTGTTAATTTTAATTAAATAGGAGATACTTTAATGGGCTGTAATGATTCCCATTTAATTTAGACTACTAGCAGATAGCGTGGAGAATGTGTAAAAGCATAGTTTAAGCAGAGCAAACATTTTATTATGAATGAGCTACACAGCAAGAATCTCTGAGCCACTGTTTTGACAATCTCACTTATTTCTTTTTGCTTCAGGTGACAAAACACCTCTGTCTGTTTATTAACAGCAGAATTCAAGAATGTTCCTTTAGCTTTTAGATTTTTCCCTTGAATTCCTCTAAAGTACCAAACATTTCAGCTTCCCATGGTGATATTGCACTTTTCTGATGAAGTCTAGATTGAATTCATACATTTGCTCCAAATGGTAGATTAGAGGAATGCATTAATATTAATTTGCAGGATGTTTTTTTGTAGACTATGTTTACAGTCATTCTGTGATTACTCTTTGGTAATTGTGTATTAATAATGCTAGTTGTTTATATACAACTTCAAAAATAAATAAGCATCAGCTTCATTAGCAATGGTCCCTCAAGAGGGATTTCATAATGAGGATAAATTTCCTCTATTTAATGAAGAGGTTGCAGATATATTCAGAAACAGACAGGTGTAACATCACGAAGACAGTCAGGCATATGCACTCAAAAACAAGTTTTATGGCCAAATTCACATCCACTACTTTTTAGGCATTTAAGTAAAACATAAATTAGGCACCTGGTCTTGCTCCACAGTCAGCAGAGGTCATTATAATCCAGTTTAGGCTACCAGAGATTGGTCATGGAATCAGAGAGCAATGCTAAAAAGAAGTACTCAAGGTCAAGGCTCTACTGAGAGGTCTGGAGCAGGGCTTATCACAGGTTCCAATGCACAAGAAAGAATCCAGAAGAGCCTCAGGATTGGCATGAATGTCAGCCTCCAGCAGGAAACAATGACAGTTCTAATTCTGAACACATCACATTTTTCAGCACCACTGTGCTAGTGGGGACTCTCTGAAGTGACACATAATATCACAGCCTGCAAGCTGAGATTCATGAATGATGCCAAATAAAAAGCAGAGATACCATTACATGACCAAGCCCATCTTGGAGTGACACCTGCACTCCTTCACCTAATATTTCCTCTCTGCTCCTTGCACCTACAGCATGTTCTTTTCTTTCTGCACCAGGATGATAGCTACTGAGCAGTAATTCTGCTGTGAGCAAGATAGGTTAGTGTGTCAGGATTGGCAATACGTGATGATGGATTAGGCAGTGCTTACCTGTTTTCAATCTCAGCCAGTGAAATCTGTAAAGAACTTCAGCATCTTTTCCTGAAAGTCCCTCCATTAATGCCAGTGATTAATTATTAACAAATATGATGTTATTATTTTAATAAACCCCTCAATATGCTTATTGAGCTGTGGAAAATCTTCCACCTCTCTTCAGAAATCTACTTTGAAATACAGTCACCCTTTTTTTCAGAACGAGCCTGTCTCCATCCCCTGAGGGGACCTGCTGCAGGCAGGGGTTGAGCCCCACAGTGTCTTGGTTTTACAAGTACAGTGGGAGAGGTCACAGCACAGAAAAGTAACAGTCCTCCAGCTCCTATTCAAGTATGGTCAGTGATGGCAAGTCTGAGGGTGCCTACTTTGTGGCAGCCAGAAGCCTTTGGTTAGGAAAGGTCCTCTGAGATCCCTTTGGCAGTGAAAATGTGTCCTTGTTTGCTGGCAGAGTGTTAAACATCTAGGGAATTTTTGTAACAGATTAGGTGGATTTTTTCATTGGATCCAGACTTTGAGACCATACTGCCAGTGGCCAAAGCTCTGAGTGTGTTCTGCCAGTCTGGGTCTGCCCCTCACTGTGCCTAGAGCTGCAGCTGCTGTTCCCACACCAGGAAGGGACAGGCTTATAAGGAAATTACAATTGCCTTACTGAGCCAGCACCAGGAAAGCTGTTAATGGACTGCCTGGGAGAATGTGGCTGAATTTCCCCACCTACATTTCACCAGAAGATATGAGCTGAAATAAAAATCCATCAGCAAATAATGTCCTTGGAATGCTCTAGGCTATCCTGATCCACAGTAGTCTACTGAAGTCTTCAGGAGGCACTTTGGAAAGGCAATTGGGCACTCCTGATGCATGAACACACTCCTGTTGTGAACAGAGCTGGTTCTGAGTGACACGTTAGCACCACATATCTCTGCTGCAGACTCCACAGTGAGTGACAGAGACTGCCACCTTCTGCCACGGGGGTGTCTCTCAGGACGCCTGTCCTCACCTCCCTCAATCATAATGTCTCCTCCAAAGCACTCAGCACACATAGTTACCTTTCTTATAGTGGGAATTCTAGGCATTAGATTGCTCATTTTGTCTGTTTGATCAATGAGGACCCAGAGACATAAAAGCTCAATGATTTGCCCAATACCACAGAAAAAATAATAGTGTTATAGTGAAGATTAAATTTTCCTGTAAGGTTATTTTTATCTTGTCCTATTACAGTTTCCACACACCAGTGATTCATCCATAACTCCTATCACTCACTGATGTTCCTAGTCTCACTGAGTGCTCACCACTCCTACCACTGTGCTTCTCTATCCTTTCAGTGATATTTTTCACTCCCCTGCTCTATATTAATTAATTCCTGGAGTAACTCCATTGGATTGTATGGATCACAGAATGTCTAGGTTGGAGATAATTACCTTCTTTAAAAATAGACTTGAAATACTGCGTAAGGAGATGAGGACCTAACTCTGTCACAGATATGTCTGTGTGCATCCTGAGTAAATGCACTATGCACACAAACTCATTACCACCCTGGCAAAGCCATTCTCAACTTTTCCAGCTGCTCCTGTGGCCTGCTTGGGATATATTGGCATAATCTTCATAAGGCTTAGATTCCATAAACACTTTTCCATCTCAGAATAACTTTATAGACCTTAACTGAGTCTTATCAGATAGTTTATTGTGGCTCTTGGAGGAGATAACTATGGAAAAGACCTGAATTCTCCACCAAAAAAAAACCCAAACAATATATATATTTTCTATATGGCTCTTCCAATATTTATTCTAGTATATGTCAATTTGAGTTTTACTTCTTATTTCACTAGATGGACTTACTGCAGGACACTGCTAGGTTGTTTGGACAGTGAAATGTTCCTGGTGACGTTTATGTGGCTTCTAAACATTGCAGCCTGCTGCATAAGAAGTTTGACCTCTTTTTCCTTCCCTATCCACCACCTGGAAAACTGATTTCAAACTCAAAGAGGCACTAAAAATGAAATCAGATGTAGTTCAGCAGTCGTACATAAATCAGGCACATAGAACTTTGCCACTTTCTTGGCAAAACACCTGTGGAGCCACAGAAACTACTGCGTATTAAAAATGCATTCAAGGTCAAAGGTCAAGATTCAAAGGAGAAAAAATCATGTACAGTTCCACGTGCATTGGTGTCATGTAGGAATGCCTGGGCAGATGTGTCCATATCACTGTTGTTTAAAATCACATTTATTTTCAGATCACAGCTCTGTTAAGATCATTAATCTTATGATCTAACAAGCCAACAGTTAATATAACAATGTGCCTTGGGGCTGCTTTATTATATAAGAAGCACGAGGAAAAATGTTTGAGCTTGGAGTTTGGACAGAGAAAAGCATGAACTGTGCCACTGCCTCTCTCAACAGCATGCTATGGAACCAAGTATTTTTTCTGTCTCAAAAAATGCAAGGACTCATCTAGCCCTGTGAAACAGCTGTGTTGTAAAAACAAATTAATCCTCTAAAGTAGTTCTGAAATTCTCAGATTAAAGAGTTAAGTGCTGATCTTCTTTCCTGTTAATAGCATAGAAAATTATAGACGTCCTCTATAACAGATACCTGGGTGGTTATGATTATTAAAATGAAAAAGAATAATAACAATGAAGTAGACTGTTATTATGAACACTGGAGGATCCACTTTGCCAGTTCTTCCTTCCATATGTGTGCTCTGAATTCTCTATATTTTACTGTGCTCAAAGACAACACTCAGGACACAACTGCAGCAAGTAGACATGGACCAGCAGTCAGAAAATTATCTGTATTTTAGTGTTTCTTCTATGACTTTTGACTGCTTTACACCCACGAGCAATCAGACCAATGTATTTCTTACATGGAACTCTATCAGCAAGGGACACTTGGCCTTTAAATCTGTGTTTGAATCAGATTACAAAGCACCACTGAACATACAGGTTTCACTGTAACACGTGGTTCATTTTGTATATAGATGGCAGATCTGTGTAATAACCAACATCTAGCTACACCATAACTTGTTCACCAAGATTATTTCTTCACTGAAGAGCTCCACACACTGTCCAGTAAAGGAAGTTGAAATCAAATCATATTGCTTACATAGCTTACTATCATACAAAGTCTAAATACAAAGACTCACAGCTGAAATCTAGCTTGTCCTAAATCATTCCTCTCAACATCTCTATTCTGCAAATATTTGCACTCTGACATTCTCAGAAGGAAACACAAAACATTGCAGGATGGATCAATTTACAACTGATGCCATTTTTTTACCATTGTTCACTGAGTTATAGTTGGGCTTCCCAGGAAAAAAAAGAAAGTAACATGTCACAAACAAGAACATATTTCAAGAAAAATAATTAGAATAAACTGGTCAAATATCTTCACTGAAGAAACACTGAATCCACAGACTGACATTGTTTGCCTGAGGTGAGAGAACTCAAAAAGGATGTGACAAAATACACAAAACCAATTACCAACTGTGAGAAGGGGAAGCAACAGCTTCTGTGATCTTTGACTCAGCATTCATGAACAAGAAGTCAATCAATTATTGTTCACTATCGAACAGGCACATTTCAAAGGAAATATTCATTTCTATCCTACAGACATTTTTCCCAACAGATCTGTGTTAGAATTGTATATGATTTAATAAGCAGATGAGACATTTGTAAAGATAATAAAAAAATCCACAGACACGAGAAAAAAAACACAATTCTAAACATTTCTGGGAAAAAATAAACACACTTGAGCTTTGAGGGTTATATCTGGATCCCTCACGACATTCAGGAACTTAAATCCCATGAAATAAATATTGGTAAAGCAGCAGGTTCTGTTTAGGAATTGAAGTAAACTAAAATAAAGCAAACCCTTTTACAGTAAACATCCTGATGATTGACACAACTCTATCAAGAACAGAGTGGATTCTCCATTGACAGAATCTGCAAATGAGGATTGCTTTCTGAGGGGGTTGGTTTGCTTTTTTATTGTTGTTTTTGTTTTCCTCCTGATATATTCTAGTCCATGAGAGCTGCTAGACTTGAAGCAATAATTAAGTCATGGAAAACCTCTGTATTCCACAAGAGGTCAAACCAGAGGATCACAATAGTCCCATCTCTCTTTAAAAACTCTGGGAGTATGTAAGATTTGACCTGAAAAATGACTTCTCCATTTTTATGAGTATATCAGTAAAAGAGAAAGACACATGTGAAAAATTGGATTGACAGAAGCCTATATAGGGCAAGAGGGCAAGATGACTGGGTCCTGACATTTCACTTTCCTTCGACCTCTGATACAACTGTGGATAAATCCTTTAACCTCTCTCTGTTCTTGCTTTGCACATCCATAAAATATAAACAATATGTTCCCACAGTATAGTCTGTTGAGCAGCTTAATTGGTAAGTATTTGTAAAATGAATCTAAATCCTTGGATTAAAGAGGAGAGAGACATGCAAATGATTATTGAATGCAGGTGTTCACAGCTCTAGAGTAGCAGAGAATGTTATCCTCCCTTGTACAGTATAATGTCTTAGAAATAAATGTCAGCTGTAATTTTAAAAGTACTAAGAACAAGCATAAAAGGCTGTTCCCAGGTAATTTACCCTTCTCAGTCCCAAGTGACAGGGATGAATTTTCTCTATCTTCATGAATCACCTTAATGTAGTCACTCAGGAGATGTGTAATGAGATTTGTATATTTTTAACTTTGCAGGGCTGCAAGACTTGCAATTCAGCTTTGAAAGATCAGCTGTTTCTTTTCCCATTTATTCCAAAGGCTTTGGCAAACATTTTTACCACAGGTAACATGGATCTTCTGCATGATACCTCCTTGCCTAATGAATTAATTTGCTCAAGATTCAGGCAAAAAAGATATTTGAGGCATTTGATGCACTGGATTGCATCAGAAAAAGGCCTGGACATCCATGTAGGCTAACAAAGTCTACTAACATCCCTGGGGAAGGAGGGTCTATCTTAATCCCCCATCCTCTAGACCATTGAAAAAGTGTCTTATCTTTCCAACCCTTTAAAACCAATAACTACTAGGTAATGGTAGTTAATACTAGGTAATCACAAATACTAATTATATTTCTAAAAGTGCCCACAGAACCCATCAATCTTGTTTCTATTAATATTACATTCAGTCATTGTAGCTGAACCATAAGGAAATGAACACCACCACTGTTGGGTTTATTCTAGAATTTGAAATAACTTTTTTTTTGTCCTGATTTTGACAGTAAAATCCCTTATATTTGTATGGGAAGGGATGTGTGCAAAGGGGAGAAAAGAACTGTCAAAACTGTATACCTGAACTACAAGGGTTTCATCTTTTTCTTCCAACCAGTAAGAGACAGATGAATTATCTCTGAAGCACAGAAGCAGAAAATAGGGAAGAAGGGATGACACCAAATGCCTACCTCCTTCAGTAACACAGAGTGGATTGCACAGAATACATCCATTTTAACCTAGTGAATGAACCTGGCCAAATGCACCAGAGTCAGAATGCCAGCATGTTCTTTGTTTGTCTGAGTTCCTAGATCCTGACTGATAATTTTGCAAGTGATGCTTGCCCTTTTAGAAAATAAATCACTAGATATCCAGTTCAGCAAATATTTATGCTGCATGATATTATTTGCCTGTAGGACTTAGAGCTATGCACAAATTCCACGGTCCCTGCAAACATTTCCACTAGTACTAACAGAAGTTCAGCTCCTGATCCCAGTGATGTAAGGGGCAGAGAATAGCATTCACACTGAGCACAAATCCATTCTAGCCTGAGAGATGTCAAAATGACATCTGCAGCCTCAGAGCCTGATGGTGGGAACATCACTAGGCATTAGTGCTGTTGACAAGCTGTGCTATTTCTTTTTTTGAGGTCTTTTTCCACCCTGCTTTTTTTGTTTTGCTGTAATGGCTTAATGTTTGAAACAGACCTTTTTGTCAATGCCACAGCACATGCTGTGGCTCAGAGTTTTTCTTTAAGGTGTAATTCTGAAACTAGTTTCAGATTTGGGATGTGAACCCCTTGTTATGCCTCTGTGGCTGTTTCTTCACAGGAGAAATAAGTAAGCAATGGAAACCCACCTTTTCTTGCTTCAGATGTAGAAAGTTCATCCAGAAGGAGGTGAAATAAATGAGTTACAACCAGAGACTGCCTGTTCAGTGAAAAACACTTCTATCAAAGCAGGGTTTCTCCAATTCTCTTTAAAAAGAATACTTATCTTAAAATATCTTCCAACTGCCTAAGCTATTGGGGGAAATTCTTCTTTTTGTTCTCTACTTCAAGTCTGTAAAGCATTATTAACTGAAAAAACTGACAGCTGACCTCTACCTCATACTTGCTCATTGTTAACACCCTACTTGCATATCAGAGTGCAGCACACAACCTGTTTTCCTCTCTGTGACTCATTTTCCTATCATGTGGTGATGCCAAAGCCCCAACACACAAGTGAATCGTGCTCTGCTCTATGGAACAGAAGAGCATGATGTAGCTAGCATTCATGCAGCACTAACATAAAGGAGTTCCTTCCCATGGATGAAGAGATGTTACATCTAATTTATCTCTCCCATAACATAAGAACAGTCACAAGCACAAAAAATAAGCTGAAAAACTCAAGACTGACAATATACCTTCCCCACTTCACATTGTTATAGGCAAATCACATGGCAGAAAAGTATGCAGTTCATCACTCAATATTTGCTGCTATATATTCAACTGTCTTAGAAGCTCCTTCTGAATATTTCTCTAGGAGAAGCTGATCTCTCAATAATCCTGGTGAGTTCTGTTATGTGGAAGCTGATAAAAATTATTACACATTGCACTCTATCCACTTCCAAGCTTATCCTAGCTTAGAACCATAGGAAATCAGTAGAGTTGAACTCAAATTCATCTAACATTCACATTATTCACCTCCAGGCTACATGGCATGCAGCAGACAGAGTAACTATAACATTGTGTGACAGAAAATCAGTCAGTGGATTTGTGTTGATTTTTTGTCTGGCAGGGTTTTGGTAGCAGTGGGAGGATTGAACCCCATGAAGGTACCTGTGCTAGTAGAAGTTCATGGGAGGGGTGCCACATTGCAGCAGGGAAGGTCAGTGAGGAGCTTTATGCCTTCAGGAGGAAGGAGCAGCAGACACAAGGTAGAATGGACTGGGACTGACTGCAACCCCCATTCCCTGACCTCCTTTGTCGCTGGAGCAGAGGAGATGCAGAGTCAGGAGCAGAGCTGAGCCTGGGGAAGAAGGGGTGGGGTGGGGGAAGAGATACTTTTACGATCCAGTTGCAGTTATTATTGTCCTACTCTGATTCAAATGGTGAATTGGTGGTGGTTTTGTTCTTTAAATTATATTGATTTTGTTTATCCAAGTCGAGTCTTTTGCCTGTAACCATAATTGCTGAGCGAGCCCTCCCTGTCCTTTGTCCAAACACTCAAGCCTCTCTTGTATTTTCTCTTCCCCATTCCACCAGAGGTGGACAGGAGTGAGGGAGCAGATGTGCAGTGCTTTGTTGCCAGCTGGGTAGGCTTGAACCATGACAATAAACCACAGCATTTATTCAGTTTTGGCAAGATCAGTTTTTCACTTTTCTTAGCATTCCCAGTTCATTGTCTTTGGGAATCTTAAACAAAGTTCTATATTTCAATGGCTAAATTCATTTTATGATCTGAGCACATTCATTTAAAGCTGAACTTCGATGTATTTATTTCTTCTGTGCTGCAATCTGCAGTATAGACACATTACAAGAGCTGACTTTAATAAGCAGTCAAAGCAAAAATGTCCTCCCTCCTTTTCACTCCGTGCCTTTGTCAGCTAAATTCCAGTTAGCAGAGGGCAGATAACACTGGATAAACCTCACAAATATGCAGGCACAGCTTCCATCAGTAGACTGCTGTACTCATATTATTAATAATTAAGATATTCCCACTGTTACCATGGGACCACATGTCTGATAAGACTAAACTCAGTTACTGCATGTACCAGATATTCACGCTGAGTAAACAGAAGAAATAAAAGATAGGAAAGATCACAGTCCAATGACAAGAACTCAGAATTGTAAAAATTGGGATAATAAAGTCATATTCACTCTGGGAATAAGTCAGTCTGGCACAAATAAAGACAGGGAAGTCCTAAAGGAGGCAAGAATGGGAGAATTTTAAAGTCTTTTCCTCCAGATACTTGCAGTCATTATGAGTAACTTATTTTTCTTGTGCTTTGTCATATAGTAATTTTTTTTCTTTATAAACATTCTAGTTTGGGACTAGGGAAATATATAATGTAGCATGCAGGGACAATCCAATGCTTGTGTATTTTTATAATGGCCTGGAATGTCTCTAAAAGCTCAGTCAATCCTGATAGTACTTCAGGAATTTTCACTTGCAGACTTAAAAAAAATAAGGGCAAAAGTTCCTACATATTGTGTGCAGTAAAGTCTGGTGAACAGGACCTTTTGCTACAGCAATGCATTGCACTTACTGAAATAGCTGAAACCTCATCATTCAATCAAAACATTCAAGGAGAACACGGTTCTTGAAAATGATGTTTGGCACTGGGTAGCACCCTTCTGTTTAAATCCCACCTATTCACAAGAGCAGAGGAAAATGCAGCTGCTCTATGAATTAATGTGCATGTTGTATCCAGCTGTTCTGGAAAATCCAGAGCTAGCACTTGAGAACATTAGATTTTAAGTTATTATATACATACATCATTAACTTTTAATAGTAAATGGAGTATTTTCATTACCTCTGCCTGTCTATGACATTTATTTGAGGCAGACATTAATTTTGTCCTATTTTAAAGTATCCATAGATCTATAAACACAGATACAATTTTCTGATCATTAAAACAGGATCCTAACCTTCTGAAAGGCTGACAATGAAAAAAAAAATGTAACTATCTCAATTAAAAGCCACTGGATGATTGATTATTTGATGATATCCCTTTGCTCAGGCATTTTTGGAACAATTAATTATAATGTCTAACTAAATCAGGCTCATCAAGTCACCATTATTCAGTGGAAATCTGGTGTATTTACCAAATGAATGGTCTGAATTACATCCTTGTAAGTAAATAGCCAAGTTTATATGGAGTGACAGTGAGCTATCTTGTGGATGCTGCAGCACAAATTGGCTTTTCTACTAGCACTGCAAGTGAAACTGATGTGGTTTTGGAATGGTTTTTGCATCCAGGATATGACAGGAAAACATTTTCTGGTTTAACTGGACTTTTTGTAAAACCCTACTAGCAGTAAAGTATGCAAAATCCAACACAAAAAAAAAAGATAACATCACATTAAGATAAGCCAAAATTTGAACCTTTGTCTGATTCCTTTCCAATTCTTTGGTTCTATGAACCATCTCCTGTGGTTTTAGTTACAGCCAAGTCAAACCAAAACCAGACAGGGGCTGTTTTCAGGCTCTGACCCAGCTGTATCTGATCGAGCCTTGAATGAAAGCCTGGAACCTGATCTGACAGAAATCTGAACTCTGAACTCCCAGGCTGTGGCTAAAACTTCAGCAGTGAAACTGAACAACCCTGGGTAACTGATACCACCAGCTTCCTAGCCTTTCTTTTTTGGCTTTCTGCCACCTTCCTCCTTCCCCAACTCACCCCATAGCATCTGATGCAAGGATTTCTGCCAAACCACGCAGTGGGCCATTCCAAAGGTGGAATGAATGGCCAGGGGGAGGCACTGGCTACTTGTGCTTCCACTGGCACTAGAAAATTGATTGTGAAGTTTCCCCTTTAGCTTAGTTCTAGTTTCCATCCAGATCCTCTTGAAGACTGTAGTATCTACAGGTAGTGATGCAAACGATTGTCATCACTGAAGACTCTCTGAGTTCTGTCAATATGACAACAACTCAGAACTTCAGGATGACAGGATAGCTCGTAGCCAAAAGTCTAAGGTGTAAAAGGTCATTCAGCTAGCTGCAAAAGAACACAAGACACGTGAGAGACAGTACAACACCTAGTTTCCATTCTTTTCTGGAGGAATGGAATGAAGATAGTGATATTGTTTTGTATTTGCAGCTTGTAAAACCTAAGAAGTGTGTTTTATTAGTATTCACTCTGGTTTGTACCCCAACACACTGGTATAAACTGGAATGACCTGGAAAGGAAAACGCTTGGTAATTCATCTTAATTGAATGACCAATATATCAACTCCTGAAATTTAACAACAAACCAAAAGACTGGTGTAGCTTAGGGCAAATAATTGAAATATTGTTCTATGCTGTATTTCCACGCTGGAAACCTCCCTACAATGCACAAAAATCAATACTCAGCATGATAGATGGATGGTTTTGAAAGCTCCCAAAGTCATCTGGCTGCCTTCTAGCTCATGAGATATGAGAAATGCATTAACCATTACACAATTGCACCATTAGTTTTGGAAACTCATTTAATATGTGTTTGTGAAAAAGAACAACAGGATTTGTGACCTGCCTGGGTAATAACTTTCTAAATATAGAGAGGTAACTCAGCTGTTTTCTAACTCATCAAATTTTCTTCACACCTGGGAAGGGAAAATTGGAGTCTACATTTCAGAAAAACAAATGTTTCAACACACTGAGTCTACTTTGAGAAACAGAAGTCTTATTGAAAGGCATAGTAAAGACAAGCTTTGGCAGAGGAACCGATTTGACTACCAGATTACCTGCAAGATAGCAAGCTGAGGGAAGGGTACTCCAGTGCTCTCAGGTTGCCAAAGGAAACACATGGAAGTGGAAAGGAAGAGCCATGATTTAATGTGGCTTCCTCCTTAGTCATCCCAGAGGAAAACCAAATTAAAACAAAGGAGCTAGCTCTGTGCAACTTTTTGTAAGGTTGACAGGGTTTAAAGACTTTACTGGTAAAAGCTTTTGCCCTTGATTTTTATTTACTGTCAACTTCAAGATTATTACTGATGTCCAGAGACATATAATAATGACCTCAAAGGGTTTATGGTCACTTTGAGATAGAATGTCTAAGCACCTTGATAAATGCTTTTTTTTTCTTGCTAGGCATAATTTTTAACTTTAAAAGATGCATAAAGGTTTGGTTTAGTCTAAATACTTCAATTATAACAGGGGACCGTGCTCTCATTCCATGGAAAGAAAGGTATTACGGGGCTGTCAGGGCTGCATTCAATAGTAGAGACATAACCCACATGCCCTGTGCTTGGGATGCAGTGTAATGGTGTGCAGAGGCTCTATAACCCATATTGCAAACCCCTCCTTTCTCCTTCTATTCTCCATTTAACTCTTCAGTGAAGCATATGCCAGTATGTCATCTTTCAGTGACTTAGCAGAAAGCATTACACAAGCAATAAACCACAGTGAACAAGGAAATCTTGGTAAGTAGGTGTTAATATTTCTTGGTTATCTTTCAAAATGAAGCCCATTTACCTTCTTATGACACAAGGAGGTGAACTAACCCAGCTGCTGATCATAGAATCATTAAGGTTGGAAATGACCTTCAAGATCAGCAAGTCCAACTGTCTACTAAATATTCTCAGGAACACTAAACCACAGCCTGAAGTGCCACATCTAGACATTTTTTAAACACCTCCAGTGATAGTGATTCGACCACCTCCTTGGGCAGCCTGTTCCAATGCCTCACCACTCAGTAAAAACATTTTTCCTAGTATCCAAACTAAAACTCCCCTGGCACAGCTTAAGCCCATTTCATCTTGTCCTATCAGTAGTTAACTGGATAAAGAGACCAACACCCACCTCACTACAGCCTCTCTTGAGCTAGTTGTAGAGAGCAATAAGGTGTCC